>KK112589.1:1284271-1294352 GCA_000611955.2 Stegodyphus mimosarum
TAATATAATAACTTGCCGAATAAAAAACAAATTAAACTAAACCCAATACGAACACAAAAACCAACCCAATATAATTCCAATAGTCAACCCAATACAATTCCATTAATCCATCCAGTACAGACCCAATAACCAACATAGTACAATTCCAAAAATTCCAATAGCCAACCCAATGCAACTTCAATTACCAACAAAGAAACATAAGCACTAAATTAAAATGTGAATCGGACATTTTTGTAAAATGACGCAAAACGCCCAAACGAAAGTAATAGTCCTTCGGGACTACATCCCTTTTGGACTAATAACTTACAAAAATAACATCGACTAAGAATATTAATAAAAGTTTTGAAAAAAAATGGTTCATTAGATTTATATTATTTTCTGTATTATTTTTAATTTCAGAAATCTAACGTTTTCAGAAACCAGATCAAATTATAATTGCACAAAAGTTCGTTCTTTAATGTGATGTATTGATGCAATTTTTCAATATTTGACATAAAATTGCTTAACTTCATTCTTTAATCACCCCATTAAAAATATTACACCTGTTTCTTGTTTCCCGTACTTAATTAGTGACCTGACTAAAGCCCGTTTATACTCTGAAGATGACGAAGAACCCAATAACATTGGTTTGGTAACAAGTTTTAATTTAGGATATTTTTCTTTAATGTCTTATAAATTCAAAAACTTAGCATAATCATGTGTTCTGAATAAGAGTTGAGCTTAAACGTCCTACTTCAAGGCAATCATCTCTTCTTTTATCATAATATCAAGATCAGATGTACAACAGTTCAGCAATTTTATGAACCATGCTGGCATATTTAAATTTATAATGTCCTGGAAACACACATAAAAACTTTTAAATGCATTATTTTGCTTACACTTATTTTATATTTCTTCCTTATTACATGATATACCTTTATATCAATACGCAATTGTCAATTTTACTAGTAACATTTTTTTGTAAACAATGCAATCTCAATGATGCCGATCATTTGCCACTGCGTAATGGATTATCAACTTCTCGATCATTTTTTAGCCCCAAGGTGAATACTGACTCCATTAGGAACCCCTGATCCAGATTACTCTATATATATTCCTAGCATTATTCAGCAAGATTTGAGGTATACCATTGGCAAAGTGAGTTGCAAATGCATTTTGATTGGTTTAGAATGTTTTTGCTATCACTCTCACCATGAGTACCTGTTTTAGATATACCATAGCCAAAGCAGGTCAGAGAAAATGGAATTATTTACTTTCTGTACGACTAGCACAAACAGCACATTCTGAAATTGTTTAGAAATTATTACATACACAATATAATTAAAAAAAATTAATTTACTGACTGCTAAAAAAGTTTGCCAATGCTCGGTTTCATTGTATAATCATATTTTAATAACCATATTAAAATGCAAACTGCATTCAACAACCCAAATGACTACATGCAACTCACGAGCCATAGTCTAGCTACGCCTATTACAAACATTTTTAACATATTACAAACATACCTGTATAACATTCCTAACATACAACAAAATATTTGGTACATACTTCTTACTTATTTATTATAACTGAAACCAACAAATTAAGTTTAAAAATTAAATAGCTCAGCTTCATTCCCATTTTAATAAGTAATATAAATTTCAAAATTTTTATGATTTTGCAAAAAATATTATTTAATGCAGGACAAAAATTTACAAGTCCACAAACAGTATCTAACGACAGTGATAAAGTACATGCATGCAACAAAATATTCATCAGTATATTCAGGATCTGCACCGTGAAGCTAGAAGTGCTGTATCCATGCATATGAATGCACAACACCAATAGTTCAGGATTTACCTAAATGCCTGCAGTAAAATTGCTCATAAATTACTTTACAAAATAAATTGTTTGAGGTTGTTCATAAAACAGTTCGAGGTTATTTTTTGAACATCTGCAAAATAATTATTTTACAGACAACCATAGGCACATGCCACCCCCCCCCCCAAAAATCTTTGACTTAGAAATATAAATGAACAGTAGCTGCTGTACAAAAACTTTTGTTATTAAGTTTCATGAACACCATTACACAAATGCTTTCAACTGCTTAAGCTTACTTTCTACAGGTGAAATAACTTATTAATATTAAAATATTATTTACTGTTACACTATTTGAAGAACTTGATTTCAAAGAATTATAACAAGTGTGAACTTACTAACCAATACCTGTGATCTCAGTAAACAGTAAACTGCCAATATGTATTTGGTTATAGTCTGTTCATCAAGAGACATTTACAGTAAATAATAGGCTTGATGCATCCTCAACAAGGTATAAGACTTAACGAGAAATTTCCTCTGAATTAATGATTTTGCAAATTATTCTCATTATAACTTTCTTACACTTGCTTTAATACAAGAAAATTAATTTGGGATGGATCAATAAATGAAAAATCGTCAAATGCACGGGATTTAAGTCGATTTTTATACACCAGTAGTGAAGCTAAATGCGATATAATTTAAAAAAGTAAATATCAGATAACTTTTTTAAAATTTTACTGATATAATTTCAAATTCCAAATACTTGTAAGATCATATACTTTAAAATATTAAATATCTAGTTTGAAGCATTAAAAAAAGATCAAATTTCAAACCAAACGAATACTAAGTTGCTGATAGGCATTAATATTCTACATAATATCAGTGTTGCCAAATATCATGTGTTTACTTTGGCTTCATTGTCAAAGAATTAATAACAGCTATTGCAATCATGAATAGGTGTGTGAAAATGAAAATAAAAAAATTGTTCTGGGTATTAAGATTTAAATGAAATTGGAAAAATACAGCTACAAAGATAAAAAAATTTTCAATGACTAGCCATCTTTAAAAACTATACATATGTTCCTTTTGTATTTTTAAGCTTTTTCTTTCAGTTTCATAAACATGTGTCTGAAACTTTCCACATCAGGAAAACAGAGTCTATTCACTTATTTTCAAAATTAAGGCATACTGTCAAATAGAGTGTGGCAATTCCCATATAATAAAATTATACATCTTGCTCGGTAACATGCAGAAGCATAATGTTGGTAAGAAATAGATAAACTACATGAATAAAAGTGAGAAATTGGTTTCCAGGAAGATCATATTTACAGTCATCATATGACATTTTGGGTGTTAATTAAGCAACCACTTTTATCTAACAGGGAAGAACGACAGCTCACTCATTCACTTTTTTCATGCTAAATAGATCACCGTATACATGGTGAGTAGAGCACCAAGATATGCTTTAAATTTGCCCAAAGAACTAAAACACCTTTTCTTATCTTTTTAAAAATGCTGCAAAGTGTATTAAAATTTAATTAATTTCTTATCAACAGTATGACTGTATTTAAAATGCACCAGTAAAATCTCACTCAGTTCTCATATTCTCATTTGAGAAAATAATAATTCAGATCTTTTAATTCATAAAAGAGCATCCTTTGAACTTCTGGTGCACTTTTTTTGGGGGGGTTGAAATTGCTAGGGCTGGGAAACCTAGCATTTCCCCTTAACATTACAGATCTTTATTTCAGGGTTATGACTCCAAACTCACATCACCAGTTAAATCTTTTTCCGAAAATTAAGCTCAGTATAGGTACAATATCCAGTATGTCAAGTCTGGGATTAAATTATGTTATCATAAAGCACAAACCAAAATCAAATGTCAAAAACTGATTGTACTACATCAAATTTTTATTTTATAATGCTGATGACGAGTAAAGTCACAAAAATATTCAGTACTCATGATTTTTGCATAACCATCTCACTATTCTTCATACACCTACATACCTTTATATTGATATGAACATTTTCTACTCTTAGTGGTACATATTATTTACATGAATAATATACTCAAAATTTGACCATACTTGAAATTGAAAAAGCACAGTTCAGTAGCTATTAATCATAATTGTAGTAAACATAAGCAGTAACTGAGCAAATATATATGCAAATCAATAATTTGAGAAAGCTAGAAATCAGAACACACTTGCAAGTAAATAAATCACCGACATAAAAAGATTTGCCTATGCAACACATATAAACACAAATTTTAAACGCTCAGTAGAAAGGAATACAGTTAGCCAAATAAAATTAAAAAGACAAAATATAAAAGTCATTACCTCTTCATTATATAATTTGCTAAGTTCTTTCTTGATAGGATCAATTAACTGAATTTGACCGGCAGAAAAGCCCACCAAAAGAGAGACTCCTTCATTCGTTACAGTGCACTGATTAAAATCATGGCACGTTGGGTATGTTCCTTTATAGACTCGTTTATCAACAGGCTTTGTCAAATCAGCTGCCTAAAACACAAAATAAAGTCATTTTCATATGAACATTTGAAAATCCTAATATAAATATATATTACAATTATTTTTTTCATCAGGTGTTTCAGATACATAAGAGAGATAGATGCCAACCTTTGGACAAAGCTATGAGTAACCCCAAACTGAATTAATCAGAAACACATATCAGGAATAGTTAACTGAATCACTAATACTAGTAATCAGTCCATAACAAATATTATCACATCAGCAATTCAGTAATACTGTAGAGACATTAGGTTATTTTGAAGCAGGAGACATGAAAAATGAGAAATGCCCTGGCCATTACACCACGAAAGCGTGCTAAAAAGGCAGGAGGAATACCTTATAATACAAAAAGTATTGTATTGTTACAGAAAATCTGTAATAGTTAGCATCTTGCTATATATGGTGCAAAGTGAGTTGGTTTGGATTTGATTATAGCAAAGTATGCTATAGTTATATGCCAAACAGAAAGGATGTACTAGATTTTCTAAGGGAAACAAACTGGCAAGCATTTACATTACAAATGGTGAAAACCACTACAACATCCATGTAGACATCCCATTTGCTGAAATCTGAAGTTAGGTTGAATCAAGTGTGTTCAGTGGCCTTGCCCATAGGTGGCCTCGAGGAAGGTGAATGATTGGAATATCCATATACGATTGGGTCTGTACAGGGTTTGGGACAGTAAACATCAAATAAGCAACATGATAAAGAATGAAACCAACTGAATCTTTTTTTTTATTAACTCTGACTGCAACATCTGCAAACAGTGTATTTACTAGTTATCCTGAATATATGCAAGAAACATTCTTATTACGGCAGCATTTAAATTTTGTAGCACATTAATATGACAATCAATATCTCTGTCAATTTATGATTTTATTTGAATTCTCCAATTTTGGGAAGTTTTGTATCCATTGTCACAGGGTTAATGACTGAAGCACAAGTGGCAAATAACTACAGATGCTGAGTCAATATGTATTGTGCAGTAATCTGAACCCGAAGAGCCGTTTCCTCACGATTCTAGAAATAATGGTATTTTTACAGCATCATGCTCATACCACAGATTCATTGTACTTCACAAAGAGTCTCCACTCGGAATCACAGAGCAACTAAGGCACAATCTTGCGACCTCAATGTCCCAGCATTCAATTTTTACCCATGCACTTAAAAAAAACAATGCATACAATTACATGATACTGCTCACATCCCATTTAGCTCAAGTTCACAGAGGTATGGCAGCATGTCAAACTGGATATCTTAGCAAATAAGTGGAAAGAACCTATTACACAGGCCTTTTGAAAAGTTTTCTCAACCATGCACAGCTTTTAGGGCACTGTAAATTTAATTTCTAAGGCTCCCTTTTTTCTTTAATGGAAATCGTAAATATGATTACATACATACATTCCTTTAGTACACTGTTTTGGAATAGCACATATCAATACTCCACAGCAAACTTAATGTTCTACTTATATTTTCTGCAAAGGAATGCCATTTCAATACTTCAGTATGCGTGCTGTAGGACCAAGCATAGTGAAACATTTGCAAAGAATTAAACAAATCTTTATAATTATGTACATGTAAGCACACATAAAAATTCATTGTGGGTATACTTATATACAAGTTCATGCACTTTTGCAGTAAAATAATTTTCCTTAATTTTTTTGCCCTTAAATGAGTCTTTTTCCTAAGCCTTTTTTCTAAAATACTTTTCAATGTTAAATCACTCGAGATTTACAATCCCTTTTATCTATACCAAAATCACAAGTTTCTTAATATTTACTTAGTGCAACCACTTTGGTGCAGTTTGGCAATTCTTTGAAGGAGATACACTTCTTATTACGTATGTATTTTATGTTTTAAGTAACCTTTTATCTTGGAAATCAATTACCTCACCTACTTATAAGTGGGGCTTTGTTTCTAGGAAATCTTATTACAGTTGCTTTAAGAACAAGTATTCGTTTTTGCAAAATTCAATATTCCTGCAAAAAAAACAAAATTCAATATTTCTGCTGAAATTTTACCATAATTTTAAAATACTTCCACAAATGTATATTTTAAAATTAAGACAGTAACTATCCCAATTGATCAATAAAAACACTTTTAATTTGAAATACAGCAAAGAACACAAATGGCAGCGTTACCCAAGTTTGATGCATTCTGAAAATCTCGTGACCTTTATTAACATGACTGCACTAATACAGTGGGTAAAAAAAGTATTGGCAATTGCCTTAATTTATTCATATTGACAAATAAATAAAATGTTAAGCAATTTTAGCTGTCGTAATTAAATACAAGACATCTTAGATCTATAAAAATAGTAAAAATTTTATTTTAATTTGCATTTTCTATGATTTTTTCTTTCGAAAACGAAAATTTGCATGTCAAAAAAGTACTGGCAAAGTTTTAACTGCTATGCAAATTTTGTTAAAATGAAGTCACGTGTTTCGATTGATAAGAAACTCTACCGGTATAAAGTCTGCAAAACTACTCCAAAAGTGCCTACGCATTATTTTGCGATTACTGCAGTAAAATGACTTCGAAATCGAAGGAGTTGGACGTTAGAGTTAAAAACACGATTATTAGGCTCAGAAATGAAGGTTTAACTTATCGTGCCATAGGAGTGCAGTTGAATATAAGTTTATTTACTGTCAGAAGTGTTGTAAAAAAGTTCAAGGAAACAGGATCAACTGAAAATAAGACTAGAAGTGGACGACCTCGAATAATTTCTACAAGAGAAGAACGTGCCATTATTAACAAGGTTAAGAAAAACCCGAAAATAAGTGCACCCCAGATAGCTAGAGATGTTACTTTCACTTCGCAAAAGACTTTCAGCATACAGACTGTATGGAATGTTTTACACGAGAGAAGTTTCTATGGAAGGGCAGCTAGAAAGAAACCATTCATCTTGAAAATAAATAGAAGAAAGAGGTTAGATTTTGAAAAATCCCATGTTGATTTATCTTAAGAGTTTCGGAATACATTTATTTTTTTCCGATGAATCAAAGTTTAACATTTTCGGCAGTGATGGACGACGATATGTGTGGAGGAGGCCAAATACTGAATTGGAAAAGCAACATTTAACTGCTACTGTAAAACATGGTGGAGGCAGCGTCTTAGTTTGGGGCTGTAGGGCAGCTAATGGAGTTGGCAACCTGTATTTTATTGATGGTATTATGACATACATTGACATTTTGCACCATAACTTAAAAATCAGTGCCCAAAATCTTGGCTTGGGAACATCATTTGTTTTTCAACAAGACAATGACTCCAAGCATACAGCAAATCTCACCTGTGAATGGCTACTCTACAATGCTCCTCGCCAGTTAAAAACCCCACCTCAATCGCCTGACATCAATCCAATTGAAAATTTATGGCACCTGCTGGATCTAGAAATCAGGAAACATAAAATTTCAAGTAAAGACGACCTGAAACGTTTACTCTTGCAAGAGTGGCACAAAACTTCCAACAGCACAACAAAGACCTTAGTTTCCTCTATGAGAAATAGATTACAAGCTGTTATAGATGTAAAAGGTATGCATACAAAGTACTAAACATATACTGATTTTGTTTTTGCTCATAATATTGTCAATTTTATAATTTTGCCAATACTTTTTTTATCATGTAAATTTTGGATTTTCTCGTAGATTTTGATTAAAAAATATTTAAATGAAAATTTTGTTATATTTGTTTGTCTTTTCTCCTTCTGTAATCGCTATGTTAAAATAAAATTTGTAAACATACTTTGTTAGCAAATATGATCATTTATAGGCAATGGCCAATACTTTTTTTATCCACTGTATATAAATACTGTTTTTTCCCTCCCTTTGTTGATGCACATGCCCTGTGTGAAAATGCAGCTGATAACTATATTCAAAACAAGCATTCATTTCTCAAGCTATTCCGTAACTCCAACAATATAAAGTTTAGGCCTAAGAGTTTAATCATAAACTGCAGGATAAAAGCCTTATTTACTGTTTAGCCAACCCCCAAAAAAATATCCACAATTTGGAAGAGAATGTTTTTTAACATTTGTTGGCCAGTCAACGCAAACTATACATGCATTTAATAGTGCACAAATCAGATGGACATTCAATATTATACTTCTCATGTACTCACCTTACTAGACAAGAATCGTTTATATATATTACTAAGCGGTACATATATTAAACTGCCCATGCTGTGCAACAAATTAGGGAAATTCAGACAGTGCAGCATTTCACTGCTATTCATTTAGCAGCAATCCCTGTAATGCAGCTAAATAATGGACAAAATAAATTTTATACTTTTTCTTTGAACCGATTTAAATTTCGTGATTCAGTCTCCCTGAATTAACAATTAGAAATTCCCTGCTTTTAAACATTACTCAATTAATGCTTATGACTTGAAAACTCAATTTTTTTTTTAATGTTTTCTTAGATCTGAAGTTGCGTTCACGTTAATGTGCTTTATCTGAAAGTAAAGTTTTAAAAGTTATATTGTAAAAGATGCACTAGAAATAAATTAAGAACAAGTCCAGTAGAATGCAATTAGATGCCTTTTATGCCCAGTCGAAGACTGAATAATCATAATTTCTCATAAACTTTTCTTTACAGTCATATTAAGTAATAAACGAAAATTCTGTATTATCGCCATCTTGTTATTTTCAAGTGTTACATCTTTACTGAATGTTGAAAAATAAGAATCATCCATATCCACAAATAAAACATAGTGCATTCATAAGTTGGAGATTTTTTTTTTCCTGCTATACATTCTAGATATCTTTAGGTTATAAAATTCTCTAAATGAAAAGTGCAAACAAAAATGCACAACAGTAAAAAATAAGCCTCACAGTAAAAGTTACACAACATTTCTAGCTATTCAACAAGCAAAGCAGGATGTTGTGCAAAGACTTTGCTTCATTATTATAGACTGTTATCCCACACACACACACCATATATTGACTATCTTTCCACACCTGCTCAAACAGCATTTTTGTTAAACTAAAGACCTGATTTCTAGTAGTTTGCCTAGTAAAGCTCATTTTAGTCATTATCACCCAGAACATACTAAAAAATTTAGGGTACTTGCATATTATTGTAATCTTCTTAACAGAAGTAGTCAAATTTTCAGAATGTGCCATATGTTAGTAGAAGAATAGTTATGTGCCTGGCAAACACGCACATAACTATTCTTCCTGCAACCATGCTCATAACAATTTCAAGCAACGCCGCCCTTTTTGTATGTTTTGTTTTTTTGTTGTATTCTAAGTTCCAATCATTTTTATAAATAAATCATGATAGTTTTTGCCTTAAACTTAGTTTTAAAATATGAGCTAGTGGAATTTGCCAGCAATGAAAGAAACAGAGGTAATGGTTTGTTATAGCGGCTCCCGAGATTGACTCGCGAATCAATGGAAGTATCTCATCAAAATCTGGCTGTGTGTTCTTTACCTCGCGACATGATTATACATTAGCACCGGCCGCGAGTTGTTCTACCTCACCATGTAATTGTATATTAGCACAGGGTTGCATTTTTGATAAGGTTTTCGAATTTACATTGTGTATTTTAAAATATATTAACTGCTTTTTTGTGCAAATATGAAGTTACAAGCATTTACTTAACAAGTCATGAGGTGGATGCCATATCATTTTTTCAAGAAAGAGATCTTTTACCTGACAAATAAGCTAAAATGGCCACAACGTTAAGTTTTATTGTAACGACGAAACCATTCGGAGGAGCAATGTTAACAATTAAAAAAAGAAGGGACTCGATAG
>KK112589.1:1294405-1306299 GCA_000611955.2 Stegodyphus mimosarum
AATCATATTCTTAATCTTCTTAGGTAGAGGAGCTACATAATTCTTAAGTACAGGTGCTGACGTCCATAAAATGGTGTAACAAACAGCTTAATATTTACGAAAGTACTGCAGTTGACTGAAACAATTACATGCAATAAAATAATAAGAAGGATACAAACTCTTAAAAATATTCTTAGGAAACAACATGCAACTATTATTCTTATTATAAACTGTACTGTTTATTTTTACATTCACGTTTCATGAGCTTGGGGAAATTATATCTGAAATCTTGGCATAAATCTAAAATCGCAAAATATGGTTGGGAACCACTATCACAAAGTACGGTAAAATTTCCAGCAAAATTCTCAAAAGGGAACAATGAGGTCAAAATGTGCATTCTATATAGCCCACTGTTGCCAAGGATTGCATAAAGCCGTCTCCACAATTCCCCGATACTTTTTTAAGCAAAAACAGATCGCTGCATAGTTTGGCAGAACAGCACAAAAATATTACAAAAAAACTGAAGAAGAATGTGTTTTATATATTAAAGTATCGTGTAATCGATATTTAATAATTCAAATTTGCATTTTAAATTGCTAAAGTATGTTTTCTTTTCATATGTTGATAATATTTATCTACTTGCGACAAATATTGATGGTTTTGGAATCTTTCTAAAAAAAAAGTGTGAAAATCACCAATATGCACCTGATAAGTAACATTTACCTTTTTATCTGCAAAAAACCATCGAACTGCACCAAAGTGGTACCTAATTTCGTAACTGGGAAAAAAAAACTATGCTTCAATCAAATTTTCTAATGCAGAATAGATAGGCATCTACTGGAAATCGGGAAATAAAGAATTTCATGTTCTAAATTAAGACAATGGGCACCTTATCATTAATTGACGTCTTTCTTATGATATGACAAACATTATTTTTAAGATATCACTTTACAGCATGTGTGTGCTCATTTTAGAAAGTTTACATAGTTCTTTTAAACATACAAATATGAGCTTGTGGAACTTGCCAGCAATGGAAGAAACAGAGATAAAATGGTTTGTTATAGCGGCTCCCGAGATTGAATCGCCAATCAATCGAGATATCTCATCAAAATCTGGCTGCATGTTCTTTACCTCGCCACATGATTATACATTAGCACCGGCTGTGAGTTCTTCTACCTCACCATGTTAATTGTACATGCACAGGTTGCATTTTTAATACGGTTTTCGAATTTACATTGTGTATTTTAAAATATATTCATTGCTTTTTTATGCTTTATAGCATTTTAATATTAACTCCCAAATACCTTATAAAAGCTTTTCTTACAATGTTTATTTGGGATAAAATTTATTATCTTTTGAACATGAATCTACAGTGCCCCTGTAATGTAATTTAAAAACAGTAATTCAACATCCAAGTTGAAATTCAATTACAAAAGGAAAATCTAAGAATTATTTCAGTACCAAAAGGGAATTTTCCAAAATTTAATGTTTTGAAATAACACAGAGCAAACTACACATTCATCTTACAAAAAATCTTATGTACTTTTGAACTGCAAATATACTTTGACAATTTTTCACAATGAACATAGTGTGCTTTAAAAGATTATACAATTTAACAAATTTAAATAATTTTTCAGAGTAGTTGTAAGACTGCAGTATTATATATGGAAACTCCCAACTTTCATTTCTCCTAACGTACAACTTAGTTTACTCCAAATCGAATATGCCTTATTGTAGCCTATAAACAGAATTCAGTAATTTCGTTCAAAATGATCATCTTTTTGCATTATTATAATCACTCTAAAATATTTCTTCAATATTTAAGCAACTTTACAGCACTAAAATTTTATTTCATTCAAGAAAATGGCATATTATTTCATTTTCCATTCAAAGGAAATTTTTCAGTGTATTTGATTGGTTAATTGATCATGATAAAGTACATAAGAACTATCTAACTTAGAAAAGACATCTTCATGAAGGATTTTTCAAGAGATATTAGCCTGTATCTGCCTTTCCCACAAAAATCTATGCAGCCTGCCCACATGCCCAGGAGCCAATCCCAAGATGAACTACTGATATTCAGCAGCCTATCTACTTGGCCTTTGGCAAGCCAAGCAGATTCTAGTTTAGAACGTCAGCATTATTTCTGTATTTCAATGACTCTTAACCTTCTGTTTGCATAATAAACAGCAGCTACAAAAGCAGTCTTAAAAGACTAAAAAAGAATCCAGAAATTACTCTGTTATTATTTTTTAATTTATGATGACTTTCATTTATATACAAAAAATATTAAAAGTCATGCTACAAACTTTCTCAACTAAGAGGAAAATCCTGCCATTTCACCAAAAGTACTCAACAAAATACAATAAACTTAATTATTGATTAAGTTTACTGTGATAAAGCACTCTTGAACTAGGTGAAGGCTCAGAGAGGAATTTCTAAGGAAAAACTAGCTTGTTTTTACAGAAGAAGAAATGCACACATATAACCCATTTATTTTATCACAAGGAATGACAATCAAGCTGAAAATGGATTTTACTTCTACTGCACAGAATACTTTCGTCTAAATTGAATAATAAATCTGGAACTAATAACGAAAGATGTTTTATATGCTCGGTGGTACATGCAAATGCAGTAATATCCCGAAGCTACGTGATGGGTGGGACAGATGAAAAGTACTTAAGTTAGGATTAACTTTGTGTATAAATATATATGTATTTTGGTTAAACAGGACAAACAGAGGGGGGGGGCGACCTTGTTTGGAAGAAGACTACATAATAAAGAATAATAATTTCCATACATAAAATAGTACTAAAATAAACATGTTACGGAAAACTGAGTTATTTTGATGTTGAATTTTTGTTGAATTTTGATGTTGTGATTTTGATGTCTGGGTGAAAATGCGCTTTAGCCCACTGCTTGGCGATGTTTTGAAAATCGACAATTCGGCACGTTTCTGCGAAACGTCTTTGCAATTAATTGCAACCTTCCCGACACGCTCCGCGAAAACCTATTGTAAACAAAACATAGAATTCTAAAGCATAAATTAGTATGGAAACTGTTGCCACAAAAAGATAATAAAATAATATGCAAAACGAACATTACGATCATTAAAATATTTGTCAGTTAGGTTTAAATTAATTATTTACATTTTATGTTGTAATACTTACACATTTTATGCCGTTACATAACCTTCCCGACACGCTCCGCGAAAACGTAACCAAAATGGCATCCAAGAAAGAAGGAATTTTTTTTAAAAGGGCATTAAAATTACAAACGATACCATGTACACACCGTTCCGTTTTAACTTAAAAAAAAATCTGAGAATTGCACAATGTAGGCAATGTACACAAATGAACAAAATAAGCTAAAATAACGAAAATAAATTACAAGAAAATGCCATGTGCACAGTGTTCCTTTTAAACTTAAAAAAAACTTCAGCGAATTGCACAATGTACGCAACATGCACAAATCAACAAAATAACCAGCTTTCATACACCAATCAATCACGTTTCCCTTGCACTTCCAATAAAGTAATAAATGTACATGTACATTCACTCACCTCTCTCAGCATCACAGCTAAATCCATAGCGACTTGGTATTTAGCGAAATATACGTACGAAAATAGCAAACACTCAATAGAAAAACACCGCATTCAAAGAATTAAACGAGAACTGAAATAACTACTCAAATTAACACGTAAGAATTTCGAATAAACTGCTACGTCATCTCACATTACCAATAAAACCATTCCTTATAAAATAGGAAATACGCATGCGCGAAAGCTACATGTTTCCGTAGCTTCAAAATACCCAGTCAGCCATGTTCGCGGATATACGGAGTTGCCCATGTTGGCGCGTTTATTGCTCATTCAAAAACAATCCCCGCCAAGCAGTGGGCTTAAGCGCATTCCAACCGATGTCTGCTATGGAAACCTTATTATGACGTAATTGGGTGCGTGATTGTGCTGAATTTGAATGACGGGAAAAGATTCGGAAAAGTCTGTTTGTGTGTCGGACTTTGAATAAGAAGTACGTTGTTATTTTGTGGTTTACATTGTAAAATGGCTGAATGTGCTAAATTAATTTGAAGTTTCTGTACGATTTGGAACGAAAGGGGAAAAAAGCATTAATTGACTGGTATGTAAATGCTTTACTTAGCAGCCATTATAAGTGTCCTGTTTGTAGGAAGGAAATGTGTATGGTCGAACGTCGGAGGATACATGCACTGATTTTTACTTTTGTGAATTTATGTGGAGACGATAGTATACAGATTCTAGTTCAGGTAATTTAGAAAGTTTTTGGATACTGTGAAGGAATTTTGTTTGACTGAAGACACAGAAATTGGTAAATAAGGTAAGTGGGTATTTTCTTTGTGTAGCGCTAAGATGAATTTACTCTTTTAAGTTATTTCATCATTTGATTTAAAATGTAGTTTATTGAGATGATATATTTTTTGTTGGCTGCTCCTTTCACTTTTTAAGTGAATACAGATCATTGTGTACATGGACAAAGTAAAGGCAGTGCACAACGCCTAGTTAGTACAATTCTATGATTTTTTTTTTAAGTGAAAATAGGTCGATGTGTACATGAATACTGACATTGTGCAATTCTTTGATTTGTTATTAAGTCAAAGAATTGCACAAGCTCGGCATCAGTGCACCACCAAAAACTGCCAAGCAGCACCCGTAACTACATTTTTAACAAATTTAAAATTATCTTGCTAATCTGAGCCCATGCCAGACCCCTTTCCAGCTGTCTGCCCATTTCAATCACAAAAAATTTCTCTACTTTGATAGCAAAAATATCTTTTTTTAAAAAAGAAATCTGCTTGTAATTATTAGAAAATAAAACATTTCTCATGATACAACTAAAATTATTTCTACATTAGGCTACAGTATCGAATGGATATGCATTTCTAATAGCATTATTCCACTTTTTGTGAATCATATTTAAATTTTATCTCTTAATGCTCTAAAGAAACCTTAAAATTTCCTTACCTTCTGGAGGCTAATGCATTTCTAAGAGCATTATTACACTTTTTGAGAATCAAATTAAAATTTTTTTTAATGCTCCAAAACCTTAAAATTTCCTAACCTTCTGGAGGCTAATACATAAATGTACGAAAAAAAACATTATACAGTCAAATTTGATTATTAATAACACAAATTTTATCCTACTGCTAGGAATAAAGAAATTTAGAATTGCACCTCTACCAAAAAGACTTACTGATAACACACAAGAGAAATATTGCTTTTCTTATACAAACCGGCTTCTACAAATTCATACTCATTGCAACATTCAATATAAGCATAATTTAGGCCATTATATTTAACAAACATTCTCAGAAGACTTAATTTTTTAATCAACACAACTTGGTATGTGATCTTTTTTTTATATAACAATGTCACACAAATACAAATTTAGAAATCTAAATAATTCCTTTCAGTTGTACAACACCTTATATTTTAATATCTGTAAACAAACCTGCATTGAAATGTCAGTTATCAATTATCTCAACTTTTTAATAAGGTCACTAGAAACATTCATGCCACTTCTCCATCTTTTGTCAAATGACATCTGTTAATACTTAGCTCATTACCTGTACAGTTACGAAGGCTTAAACAAAAAGTTATTTAATAGAGTATTTACTAAAACAGTTCAGGAAATTAAATATGTAAAGTTTTCAAATGAGACCTCAGTACAACAGTATAAAAACTGAATGATTATCCCAGGTAGTTTACTTTATAAATTCAAATTGGATGCCAGAACTACAAATATAGATTAAAAATTCTCAACACCTGGAAACGATACAGATGAAGAGGTTATCTCCCCAAAATCTCATGAGATTTTTGAAAATGCTCCTTGCTTCAAGCAGGCTTCAACGAGATCCAGCTGAAAGATTATATAAAGTAAATCTTATAGAGAACTTCAAAGATTATTCAACATAATAAAAATATACACATACTTATGCATCAACTTGGAAAGATGTAGAAGTTGCACAAGCATGTTTCTGACAAACAACTTAACAACAAACAATACTACACATCTAACTCGTCCTTGCTGTCTGCCAAAAAACTACTCATCAACCAAAAACTGACGTGCAAGGAAAAGTATATATAATGCAAAATGAAGCATTCTCATAATTGTTTACTGTCTTTATACACCAACAGAAGTGGCAGATGATTAATAAGTTCATTAACTTTAAATTTGTGACAGATGGCTAAACCATACAACCTGTTGTTTTGCAGCACAGCTACGAGTTTCAGTTATCCAGATCCAGAAGCAGCTACTAATAGTTAACAGAACACATGTTCTCTTCCTTCAGGATACAGCAAGAATAACTACGGAAATTATCAGAATTGATCAGGAATAGCTTTGCTATCCTCCAGATCCCCTTGGCAGTATCCAGCAGACCATCACGTTTTCTTGGTAACTCGTAAAATAAACAAGATGTCAAAAGGAAGATATTCATGGAAGCGGTCCAGAAACCAACATGACAATCATAAATAAGTGAAATAATTTTTTAATACCACAGAGAAAGGGGGAAAAAATTGTTAGGTCATCGAGAAAGGTTACAGAAGTTCGAGGTGCAACACTTTGGTTGGCAATACTTTAATCAAATAAAGTACCATTTCATCCACTTCATGCATCATTTGCCTTTAGCAGTTAGCACAAACTTTCTTGCTTACCTAACAGTAAAAAAAAAAAAAAAAAAACACCCTGCAAAATTTATCATAGTTGATTTACTTATGTTTATATTTATATAACTGTTATATCAATGCTATTATTTTCATCCACAAAGAAATATAACGCTATTTACATTCATGACTGAAAACAAGCAAATTTATTACAAAGAAAAAAAACATGTGAAACCAAAATTGCTCGTCTCTAAACAGAAAAGAAAGATAATCTGTAACTATACTCATTACTCATAATTTATACATAGACAGTTGCACAAGTCATTCTGATTTTATATCAGGAAGCATATTAATTTCAGCTCTGCCTATGAAACATGACGTCTCATTTCCAAACCAGCTTCACCTCAGATTTTTCTTACATCTAAATAAAATTTGATTTTTTTATTTACTTCACCAATGGCAAATTTTTGTTACAAGGAAGAAAAAAATGCTTTAAACACTATCAAAGAGAAAAAAACAAGAGCATGCTGGAAGAAATATGAACGGTTTCAGACGATTACATAAGCGAATTTTTTAGGAAAAGCCTATAAAAAATTGTTTAACAGGTTACTAAAGTAAATGTTTGATTGTGAAGTTTTTTTAACTATTAGATTAATAAATAAGGATATAATTAAACACACGGTACAACCAGCTTGAAATTTACTTTTATGATTCCATGCAGAATTTTATCAATTTTCTGCTTGCCAACTCTTCATCTGGCCCCCATTTTTTAAAGAGCCTTTTCAAATGTACCTCAAGTGAGAATATTTTTTCTTAAATGTTAATGCAAAACAAATTTAAAATAAACAGCAAAATCACAAAGATTTTAAATTAGTTTAAAATGTCCTCTGCACAAAATTAGTATATCACAGTTTGATTTTAAAATATATAACCTAAGAAGAATACCCCATCAGCATCACTGCAATTTGCATAAAATTAGACAGGAGAAAGAAGCTGCTAGTAAACTACAAATATTATTGGACAGAACAGACAAAATTATCAGGTGGATCTCGTAATCATTTGATAATCACACAATTATTAAGCACACCTAACAGAAACTGTAATACACATACACACACAGAGAGGGGAGAGATAAAATTTCTAGGCATTTAAAGAAAGGGTAGAACTTACCGATTTCATGTCTCTTTTTACTAATCTAACAAACTACATCTATTATGCTATTACTGTAGGTATATACATACGTATGCAATGTAAGTACATAGATGCATATAAAAATCTCAATTCAGATATTTGAAGCCCAAAATGCTCATTCACATTTAGCAATTACCTTCTCGTACAGTACTATTAACTCACAAACATTACACTATCTCTCTTTCCTTTTAATGCGATAAGAATCACATATTACTTACCTACCTATGTAAAGCCCTAATGAACAAACTTAACAGTAACACAAGACTGAAATTTTAATTACACATCTCACTAATCTTTAATAAACAGACAAGAAAAATGCATAACGAGATTTAACTTGTTCTAGCACAAAACATTTCACATGCTACATAAATAAAATCGCAACAGATTTAGCTCTGATTAATTTCGAAAGAATAACGTAGAAGGAATTTTTCACTAACGTACGACAAAATTTAAGAAACAAGTGGTAGATTGAAGTTATTTGATACAAGCAATAAATACCGACAGCTGAATGCATGTTTCACAAAAATACATGTCTTAGAAATTAACTTTCAACTACTCTAACAACGAACATAAAATGCTGAAATGCCTTGCTATGCAAAAGTAGTCTCTAGAACACCACAAGACATCATGCCGGATACTTGTACACTAAACAAAAATTTAATATACGTGAAAATGAATAGATCAGAATTGAGATTACCAAAATTATAGCACGTATTTATAAACATTATCATACAGAAAATCTGGCATACAAATAACATACCTTTTTCACGCCTTTATACATATAAACATAAAGTTCTCTCCCCACATTAAAGCAAATGCGATCACCGTTGCCGGATGGATCGGGCATAGTTACAAAAGAGACTTTAACGGGTGTGTTGGCTTGAGTGTTAAAGCCAACTCGGTTAGGTCTCGAATATTCAGACAGAGTCATTAATTTATAAACTCCTTCCCGAGTCATAAACTGAGTCTTCAGTTCATCTTTACCTCCCCCGTCACACTGCACCGCCATTTTACCGACTAAACATTGACGAGGAAATTAGATATCCCGAATATTCATAGCACAGTATCATCCTCGAAATGCGTTCTACACTTCCGAATTATATTTAAAATTCTGTAAACATTATAAAAAAATTGCATGCTGAACACATAAGTACACAAACGGCAAACATCCCACTTCGTAGCTTATTAAATTAATGCTCCATGTTTCCCATAAGTAAACCGACCAGAGAGGCATTAACTGCCATTGCCATTTTTTTTAAAGAAAGTAGAAACAGCAGTTGAAAAATTATTTTTGATTTGAAACTTGTAATTGTCTTTGATAAACTTCGAACTATTTATAAGAAAAGAAATCTTTTTCTTAGCCTTATCATTAAAATTCATTTATATAAGGCTGGATAGAATCCATAGAAAAGGATAGAAATATTATACATGCCGAGTAAGATAAGAGATGATGAACTTAAAAAGTTTCTTTTATCAGTCAGACACTTTCACATTAATTTGATGCAGCAAATAACGAATGAAAAATAAGTGCACCATTTTCCCCTTTGATTACATTTATGAAACCCAATAAATGCCCTTTGATTACATTTATGAAGAAAGAAATTTCTTTTCTACTGTAGTTCGCTGCTTCAGGGAAAAATTATGAATTTCCAATCCCGTTAATTTACTTTCTTCAAAATAATGCAAATTTTCTTACAAATAACAATGCATTTTCCTAAGCAATAGCAAAGAAGAGTAAGTTAATTTAAATTTTACTGGAAATGTAATTAAATTATAACTCATTTATAGCTAATCAAAACTGAAATTTAACCAACTGAAAATTTAGCACTTTTTAATGGAAGTATTATTTGTACTACTGATAGAAACATGACTAAAAACACCCCAGACACTGTTCTATCTCATTTTCGAATTTTGACAGCAAAAGGAGATTTATTTAAGGGTAGTCTGGGTTTAATTCCATAAGACAAGAAAATGACATTAGAGTGGGTTTAACAAAACAAGAGTTATTCATGGAAAACAAGGCAGTGAACGTTTTATAATACAAATATCCTCAGCTCACCCCCTTATTTTTAAAGTAACATAACCTATACACAAGCTTAAACACGTATTTGAGGTGGACGATATTTCTCCAAGACCATACATGGAAAATTTCTCTGATAGAGTTTTTTTTTTTTTTTTTTACGCAACGAAGTTTGTCTTTTAACATTTATCATAAAACACGTCACATTCGTGATACTACTGCGTCCGAAATAAAATCGAGTTTGGGGGTCCACATTAATTGATCTTTTGAGAAACATTGTCTCAGCATCCTTAGATTTTTTTAATATATGGTTGAAGGCTATCAGCAGTAATTTATGATTAACTTGTAAATAAGCATATTTATATTTTTTATTAAAATGGGGCAATATTTATCAAAAGGCGGAAGTGCTGAAAAAATATTAAAAAAAAAAGTACTGCCCTATTCAAAACAGTACGTATGTTCAGGATCATGGAACCTAAAAGTCTATGTTGGATTATAATGCGTGTGGAATATACTATTACTAATTACGACATTGCAGTTTTTTTTATAATGAAATTTACTACACAACTTTTCTGGAGTCAGTTCTTACGACGACTACCCTCTAATAAGATAAAAACCATTGTGCATTAAGTTTATTTTGAAGCATAAATGTTCAGCAAATAGGGGGGTTAAATAGTGTAATCAACAGAGTATTCGGGAGTGAAGCATAACATCTGTCGAAAATGATTGTAAAATTTATAATTACTCACAGGTCCGAGTGATTTAGGTATAAAATTCAAACTTTTGAAATTAGTTCTCTGCATATGATAGGTCACAAGTATGGTCTTTAAATGCTCGATAGATTCACATAGATTTATTATAAAACATAGTTGTGCGGAAAGTGAAGAAAGAACATATTACAGAGAAAGACTGAGCACATAAGGTAAATGTAATCAGAATAGGCAACCGAAAATACATAAAAGGGAACATAAAAAATGTAGAAAAATAAACGTCAAGCAGGTATATTAAGCTGTGAGGATTAATTAAATTTATTTAACAGATAATTTTATTTTGAAGCAATCTTTCCTATCGCTCATGCTTTCAAACCACGCTTTCTTGCCAGAATGTAAATGAGTTAGCCTGCGTGTATTCAACTCAGGTAGAAACTTTGTATTTAAGGGAAGGTTTTTTGGAAGGTGAATTTAGAACGCGTTCTGTTTGCCTAAAGGCGAAGGTCCTATCTTAGATTTATTGTTGATTAGATTTCTGTGGCACTGAACGCTTCTTGCCATTAGGCTTGTTTACACTGATTTCGACGAGTTAGAGCCTGCTTGCGCCTTAACTAACTTGTGAAGCCATTAGCTAACTTTATTCCATCAAAATTTGAGTTATGCATTATTTTTTTTATTTAAACCAAAAGTTATGGCTTCTGTAAGCGCGAGTCAGTGCCAGCTGGGAACATTAATTTTGTAAGGTTTTAGTTAAACTAACCAAGTTTTATTTTAATTTAAATCTTTTCTATCTCCTCTCTGTTTCAACTTCCTGTCAGAAGAAGCGCGCGTTTTCAGCTTATGCTAATTTTGAAGTACAGCGAAGTACTATTTAAGCCAGAGGTAGAAACCTCTCAGTGTGAGAGAGCTTAGCCTCAGATCACGGTCACGCCGCTCAACGTTCGTCTGACCAGCTAGTAGTTTAAATTTATAAGCCATAGTGCTTACTGCGTGATTGCATTGTAAAACAAATTTGAAGTGCGTTAGTATTAGTATATCTTGCTACGCACCCTTTTAGGTAGAGGCCAACTACCGCGAATTGCTCTGCGAAGCAACCTTCGATTTAAGTTCTATTTTAATTTAGTTAAAGTTATTTGATTGTTAAGTTCGACCCAAGGGCGGTCATTTACTTTCTGTACCTCTCCCGAGTTGGGAAGTTTGTATTTAATAGTGATTTAATAAAAGAGGATTTCAAATACCTTCACGTGCAGTTATTATCCAGCCCAGCAGTTACATCAGAACATAGCGTACCTTCCGCTCCCTGTTCCAGTTCAGGACTGAAAACTTGAGGTTAAGAACCCTTTACAGAATTTAC
>KK112589.1:1306528-1328813 GCA_000611955.2 Stegodyphus mimosarum
TGATGAAAGCATTTCCTGTAGTACGAGACCGAGCCAAACTGGAAGCTGAACTGTTTAGTTGATATCAAGAAAAAATAGAAGATTTGTCTAATTTTATTTTGAGGAAAATTCAAGTTTTCAAGCTTTTGTATGGAAGTCGCCCGGATCCTGAAATTATTCAAGTTATACTTCCTAGGCTACTGCCCCACGTTCAAGATTTCATCGAGCTAAGAAATCCAACAACATTAGACATATTATTTGAGCTCGCGGTACAATTTGAAAGCAGAAGAACAGCCGACAACGAACGACGACGTCAATTTGAGTGAAGAAGTCAGTGGAGTTCGCCAAGACCCCAGCGAAAGCAAAATCAAAGTTACGGGAATAAGGCGAAGCAATGGCCGAAGAAAGACGTGTCTCCTAAAGCGAGCGGCGAACGAAGGGAATTTAATAGAAGAACAAGCAAAGATTCCGAGGGCAACCAGAAGAAAAAGAATTTAAACTAAGATGGATTTCTTCAAGGAAGGTGAAGAAGTCCGAAGCAGAGCAAAACCCTTCCAAAATCAATTTAAACACCGTGGTCGTGAAGAATTTGAGTTTGCCGAAGATTGAAGTTCTAATTAACAACATACCGGCGACAGCCCTCTTGGATACAGGAGCCCAAAGCAGCTTCGTATCGGAAAGATTCTTTAAAAAGCACTTTCGACGTTACAGAATTTTTAGTGCAAGAGACACGGATGTCATAACGGCCCAAGGAGAAAAATGTAGCTGTTTAGGAAAAGTACCATTGTTCGTGCGTATCAACAACGAACAGGATCCGAGGCAATCCACTAGCCAGGAAGATGTACTTCAGCAAAAACAGCAGGAACCAGCTACAACGGCATCGAAATGTCAGAAAAAGAAAGCTGCCCCTCAACAAAGAAATAAGAACCAAAAATGTGGTTTCAGAAGAAAGTCTCACGATGCAGGTGACTAGATCTACGAACGGAACTACGAGCGTACCAAGAGAAGAAAGCAGAATGGGCAAGGAAAGCCCAATGTATCCAAAAGTACTGTGGAATCATCAGACAGATGCCTGAGAAGCAAGAAACGTCGATTGCAGCCTGAGAATCAACTTCCCGAATACAGCAGGAACCAGGACAAGCAACGAACAAGGAACCAGGAGAGAAGGGCCCAGTCCACCAAACGTTCAGCGGAGGAATCTCCTCTACAAGGAAAATATCCGAGGATACAACGACAGAATTTCAAAAGGAAAAGAGATGAGCCACCTCCCAAGGACCAAAAGCAAAAATCCAGGAGACTCAACCAAACTACAACGTACTCGACTTTCAAGGATTTGGTCAAGAAAAGGATGGACGATCATAATAAGATAAGTACAATTTCGTATTCAAAAGTTTAGTTAATTTTTGAGTATACTGCAAGTTGCAGGGCCGATTTTACCTCAAGCGAGGTTGAATTTTACGCCAAGTGGGCGATAAGTTCTCATATGGAAAGTAAAATGTTTTGTTAAAAGAATTTGTAATTCATTAAAGATTTAAAATTACTTAATATTTGTAAATAGATTAATTTTGTAAAAGCAATGAATTGCTGAAAAGAAAATGTTAACTAAATGATTTTGTATGACGCTTTGTCGAAAGACTTGTAAAATGTCTAGAATGAAAAACGGAAAATTGAAAAACACGATTTAGTCTGTGGACTATTATTTCAATGTAATTTGATATTTCAAGAAAGTACCTTGAGAAAGGAATAGGAAGCACTTGCTGTAAGCTTAGAAATTTAACCTATATTTGTATTTCATGATTGCTATGAAATTGTTAATGTGTTATGAAATGTAACAAATAATATTATGCTAGCAATGCACGTTAAGTGCAATATTAATGTGAATGTTGTGTGCAAACTGCGAATTTGTATGCATGAAAAGTTAAAAATTGACTATTTTAGAATGCAAGTGTTAAGTAGGCTCTCCACCAAATACACTTAAAGTGTTAGACATAAAGCTAGTGAGAACCTTAGGATTAGCTGGTTATAGGGCGTCTTTTCAGGTCTCGTATGTAGTAATCGTAATGTTAGTCGATCGTAGGTGGAAGAGTTGAACACCCCCGACCACAGAAAAACCGCAATGGCGGTTTGCTTTGCATCCAACACCGGTGAGAGAGCATTGGGGGAAGAATTTAATTGTGCTTGAATGATAATGTGTGTGTGCGAATTTACACGGGTAAGAATAAAGGATTGTACCCAGAAATTACTGTTATTATGTTGTACTAAAATTATTTTCCTTCCAGATTCTGCTGGAAGGAGTAAGACTGATCAAAGACAAATGTTGAAGACTGTTGTTCAAGAAAATTGCTTTTGTAAGAAAAATCTTTCACAAACATATATTGCCTTGTAAAGAGTTGGCCTGAGTTTAGAAGAGTGAAATTTCGACTATTTAGAATTGCGAGTTTCAACATGGTCCGTTTGGACCACAGTAGTTTAACTATCGCAATTCTGGCGGGAAGTATGTAAGGTTTTAGTTAAACTAACCAAGTTTATTTTAATTTAAATCTTTCTATCTCCTCTCTGTTTCAACTCCCCGTCAGAAGAAGAAGCGCGCGTTTTCAGCTTATGCTAATTTAAAGTACAGCGAAGTACTATTTAAACCAGAGGTAGAAACCTCTTAGGGTGAGAGAGCTTTAGTCTCAGATCACGGTCACCCTGCTCGACGTTCGTCTCACCAGCTAGCAGTTAAAATTTATAAGCCATAGTGCTTACTACGTGATTGCATATTGACTTAACTTGAAGTGCGCTAGTATTAGTATATCTTGCTACGCACCCTTTTAGTGAGAGGCCAACGTACCCTTTTAGGTAGAGGCCAACTTCCGCGAATTGCTCTGCGAAGCAACCTTCGATTTAAGTTCTATTTTAATTTAGTTAAAGTTATTTGATTGTTAAGTTCGACCCAAGGGCGGTCATTTACTTTCTGTACCTCTCCCGAGTTGGGAAGTTTGTATTTAATAGTGATTTAATAAAAGAGGATTTCAAATACCTTCACGTGCAGTTATTATCCAGCCCAGCAGTTACATCAGAACATAGCGTACCTTCCGTTCCCTGTTCCAGTTCAGGACTGAAAACTTGAGGTTAAGAACCCTTTACAGAATTTACCATGTTCTCAAAGAATACACACAGAATGTTCAGTCCTCATCATTTGAGCTAATAGAGGGTTCTTTACACATTTCTCTGGACTTTATCGTACTTAGGGATAATTCCCTACAGAGTTTTTTAACGTCTAGCTAGTTTTAACAATAAGGTTCGTAAGAACGGCCAAAGGTCTCTTGACATTTTATGGAGAGCATTAGTTATAGCTATATGTAATATAGTTGGTTATAGCTATAACAATGCTCTTGTTGTTTTCCGTGAAACTTAAATAAAAATTGTGTGCCATTAAATAGTAGTAGGCCCACTTAGCTGGGTAATACGCAGTTCGTCATTAAGTTTATTATTTCTGACAAATTATGGGTAGCCATTTATTTGGTTTAGGATGCAGTCCTGAGTCCGAACTGGTCAGGCGGATAGTTCCACATTAATTTCAATATTCCAGCTCAAAAGCCACGTTTTTAATGTATGGATGTGATTTTTCAGTTCTTGTAATGCTGGGCGAAGAAAATCATTTTGCAAGTAGATCGCAGTACTAGTGCTAGAGTAGTGTTGGGTGTTTGTAAGATATTGTTTACATATAAGTGTCATAGCGTAAGACCCAGTAAGTCGCACTTCGACTACAATAGCATGCGCGAAAGGAATATGTGTTTGCAATGCGAACGCTAAAGTTCTTTTACCTGTTTTTAAAGTTTTTTTACTTGTGACTGGGGTTTATGATTTTGCCTGAGAATCCTGTAATGAATAATTTGTGAATGAGACCATTTAGCCAGACCCAGTGACATACTTAGGACGCAAGGTGAGACATCTCTCCTAGGACTCATCATCCAGGAGGCGCCAAATTGATATTACGAAATGTTAGAATGAAATGTTTTTCATTTTCAGCCCACAAGAGGGAGCGTGAAATCTTAAGTTGTCCCAAGGTGCTGAAAAAAAAACTAACTATGGTTCTGACCAGACCCTAGCAAAAGTTTGGGCTACACCAAGGAATAGTCTATAAATCAAGGAATAGTCTAGCAATTATGCAGTCTATCACTTTCTACGGACGTGATAGACTGCATAATTGCTAGACTGCTTTGCAAGCGTGGAAAAGGTCTAAAGAGGAGGATTGAGAACAGCTGTACGTCTTCCTAAAGCATCCCAAACATGCTTGGTAGAATTCAGATCAAGCTGGTCACTCCATACGCTGAATTGTTTGCTGCTGAAGATAATCATCCACGATGCGAGCCCTGTGCCGTCTAGCGTTGTCGCCCTGTAGCAGAAAATTATCACCTATTACCCCGCCATAAGGACGCACATAAGCATCAAGGATGTCATCTCTATAGGAGTGAGCGTTCAGGGTTCTATATGGAAAACACGTAGGTCTGTGAGTCCACCGAAAGACATACCAGCCAAAACACAGACACTGCGTCCTCCGTACGCATCTCTTTCACGGACGTTTGCTGATGATAACGAGTTCCATGTTCTCTCCAAATCAAATAACCCCTGCTATCGCTTTGGAGACTAAACCGTAGCTCATTCGTAAAGAAAACAGCCTTCTATTGATCAGCTGTCCAATGGACATTTTGACGTGCCCACCTCAAACGTTCCCTTCTATAGCGTGACGTGAGCGGGACGCAAATGGCAGGTCACCTCGCATACACACCTTCTTCGTGAATCCTTCTACGCACGGTTGACGATGACACCAGCCTTCCAGTGACTGCAGCAAGGGAGACTGAGTTGAGGTTCGGTTCCTTCGGGAGCATAAAAAAAATAATGGTCATTAGCGCCTGTCGTAGCGGTTGGCCGTCTTTGGCTGAACCTTCTGGATGCCTAATCTGCGGTTAGAAACTGTTGTCAAAGTCCATGAACCACAGAAGGACTCACATTTAGCTTGACTTGGTCCTGCCTATAGTCTCCCAGTAGCTCTCTATCGCAATTCGTCGGCCAAACGATATCTGGAGGTGCTTATTAAAAATTGCCTATCCCAGACATGTTATCTCGGTATCACATCGAAATCTGGAGGCTTGTTCTGAAACATGGAATTTTATGCTCCTCGCAAATGACGTATTTCGACTGCAGCGCCTCTAATTTGCATACTGCAGTTCTACTCAGCAATTCTTATCTGACAGAATATTCAAATTTTATACGGAGTGGCTTAACTTGGACGAGTTATCACTATTTTTGAAATTTTTCCTTCATGTTTGAAAGCAGTATATTTACTTATGACTTTTTTTCTCAAAATTTAGAAACAAAAGCGCGGTGTTTGTCTTTGATACTCATATTTATAATGGACAAATTAAACATTTCTGTGCGAGCACAAATAACGCAAGTCTGCGCCGTCGTTGCAAACCTAATACATCTCTGGGAAAGTGTTCCTACTATGAGTATGCCCACAATGAATTACTACTGGTATCAAATGTTTAAGCTTTTACAAGTTACAAATACTGTGACCACAATGCGAAAAGGTACCCACTTACACCAGTTTACGAAATATACTTAATTAATATGTAATTAATTTATTTATATGTTTATCACATTAGAAAGTATTACGTAAGCAGTAGGTAAAATCTGTGTTAGGTGCATTATGACATCTACTGAGAGCCTATTTTGGTACAACCTGCTTAAATGATATCCCATCTCGTGGACCCCTATTGACATATCATGCACTCCCAGTTTTTTCTTTCGCTGACATGGACCTCTTGCAGGTCGGTGGGACTCCTGGGGGTCCATATATAGACCACTATGGGAATCTCTGATGTAATATGTAAAATACCGATATGCGTCGTCATTCCAGAGAACAACACCAAAAAAAATTATAGGAGAGACAGATTAGATTCTGAGAAAGTCGTGTGAAATTAAATATTCTTCATTTTGACATCAAGAAGCTAAAGAATTCTATATGCAAGGCTGTAGAATCACTAGGTATTTTATTTAAAGCAGGAGACATGAAAAATGAGCAACGCCTTTGCCGGGACTCGAACCACGGACCTCTCGAATACGCTCAGAGCGCGCTGACCACTACACCACGAGGGCATGCGAAGAAGACGGGAGAAATACCTTATATTCTCCCCCTTTTAAAGGGCGACTGTGGTTTGGGGGACCTAGTCGACGAATTCTGGTGGTGCAGAATCAGCATCCACCATCTTTTAGTTCGGGCACCACTTGTAGAGTCATTAGGTTTTTTTGAAAGCAGGAGAGAGATAAAAAATGAGCACCGCCTTCCTCGGGAATCGAACCACGGACCTCTGGAATACGG
Source organism: Stegodyphus mimosarum (assembly GCA_000611955.2). NCBI lineage: Eukaryota > Metazoa > Arthropoda > Arachnida > Araneae > Eresidae > Stegodyphus > Stegodyphus mimosarum. Next base: position 1,312,875 of record KK112589.1, read on the forward strand.
GCCCAGCATGCTGACCACTAACACCACGAAGGCATGCGAAGAAGGTGTGAGAAATACTTTATAAATTGTCTTAGCTGAGCTGTTAGAAACTTCGAAGGAGAAAGGGTTCACCTAGACGAGTCAGATTCCCATTAGAATGCTGGGTCGGAAAGGCCTTCCTGATGCGGTAGAGAACATTAAATAGGCGCAGGTGTTTTGAGCGTGCTTGTTTCGAAGCGTCATTTCGCGCTTTTTAGATATAATACACGAGAAAAGGGAAGGATATAAAATAGTAGAAAAAATTCATTTATTACTCGTTGTTCATAAGCATAGAAACAAAAGTAACAAAAAGGTGTTCGAATTGATGACCCCCTTATGTAATGCAGACCTCACATATTCACATACGGAAGTTCGAACGTTCTTAAAGTGCCAGGAGTATCTTGGATTTTCCCGGCAACTGCAACGAGGCGTGCTATAAGGTCCTTGGCGCTCTGTCAATCCATATGCCCTAGGAAGAAGGTATCCATACACGATCGTTTAGGCCAATTCACTGGACCATCACGGCCGATCTATCATTGGTCAAATCATGCATACAAATGGTTAAGTACAGAACGGCTGAAATAAAAGGGGGCCTCAGACATTCTGGTATCACAAGAAAGATGCGTCGTACTGGAAACATGTGCGTTGTGCAAAAAGTCTGGTAACACTTGTTCAGAGAATATCAACTTGTCTGCACTCCCAACAGCTGTCACATTGCAAAAGTGTCACACTGTGATAATTTGTTCTAGATATGATTTAATGTACCCTTTTTGTGACGTCAAATTGTTACGTTTTGTGACGTTAATATGAAGACACAACGAGACTTTGATGTGAAGTCCCATTATGACACTGTTGTGAAGTCACACTGTGTTTGAAGTCACACTGTGTTTGAAGTCACACTTTGTTTTGAAGTTGCTGTATGAAGCTCTTGTGAGGTCATGAGGTCACACTGTGACGTTGTTTCGAAGTTGCTGTATGAAGCTGTTGTGAGGTCACATTGCGACATTCATGTTAAGTCACATTGCGACTTTCATATAACGTCATAGAGTGGCATGAATGTGATGTCACTAAAGATATGAATGGATATCACGGAACACTGTATTAACTTTCAAATGACTAATGTAATGTCTCAGTAACTCCTATTTTAGAGAATTGCTTCAGTGAAACAGATAATTACAACTATGGTTTATTAATCCAATATGAAGTTGTAGAGACATTAGGTATTTTTGAAACAGGAGAAATGAAAAATGAGCAATGCCTTCACTGAGACTCGAACCATGAACCTCTGGAATACGCGCCCAGCACGTGACCGCTACACCACGAAGGTATGATAACAAGGTGGAAGAAATACCTTGTATACTCCCCCTTTTAAAGGGCGACTGGGAATTAGGGGACCCAATCGCCAAATCCTGGTGGTGGAGAATCATTATCCATCATCTTTTAGTTCGGGAGCCACTGTAGAGTTATTTGGTTATTTTTGAAGCAGGAAATGTGAGAAATGAGCAACGCCTTCGTCGGGTCCCTGTTCGGGCGCCAGTGTAGAGACATTAGGTATTTTTTGGAAGCAACAGATGAGAAAAATGAGCAATGCCCTCGCCGGGACTCGAACCACGGGCCTCTCGAATACGCTTTGAGCGTGCTGACCACTACGCCACGAAGGCATGCAAAGAAGGCGGGAGAAATACCTTATAAAGTGATACTCTTCAAGGAATTAAGATATTTCCGAAATATTCGAAATTGTTAAATTATTGAATATATTCAATATAATCACGTGAAATTTTCTCCCCGTTTGAATGCTATATCCTGTTAAGGTGATATAACTACGATCCGTTTATAATTTATTACATATTTCTATACAACACAATGTAACTGCAAATACAGGACGTGTTATATATGATCCAGAAGTGATCATACAGTCATTTTCTAAGTATATTACACTGCAAATACTTTTGAGCATTACATGTCCGGAAGCTACATAATTTTCCTTTCTTTCTTTAGAATTTAATATTTAAACACACTTCCTATTTTTCCAAAATTTCTGAATTGTATTAAAAATCTAAATTCTTGTTATAACTTACAAAAAACTTAACTATATTTCTTAATTTAGCACCTTTACCCCGCTAAATAGAAATATTTAAAAAACTTTTTACCGTCTATTAGAAATATTTTTACAAATTCTTTGGCTTTTAATACTGCTTTTTCTTCACCATTTCTCTTTTCCTAATTGATTTTTCTGCCAGAAAAGAACTAAATTATTAGATTTGATGATTAGACAAAAGAAAATCCGTTTTATACCTATCTGAATATTTTCTTGTGTAACGAAATGTTTCGGTTTGAATAAAAAGCTATTGTAAATCACCAAAATCGTTAACTAGAGTCTTAGTCTTCAAATTAGCGATTTGTTGCTTAATCTGTAATACTCAACCACGGAGTATGGTAATTATGAGTTATGGGTAAAAAAATCAGCGGATAGAAAATGTTGTTTTCGAAACTAAATTACAGGAAATTTATATTTAAATGTGTTCTCTTTCACCATTATTCCGCCAATGGCAAATTTCAATTTTATGCCATCTTTAAAATGACTTGCTTACATTGCAGAGCTTAAATATATTTAAATAATTATGCTAAGTGAAAATGAGGGGTAATTTGCTTTATTATCTGATTAATGTGAATGTCTTATTTTAAATATTTCTGCATTCTCTAAACACATTTTATTGCTCTAGTAACAGTTAAAGTTTAAATTTAATACAGTTTTACAAAGTTGATTATGCAAAAGTATGATAAATTTGCATGAATTAAAAATTCCAGTTCATAAAACAATTACTGTTACCAAAGCAGAATTACCGAAAATCTGTATTACTCGTTTCTGGGATTATACGTTGTACTAATAACCTTCATAGGTGTACTAAGTAATATTAGTAGCTGACGCGGTAAACTGAATGAAATTCAGCTGTTTATGTGACAAACTTCATAAATTTTATATTTTAATCAACACATATGGGGAGTAAACACTTATTGTGTGAATAATAGCGGTAATAATTAAAATATAATAATTATCTTCAAGAAAAATACCAGTGATGCATGAACTTTACAGAAGCGACAGAAAATCAGGGAAGATTTTTTGCTATCCGTAAATTCCTGCAATTATAGAATGAAACCAGAAACATTTTTTAACTTGGTTCCTTGGAATTATTTTAATATGATTTTGCAGAGCAAAGATGAGGATTCGGAAAATATATTTTAAGGTAAAGATGAGGTAACATATCTCTCCCACCTTCTTAGCATGCCTTCGCGGTGTAGTGATGAGCACGCTCGGAGCGTATTCCAGAGGTCAGTGGTTCGAGTCCCGGAGAAGGCATTGCTCATTTTTCATCTTTCATGCTTCTAAATACCAAATTCTGCAAATACCAAATTAAAAATCCCGATGAGGTTGACAGTCACATTCTTCCAGTAACTGGACGCGCTGTAAGTGATATGGATGCATGTCATAAGAATCGCTATCACATGATTGCTGTTCGCCTCAATGGATACCTTTGGGCGTATAACCTCTGAGCGGCTCGACCATTACAGTCTGTGGCCCCGTGTGCCAGGAGCATAGCTGCTTTCCTTGAGTTCGTGTTGTCTGTCATCCCACAGTCTCTCTGTCTGCGTACAAAAAGAAGTTTCATCTCAGAGCTACGTCTTCTCATCGCTGAGTCCCTCCGGCGGCTAGTTCAACTCTCTACTGAGAGAATTGCATATTGTCCCTTTAAGAGACTCTCGAGAAACTTTAAACCGAGAGCCCTGTCCGTTTTATCAACTGGAAGCACTCTCGCAACGAGACGGAATCGAGTCGTCTAGGTGCACCCTACCTCCCTTCGCAGTTTGTAAAATCTTAGCTGGGACACCTTGTATAATCTTTCTCATTTCTGAGCAAAAGGTTTCTAGGCATTATTTCAATTGTCTAACAGTCATTTTTTAATTTTGAAACCCTTTCCTATAAATTCTTGTTTCCACCTACAACTCCCTGTTAGAATGAGATTTTAGTATCACGTTTCATGTAAATGAACTATTAGAACCAGTATTTAATGGAAAAACTCAGTAGAAGTTCAGTAGAAGCTGCATAGCTATTAGGACTGCTATAAGATTGTTATATGTATCAATTGCTCACCTCCATCCATTCTATCTGTCCTCCTGGACTCAAGGACTAAGTAATCACTCTTCTTTAAGCGCCCACTGAAGCAAACACATCAAGACAGCCGGGAAACAACCTACACATTTTGCATGTTAATCGCGGTGACTGGTGGAACTTGGAACTTCAGTAGAAGAGCTTAGAAGTTCTTTAGATCGAGTTTTGTCTTCGGGCCAAGTCGTTACTTTAAGCCGGTCTTACTACGAACGTCCGTAGTCTTGCTTGTTAGTATTCGCCAGTGAGGTTTAATTACGGGCCAACTCGGTTAGTTATCTTTCTATAGCTTCGGCTAAAGTTTAGCAAGTTGGAATTAGTTCAGTTTCTTATTTTCTACTTTAAGTTAAGTTCAAGTGGAGGTTTTCCTTAATTCGAGAAGGAGCTGACTGTTATTATTTCTCTGAGTGAATAAAAGGGTATTTTAACCCTTCTTTGGTTTTATATTTTGTAGTTGTAAGAAGACCTGCGAATAGCAGCTAGACACTCTTATAAAAGTTTTAGTAGCCAAGAACGTATAAATTAATTAGAACTTTATAAGTTCCTTAACTGCGTTGTTTCGTTTAGCCCACACTACTATTTTTCACTCGCAGGAAACAGTTCTTTTTCTGCATTCAGACCTTGCTATAACGAGCTTCAAGAGACCAAAAGTTTGATTCGTTATAGCCGATATACATTATGTCTATATAGTGGAGCACTGATTATACGCGTTTCAAGTAACCATTCACAAATGATGTATAAATGCCAAAGACGTATAAACGAAATTTTAGTTTATGATGAGAAACATGTACTATATATTAGCTGCACAGTTTCGGTACAACTAACCTACTACTGATATTACAATTTTATTATAGTACTTTCACTTCGTTTAAAATATTCATTATATTTAAACAAATTTCAAATCAATATTTTAAGTAATTTATTAATATTAATATTTTAAACAGTTTAAACAATTTTATGATTAATATTTTGAAAATGCTATTAATAAAAATTTAATATTTATTTCTGTGCGTCGTTACATAAAATTGAAAAAAAAAGAGAAGTCGTACCTTTATTTGAATTACCATCTTGAATAAGAAATCAGTGGCCATCTATGAAATCAACTATGATCAATGGCCGCACGTTGCTGACGTGGTTGCGACTGGGACTATGACTGGCCAACGATACATTAATGACGTTTTGCTGCCTTATGTTTGCATGTTTCGTGGTTTTGTCGGTGATAAGTTTGTTTTCAAGGACGACAACGCAACATGTCATCGAACAGTAGCTCTCCAGGAGTGTCTAGAGAGTGGCATTTTAATATTGTATTCGACGCCTGGTATGGCTAGCACGTTCTTCAGATCTGAATCCCATTGCAAATGTTTGGGAAGTTTTGGAAAGAAGTCATGATGGTCGACAATGCCCTCTAATAAGCAAAAATAGTCTCATCCCTGCACTAACAGTTAAATTACCCCTTAACCCCAACAGCCGTTGGATAATGCTGTGCACAGTAAGACACAAGTGTGGAATCGCTCTCCATGGTTACCATACCCTGGACTGACATCTTACTCCAGAATGCCTGCAGACGGCAAGTGTATTTTTTCACTCTTACATATTCAGCACAATATGGTCATTTTGTCCCTTCAACGTTTTTCAAAGCTTACTAGATTTCAGAGCACAACAAAGTATCTTTATTGTTAGGTCTTCTCGTAATATAAGTGTTCTTTCCATTATGGTAAATATCCCAACTTAACTCATAAAATACCAAAAACAGTGTCGCATAATTCCATTTATATATGCCTGTAGTGTAAAATTCAAGAATTGATTGTCATCACATAAATGTAGCACATTTAACTTATTTATACAACAAATATAGTATTCATTTAACGCACTGTCATATGCATATATATATATATATATATATATATATATATATATACAGGGTGTACCGTAAATGTTGCGACAAAGTTCTAGTGGAGGTATGGCACATCATATGGATTAAGAATTGCATAGGAATCCATTCTCGAAAATGTCAGGGGTAAGTGGTAGCAGAGGTAGAAGATGGGAAAAGAAACAAGAGTGATTAATTTGAAACATTTATTGGACATGAATACAAATGGTGTACGACAGCTTGAATGTTACAACAGAGGCTCGAAGTTTGCACCATCAGACGCCAAACATGCTTGACACCGACGAACCATTTATTTCCGGACATGTTCAAACCCACGGGGTGTTTCTTTGATTGTAGCAGTTGCGCAGGCGAGTCTTGCCACGAGATCCATTTCAGACACAACAGGATCGTGATACACGACACTTTTGATGGCTTCCCACAAAAAGAAATTAAGGCTCGATAAATCCGGTGAGCGTAGGGGCCAGGGAACTGGTCCACCATGCCCAATCTATCGACACGGGAATGATCTGTTCAAATGGCTTCGAACATCCAGTCCAAAATGAGCAGGGAATCCGAGCAAGCAAACCGGGAAGAACCTGCTTCGGAATGATCAAATAATTCGCGGCATTCAAATGGTCCGTTGGTGTCAGGTATGTTTGGCGTCTGATGGTGCAAAACTTCGAGCATCTATTGTAACATTCAAGCTGTCGTGCACCATTTGTATTCATTTCCAATAAATGTTTCAAATTAATTACTCTTGTTTCTTTTCCCATCTTCTACCTCTGCTACCGCTTACCCCTGACATTTCCGGGTATAGGTTCCTATGCAATTCTTAATCCTTATGATTTGCCATACCTAACCTAGAAATTTGCCGCAACATTTACGGTACACCGTGTATAAACTTAAAGCATCTATAGTTAAAAGTAAATTGGAGTCAAAGCAAGGCGATTCCTCAACAACATTAATAATTGCATCCTTGTAAAGTGGTTAAACATCAATCCGTTATCAATTTAGGATCCGAAGGTCTCCCACCAATCCACATGAGAGCACTTTCGGCTCGCCACATATTTGAAGTGCCGCCATGCCGCACCGACACTATACATTTACAAACATCCATGCCTTCTCCGGGATTCGAACCCGAGCCCTTCGGCACGGCAGACAGCGACGGTAACCAGTATACCGATTGGGCAGCATATATAACTATTCAATTATGTAATATGAATGTTCATATGTAATACTGTGGTATTCAAAATATTTTGTAACAAAAAATAATTTGTATTAAGCAGTAGGCCTTTTATGAAAATTTAACAGATTTCAACGGAAATGATGTTCAATTCCGTACGGCATGACGTATGACGGACGTCATCTTCGCGGTGTATAGTATTCTAGCATTATTTTATTTCACTTGGCATCCAAACATACTTACTTTTTAACGCCTTATATTGCCGTTTGTGATCCGTCCTTAGAAACGGTTTACCAGTGTAGCAAGCTGGCATAAAGGGTAAAAGTTTGAAATTTTAAGCAAAATACTTAACCATGTTTTTGCGGCGTAGCAAGTTTTAGTCATTCACCAATGAAACTTGGCTTAGACCTCTTATGACAACAAAACCTTCGTTTGAACGAAGCCTAATGACACTTAAAGTTCTTGATCATCCCTTGTTCCATAATTTCCAACATAAAAAATCTATATGGAAGCAAGAAAACAATCCCAATCCATTCTGTTCTTCATCCCATTTTTGCAGCTTTTCTTCAAACTGTCCTAAGGCATCAATGCCTTCCAGTTAGCTATAGAGGAAACAGGAAGGATTTTCGTATATTTTAAGCATTTTCTATTTGAATATTTTCCAGTCATCAAAAGCCTATGACGCTTAGTGTCGTTCATATTGACAACTACATTTTACAAAATGCTTTTTGCTCAAAAATTGCTAAAAAAACAGCTTTTTTTAGAGATATCATCTCCCAATTTTGTTTTTCATTTCTCGATATGAAATTTTGAAACGTTTCCTGATTCTTCGACAATTTTTCCTGAAGAAATGTGCTGCTTCTTGAATTATCTAATCCGGTGTGACGGCCAACACCTGCACTCATGAACAATGGAAGCGCCCAATATTACCTTTCAAATACGAGTATACCATCATGATGCTGTAAAACAAACACTAGATTCATCAGAAAAGAGGACATTATGCCAATGATGTGTCCATGTGCGTTGTTGAATGCACTATTTTCGGTGCAGATTGCTGTGCTATGGCATCAAGGGATTTTTCACACTGCAGAAGAAGACTGCTGACCCTACGACTATAAAATTTGCTTCACAGCATTATTATCCTCCTTGCAGAAGCGATCTAATACTGCTGCGCCACCTCCGCAGGAGAGCCGGCAAATCAGACTGCTACAAACACATGATGAATAAGAAACTTACAAAGCTATTAACAGCGATGCATAAGTCCTCACTGGCTAGACAGTCTTGTGCTAATCGTCGACTAAGTGAGATCACTAAGTGATGGTCTTGTGTTCAGACAGAGATTCTTAGTTGTAAGTTTAGTATTTAAAAAGCACAGTTACAGTATTACAAATCTAAGATACATGAGACTGCATTACAGATATATGACTCAACATTTAGAATGCGTATCATATAGTATGCCACTTTCAGGTTAACTTCAGAAATCACTACTGAAAAATGTATTAAAGGTGCCATTAATATTACTTACTCTATTGCATGAAGCAATTATGATAATGGAATTGAACAACGTAATAATTACGAAGCAATTGAAGCAAAAACTGAATTCCGTTGTAACAATGAGCAGCAAAACGAAACAAGGGTTATACATAGATGGAGACTATATAAATACAATTGCAATAGAACAAAAAAAGAGAGAGAGAGAGAAAGAAAATGTATTCAGGTACAATTGAAGTAGGTAGTTATACTACTAATAATACTTTGTGTAATGAGGCTTACTGTTGTGCTTCTGCATTGCAGAGTGTCATTACATAGTCTTTCAAATCATTGAGACTTATGATGCTCTGAGAGAAAGGTGTGCCTAGGTTCTTCGTTAATTCCTGATCGAGCAAGATGCCAAGTGCTAGGTTGCCCTGTTGTGCCCACTTACAGCTGAGCTTTTTGTTGCACAGTACATAATAAGTTTTCTCAGCTTTACTCTGGCTATGTTATTCTGAATCAAATTTTCCGCCCACTGGGGCCGAGATTGTTGACTTGGTTTCTTTTGATGAAGGTTAGCAGTGTCGGGGCAAGGAAGAGATAGTGATCCGAATCACCCACTTCTACACAGCCACAGGTATCTGTTTCAGTGGAAGTGATGTAGATAAGATTCAAAAGGGCCATGGTCTGTGAAAAAGTGGGCTAGTTCACCAATATTGACTCGGAGTGCTTCCCTCACTTTCGGAAAAAATTCATATGTTTGTCTGCCCGTTGTTGCTGTTTCCCACCTCTGTTGCCACTGTGCAATAATCTGTTGATGTGTAACTCTTTTAAGTTGGGTGAGGGGAAGTTTCACTGGATGTTTAAGTAGAGCCATATCATTTGTGGCCGACTTCGCTGCCCTGTCTGTTTATTTATTGCCTTCAATTCCAACGTGTGCCGGGACCCAATGAAGACAGAGACGGATTACTTGTGGCTGCTGAAGTAGAAGACGGCGAATTTCTTTTACTTGGGAACTCCGATTTTTATGTCCTTTTATGGCCTGCAGGCTGGAGGCAGATTCACTAAAAATGGCTATTTTCTTGTCTAAATTATTTCTTACATATACTAAGGCTGCCTTGAGCGCCGCTAATTCAGCCTGATACACCGAGTTGGATTCGTTCAGTAGTCTTCACTCATGCAAGATCAATCCATCCTCGATAACATTGAAGGCACTTCCTCTACCTTTTGCGGTCTTGAATCCATCTGTGTACAGTGAGAGTGCCGCGCTAGGTGGAGCCAAGTAATTAAGAAAGACGTCAGCATTCAGGTCAATGTGCGCAGGGTGACCTACTCCGGCCTGTGCATTTCATAATCCCTAGCAAAGTAGGTTTTTTTGTCAAAGTGCACCATCCTCTTCAAGGCGGTGCACTCTCGAAATCAATGACTCTCTTTCTGCAATGAGGTCTAGAAACGGGAGTCCTGCAAGAACCTAGAGTGTCGTGGTTGGCGTAATTCTGTATCCCTTGAAGATCAATAGCAGCTGTTCTCTGCATGTTTAGAAGTGCTTTTCTCATCTCGTAGAGATCTTTTTGTCCCATATTCCGACTCCATACAGAATAATCCTTTCAGTAATAGATTCGTACCATGCTTTCAAAATTCAGGGTGGTGTGCCTCTGTGTAACCCCGTTATGCGGAGTATGGAGTTAGGTAACCGTGTACAACGTTGTTTCAACTCCTGGAGGTGAGGCGTCCATGAAAGATTGTTAGTGAGTGTGAAACCTAAATACTTTAAAAATAAAAAGCAGTGTAATGGGACCCCATTGAGCTTGACTGTGGGGGTTTCTTTGTGGGATACCCTTACGCCCTATGAATAGTAGTTTGGTCTTCGTCTGAGAGATTTCCAGTTTATGCTCATTGGCGCATTCCATTCAGTTGCATTTTGAGCTTTGTTCTCTATGTCCGTTCTTCCCGTTCTATATCCGTGTCAAGGAGAGCTGAAGCAATGATAGCCTTGCTGACAATCCATGACGTTGCAGACATCATCGCACGGTAGGTGCAGATACTTGGTGTTCTGAAACATACCTAGTGTCCGGAGCCACGCTACGTGTTGTGCCTGTAAAATTGCTACATCAACGTGGAGAAGATGTCTGTCATCTTGAACATTAGTTTGGGGGAGTCATTGATATTCCGCTTGTAGAGTCCGTCTAGAGTAGCGAATTTCATATGATCATAAAAGTAATTGGATCTCGACAAGTACGAGCAGCAGTTACATGATGCGATAATCTGCAGTCGCGGTAGCCTACGATTCTGGCACCCACGAACTCTAACCTGCGCTGGTTTGATCTGCTAATTCCTTCTTCTCGCACAAAATGTAACACGATCTAAAACATAAAAAAGAGAAAACGTGATTTTCGAATGAAAAATTAACGGAATCCGCCTCTTTACACTGCTTCAAGATGTCTTGCCTGTAATGTGCGTATGTCGTTAAATGCCAAACGTTTGCATATCCCAGTATGTTCTATCATTAATGGAAATTTCAGGTTTGTTGTGACTTTCGTCAAAGTGAAACCAGTTTAATGACCAACAGTGTACTTAACAGCTTAACAGAAGTTCTGCCTTTCCTTACTTCTTTTAAGTTACATTTAGTCCAGTCCGTTGCTTATATATTCTATCATCTTCTTTTTTATATAAGCACTCGAGATATAATGGGAACAGGGCTTGAGTGAACAAGAATTGTTCTTCTTCATCGGGGACTCTACGGCAAAGCAATAAATGAAATAATCATATTTTATTACCCATCATAGTACCTTCATATGTTGCATCATTTTCAATGATGAAAAGAAAAACAAATCCGCTTTGACAGACTTTTCCTCAGCGAAATCTATAATAAAACGTGAATTGTCCTTTAACATAAATCAAGGCATTTTTTCTCTCTCGAGTGGTTGCAAAGTTAAGTCTTTCTTTATTTGACTCTTCTAATAGTAACAAGCTCAGACTAGCATTACTTTACTAATTCACTTGGCGATCGAAATGAAGCAGAAATTGAAGAACTATTATCATATATTAACAGAAAATGCTTATTAACTCTCATATTTAAATTTTAGAGATCGCAAAAGCATTTTTTCAAAAAATTCATTTACAGCTAGAAAATAATATAAACTGACCAGTCAAAGACATTCTCAGGCTGTAATCTAAGGATGTCTCTGCCTATTGACTATTGACTGTCTATTGACTAGATTCAAAATTACAAAGCCGGAATATAATTTTAAGCAGCGCTGGCGAGAGTAATTAACAGACGCAGCTGGCAGAAGCTGTAATCTAAACATTCAAAACTCTCAGTTTAAATGCACAAAAACATAGTTTGCATTCTGGTGAGCAATACGGAAAGAAGAAGCTCAATAAAGGTTCAAATCGTAATAAGTGGTTAGTTAAAATAAAATACCTTATATAGTAAGCATGGGAAGCACACGGACTTGAGTAATTTTAGATCATATAATAAAGCGAAAGGAGTGCTACTCAAGAACGACTCGTACAGTACTGAGTAACTTCATATTTTACAATATAATTTCATATCTATGAAACAGTTTTTCTTATCTCTACCATAAATTTTCTTATCTCTATAAAAATCTTTGAAAAAAGGTATTATATTTGAAATAAATAATTCTTTAATTATATAGTAACTGCGCAGAGATGTTAAAAAATATTTCATTTTCTTTCTCCTTATCTAACTTGGTCAATTAAAAAAAATTAATTTAAAGGAGTTTCTGATATTTATTAAAAACACGTGTTTGATTGATTCTGACAAAGCATTCAAGGTATACTGCTGGAGAAGGGAGAATTATAGTTCGTATTGACGTTACACAGGAAGGGAGAGACGGAGAGAGGGACTAGAAAAATGACCCTCTAGTTAGCCCCTTCACTGGATTTTAAGTTAGGTCGAAGTAACCTCACACAGTGGTTTTATTCACTTCGCCACAGATGGGTGTCATCAAAAAAGGAGTATAATAAAAGCATTTTCTTATGCTTGGATATTATTAATTAAATTTTCTGTTTCGGGGAAAGAGCAAAAGAAAAAAAACACCGAATTTTATATTTATATTAAATTATAATAATTCGCGAATAAATTATTGTTCTTGAAATTTAGCGGTATTTATTTTTATTAAAATTCCGTTTTACAGTTTTGTTTGAATAGAGATGCATGTGAGTTGGGAGCTAATGTTATAACATTTGACTAAGTGATGCCAGTCTCATTGCTATATGAAAGCTTTATAGCGCAGAACGTATAACTAAACATCTAAGCATCTTCTCCGGAGGCGCAATTATTTGTAAGACAACTCTGAAAACATCAGGTACAGATTCAAGTAAGCCTTAAATACAGAAAGCAAAGCTTAAATGAAATGTAATAATTTTTCAGCCGCGCCAGTTATGTGAAAAACACAAAAAGATTTAGTTACGAGATTAGATTAATATAAGCAGATACTAAAGTCAGACGCAAATCATTTTCATCTTGATATGAAATTCAGGTGTAACCATTTAACGCACACAGAATCCTGAAAAAGTGTTCAGTTAGAAAGACAGAAAAAATTGTATAAGTATGCAATTCGCAATATACTACATCTCAAGCACGACAGCTCACGTTTTTACGTTCGCGAAGGGGTGATTACAGGACAAATGCCAGCATTTAAGTGGATTGTTTCTTGCAATAATCAGCTATGTCTATGAATCATTATAGGTGCTGTTCTCTCAGCAAAGATTTCTGCTTCAAGTTAAAACTAGTGAATTTCTAGAAATCTGACTGTTGCCTTGTCTGCTGGTCTGTTTAAAAAGCTGAAATGTGTCGGCATTTGTGGCAGAACACAAGGGCTGTTATCAAGAATTTTGTACAACGTTTAGAATACATCTCGCCTTCATAAAATTGTAGAGCTTATTAGGTATTTTAGAGCAGAACATTTGAAAATTTAACTGTGCTTTCGCCAGAGTTCGAACCGCGGATCGCCCAGTTGCAATTTGCGTATCTTAACTACTCATGATAAAATGTACACACAGGAGAACGCGATAATTCTGTACATTCTTCCCCTCTTAAAGGGCGACAGAGGAGAGGCATGAGTCTACGTAAATCAAATCCAAGTGGAGAAGGGCCATAGTCCACTACATTTTTTAGTTCGAGTGCTTCTACAGAAAATATAAGGCTTAACGGAACAGGTAATATTAAAAAAAATCTGCTGTATCCTCGATTGGATTCGAAACACGAACCTTTCTATCTGCTTCGCTGAATGTATTAAGTATTTGCAATAAAAAAGTACTCATACGGAAATGAGATAACTTCTTAAAAAGTACCCCTTTCATTTTAGTACTGTATTTAATCATAGGAATGACGCAAAGCCAGAGCATTAAATCCTTAAAAAATTAATTCAAATGTGTAATATCAGCATTCAAGTTATTCTATGAGACCGATAGGCAAATTTATCACGCCTTAAATAATCCCTGTTCATGGAATTTTAACTGCAATAAAGACCTAGCAGTAACAAACTTACCTTACATCTGCAAGGTAGCTATAATAATTAGCCGATTATTATGATTTCGATCTTTACTATAACTTGTCCTTTCCACATGCCTCACCAGAATGCAAATTAGTTTGTAGTGTATTTAAGCTGAGGTTTTGAATCTTTAGTAGACAGACTAGTAGACTAGTAGTAGCTTTCGGCAATCTCATCTGCTGTTAGTATTTACCTCTAGCTCTCTTAAAATTAATACTTTAGCTTTGACATTCTTGCTAGCCTATGCCTTAAACCTGTGAGCCGGTAAAACACTTCGAGCCAGTTTATTTCGTATTCTATTGCATGCATAGTCTTGGACTATGCTATCAGCGTTTGAATTTAATTGTCTGCTATTGCTTGATTTAAATAGGCACGGATAGTGGTTTTATCTGTAGCAAAAGCTGTGTCTTTACGTTTAATTTAGACTAAAACAGAAGAGTTTATTTTAAACCTTCTTCAGTACTTCATGAATATTTAAGACGTAGCAGTAACTCGCTATCTTGTTTTATAGGGTCTGTAGGATTTCAGTTCCAGTTACAAGAGTAAAACTACACATTTAATCATGTTCTGATTAATGTGGTAAATGTTCTGTTTAGTAGAAGAATATAAAATGTAGTGGGGCGATATAGACTAGTATGCAAAAATTAAGGACGAGACTGTTTTTTCAGACTAGTATGCAAAAATTAAGGACGAGACTGTTGTGAGACTGTGAATGTTGTGCGAAAGCTTTCCAAATTATCAGAAGTAGTACCATAAGATTCCCAAGATGTCAAAACATTCTTAATGTAAGCGAAGTTTCCCAAGAAAGAAATCAAGAGGATAAAAAAGAACTTTATTGAAAAAGTAACATGGAGCACAGTGTGACAGAAGGCCGAAACATCCATGTGACAAGCGCCCAGCAAGAAGCATCCTGTCTTTAGTAAGAGATATGATCTCCGCTGACTGCTGTGCAGGTTTCACATCCATGCTGAGTATGAGGCTGTCAGTGAGTGAGTTGTTGAGGCATTGTCAATGAGTTGCTGCCCATTCCTCTTGTAGCGCCAATCGCAGCTGAGGGATCGTTATTGGCAATAAGTTACGTGCTGCCACGCGTCTCCCTAGAAAGTCCTATACATGCTCGATGGGATTTAGATTCGAAGTCCTTGTCGACCAATCCATGCGTTCAATATATTCACTCTCCAACACCTCTTCGACTGCTACTCTGTGATGAGGTGGAGCGTTGTCGTCCATGAAGAGGAACTGAAGACTCTTAGCACTTCTTTAAAGACGCACGTAAGAAAGGAAAACCTCGTTACAATAGCGGGCCACGATGGCTGAATCTGTTTAGAAGATGTGAAGGTCTAGCAAGCATGATGCCTCCATAAACGAGAGCTTCGGGACCCGAAACCATCCATTTCGATGATGCTGGAGGGGATATAGCATGTTCCCCGCTCTCTCCAGATGTGTATGCGCCTAGAATCGCTACTCAGACTAAATCTGCTCTCATCCGTAAAGAATTCTCGACTCCATTCTGTCGAAATCTGGTGTTCCCTGCGCCACAGAAAATGCCTTCCCCGATGAGCAGGTGTTAATGGTATACACCGCACAGGTCGTCATGCAAACTGACCACTACTGTTCAAGCCTCATGGCCACGCTAAAACGCGATATCAATCGTCCAATTTTGCCTGCTCTATGTGTCTTGAGATTTCTCCCGCTGTCTGCCGCCTGTTCT
>KK112589.1:1363400-1392646 GCA_000611955.2 Stegodyphus mimosarum
TTTCCTGACGTAGATAGGCGTAGATGTTTCGACCGAGCTTGTTTAGAAG
The DNA here is from genome assembly GCA_000611955.2 of Stegodyphus mimosarum. Classification (NCBI taxonomy): domain Eukaryota; kingdom Metazoa; phylum Arthropoda; class Arachnida; order Araneae; family Eresidae; genus Stegodyphus; species Stegodyphus mimosarum. The sequence continues at coordinate 1,363,450 of KK112589.1, forward strand.
CTTCATTTCGCATTTTGCAATTTTAGACATAAAAGACAAGGAAAGGACACTAAATAGGAGAAAAAAATGTGTTTATTACTCTCTGTTCATAAACTTAAAAATAAAAGTAACGGGAAGGAAATACAACTCATATCAAATGAGGTGTTCGAATTGACAATCCTCACATGTGATACATGCCCCACATCTTCGCTGCCTGGAAGTTTGAACATTTTCAAACGTTCCAGGAGAGTCTTGGATTTCCCAGGAAACTGCAATGATGCATGCTATAAGATTCTTAGCGCTGTCAACGGTGGTTTTGTAGACAAGAGGTTTCATATCCCCCCAGAAAAAAAGAAGTAATCCATACACGATAGGTCTGGCGATCTGGCACTCCGATTAATTGAACCAACACGACTGATCCATCGTTGGCCAAAGGTTGCATTCCAGACTTAGGTGCAAGAGACACTTGAATCAGGCTCTTGAGCGATTGCCGCATCCTGAGTACAGCAGATAGCAATTACATTGATTTCGATGGCATAACATGGCATTACTTTGAAGTGAGAACCAGGAAAAAACTAATTCTCATGTGAAGCGTGAGTGAGTCTTGGAGACAGAGTTACTCTGCGGAAAACCAGATCAGTATAATGGCAATAAATTAGCTACTGTTCAGCTTGAAGAAAGACTGCGGTAGTCATGAGGCAATTATAGGCATAATAAGGTGTGAGCTTCTGAGCAGCGTACATCTTGAAGTCAGAGTCCTAAATAAAAGAGCAAGCGTCGAAGTCCAGGAGACGGAGCTAACTCGTCAGATCATCGAAGAGCCAATAGTGTAGCTGGAAGAGAGTGCAATTTCAAGGCAGGCACTGGCGGCGGGGGGTGCGAGGCTTATCAGGAATACTTAATTTTGGATATTAACTGTGGAAAGAAATGGGAGTATGGAGTGGAAGGTATAACAAATTTAACAGTTTAAGGTATGAATAAAGTTAGAAGTGCAGATTAAGTTAAATAAATTAATTTAGATGCTATAGGACCACACCCGGTTATTTTCTGTTACTTTGGGCAGAATAGTTATAATTCGTAAGAGGAATTGAGTTATTATTTGCTTTGCAGATATTTTTAAATATTTTTTTGCAATTTTTGCAATGCATACATCAATCTTATTGACATTTAATTCACTGTGAATGGCATCATTCCTAATATACCATTGACAGTTTGCCATTTGTCTCAATGTTACATTTTGAATTTGCTGAATCTTTTCCATTTTAGAATCACAAACAATACCCCAGATAGGATAGGCGGAGGTTAGGATGGGCCGCAGTATGTACTTATACACGAGTATCTTATTTTATATAGAAAGAACGGAGTTTCGGGCAATTAAGGGGTTGAGTAAAGCTTTAGTACCCCTAAACTTATTCAAAATATATGTAACGTGTGGGGCTATGTGAGTCTCCAGTCTAAAATAACACCAAGGTATTTGATTTGCTTCGCCTAGGGGATACTAGTATTATACATACTAAGAGTGGTGTTTAAGTCCACTTTTCGTTTATTAGGGAAGAATACAGCTACGGATTTTTCCACATTGGCTTTAATTTTCCACTTGATCACCCAGGACTCTAGTGCTTGGATGTGTTATTGTAATGCATGTACTGCCGAGACCGCCGACGCATTTTGGTTGAGGATCCCAGTGTCGTCTGCGTATAATGCAAAGAGTGAGGGGATTGCGTGGAATGTCGTTTGCAGAAATTGAGAAAAGGGTCGGCGCGAGCAACGAACCTTGTGGTAAACCAGCAAGGATGTCTCGGCGTGAGGAGAAAATATTTTTATAACGAACGACAGAGTTTCTATCGTAAAGATAGGAATTAATGATGTTTATGATGTGATCAGGGAAACCCAGAGTGATTAACTCGTAAGCGAATCCCTGCAACCAAAAGCTTTTGAAGTATCGAGGAAGAGGGCTCCGGTGATAAGATTTTTCTTGAGATCATCAGCAATTAGTTCTGTTACACGATAGAGTTGATGTGTTGTTGAGTGTTTTCGTTGGAAACCATACTGTTAAGGGATCAAAATGTTTTCTTTAATGAAGTCTTGGATTTTTTTGAAAATGATAGCGTCTGCAATTTTAATGAGCGCCGATAGTAAACTTATCGATCTGTAGGAAGATGAGAGTCGGATCTTTACCCGGCTTCAGAATTGGTGAAATGATTACTATCCAATTGGCTGGAAAATACTGCAGTCTTAGCATAGCGTAGATAATTTTGATGAATTTGCGGAGCACTTTTGGACCCATTTCTTTGATCATCTTGTTACTAATTCTGTCCAGTCCTGGGCTTTTAAGATTTTTCCTCTTCTCAGTATAACTGCTAACTTCTCATGGCATGATTAAAGGGGTGTTGTTTGTGTGTGTTTCTGGTTGAAATTGTGTCATGAGGGAAGAAACAAAGTGTTCTGCTTGAGGGTGAGAAATGTGTGCGCGAAATTGAGAAGCATAGTTATCTGCACGAGACTCAGCTTTCTCAAGATCAGTGTAAGCGATCCCGTTGGGGCCATTAATGGGCGGAATATTAGTGCTGCGTTCTTTATACTTAGAAACTTAGATGTAGTATTTTCCTGTGAGAAAGTAATAATTCGTTTAATAAAGTAATTTCAGTTTATCTAGAACAGCCCTTTTGCAGTGAATAAGCAATGCTCTCCAAAAATTATAGACAGATGCAAATTATCTCTTTGATATGGTTTTTTGGAAGGACACCAAAAGGGCCAATAAAATACAGCGGTATTCAACTTTAATTTTTCTTTCAGTTCCACAAAATAATACAGGAAAAATTCTGTAGAAATTAGGACTCCGAAATGGTTCTGTAGCATGGTGAGAATGTCACAAGAGGTGCATACCTAGGATATATCATCAAAAAATCAGTAAACCCTCCCTTCAGTTGTCAAAATATAACACCTTGACTTAAGAGATAAAAGAAATAATTGCATAATTGTAGCCTTTACATATATTTTCCCCTTCCCTTCTGAGTTATGCGCAATTTACATGTCACTTCGCCACTAGAAGCATTACAACTGTTTTGATTTGACAGTATAACTTTTGTACTGTACCACTAGTTGGGCTATGACCAGGTGGTTAAGACTGCTGAATGTTGGTAGCTCGACCTGGTTTTGGTTTAAAAGGCGAAAGAGTTGGCTGCCTGATAGATTTTCATGACTTCCCCCATGTGTAACATGGATACGAGCCATTTTATCTCAGAAAGTCCTCCACCTTCTCTTAGGCAGATAGGCACCCATACCTTCGATTAGGCAGATAATCCTCGTGGTTTAGTCATATTCGAATAACATAACCTAATCGACTGATAAATACTACCTTTAGGCTATTATTTTATTACTAAAAAGATGCATAAAGATTTAAGTGGAAGGGCCAGCGTATGAAGCGATCTTTCAGAGCATGCAGTCCTATAGTTCTTTCATTTATGAAGGGTTTATTTATAGATATATTTATCTCTTTTCAGATGCTGACAAGAATGGTTACATATCTTGGGATGATTACAGGCTCATGGCTCTGGTAATTATAATTTTTAATGCAATAATAAGTGCAAGTTTAAATGCATATCTTGAAGAAATCGTAAATAGGATCACATAAAGTAATAATTTAGCATTAGACTACTAGTATTACACAATGTATTAGAAAACTAATAATTGTAGTCTTAAAATGTTTTTTAGCTCAAATGATTTATTTAATAAGTTACTACACCTTCTTCACTAAGATTTATCTCATGAAAATAAACTCTTCCAAAATAAAGAACATATTCCAGAAAATCTTGTTGTGAATGTTGTTTAAATTTCGTATTTATTTATAATTTCCTAAAAAAACAGCTAACTAATCTTTGCTCTGTAGTTTTTATGTCATAAAATATGCAGTAAACCGCTCAGGTCACCTAAAAGAAATTTCAATATTTAAAAAATAAATAACTTGCCTTTTCAGAGAACAACATTTCAACAAAATAATGGAGAATACAATGAAGATATCCATAGAAAGTACTTGACTCACAGCAAGCAAATGTGGGAAAGTCTGTGCAACGATTTGGGTGGACAGAAGGTAAAGCCTTGTTAATTAACTTGCAACAGAATAAAAATTCATATGCAGCTTATTTACTTAATACGAGTGGGTATGCTTTAACATGTATTTACTGTTAATACTATAACTATTATGATAATAAGTGCGCAAAAAGTATTATTTACACAGCCTATACTACTCTGTTGAAACTAAAACGCATTTTGTCCTATTTTAAAAATATATATATGTCAGAACTCAAATTGTAAGTAATAATAGAACACTCTTTATTACTTTAACTAATGTCTTTTTATAAATTTCTAATAACGGAACACTCCTTATTACTTTAATTAATATCTTCATAAATTTTTAATAGCAGAGTGCTCTTTATTAATTTTTAGGAAAAAGCATATCTATCTGATAGTTTACTTAAAATAATAACGAAGATTTCAAATTATGTAAAAAAAAAAACCATTGACAACTAGAAAGTGAAATTTTCTTCATTTCTTTTGTAAGGTATTTTCTTTCTCCTTCCAGCATGCCTTTGTGGTGTAACGGTAGCACACTCGGCATGTATTCGAGTCCCGGCGAGAGCATTGCACGTTTTTCATGTCTCCTGCTTTAAAAAAATCTTAGTGACTCTACACTTTCATAAATTTTTTGATTTTTACTTCAGACATGATTACTTTTAATGCTTTACGATGACTGGTGATTAACTTTAATGCAGTGCTTGTCTAAATTTTGTCTACGCTATTATTTTCCCTACCTTTAACAAAAAATGAAAAAAGATCAGTGATTTCTCTGCCATATGGGGGCCGTATCGAGCTTTCGAAGCTATTTAACACGGTTCTAGAGTACATTTCAATTATGTACTTTTGCAAATACAGTGCTTATAACAAAAGAAAAGAGAAACACATCAAAATACAGCAGGCAAAGCATCAGCCATAAAATCAGGCAAAGCAACACCCTTTTGTTTGGTGTATATTTTAACCAAGACTCTATCGATTTCGAAGGCAACAGATGTGGTCCCTCATTGTCGGGAGGAAAGAAATTCTGCGAAGAAAAGAGCTGTATTTATACTAAAAATTCTTTTCTGTTTATTTCCCCCTCCATCTAAATACATCAACCGCCTAAGCAAAAAATGGTTTCTTTTTAAATTATGTTTTCTCGCTCTTTGCTTCTCAGAATCTTTGCTTTATAACAAACTCAATTATTTGAAATCAATTTCCATTGACAGGGGATTTTCTCCCGTGGTTATCAGTAAAGCCTTTAAAAGGTTTCGTCTTCTAATCAAACAAGAAATTCCGCTGTTACAAATAACAGTAATAACCTTGCTGTTCTTCCGCTTCATTCTTCTCTCGGTTTCAAAATTTCACGGATTCTCCAGTTCAACTTTCAAGTTAATTTCTCACCTATCAATAGAACGCATTGTTTGATTCCTAAAGATTTCATTTCTGCTTTTCATTCTTGGGGACTTTATGGCATATCTGGCCAATATGGTTTGAGAGATATCGACCAAACTAGAAGAGCTTTAAAATTCGGCTTCAAGAAATGCGAGTCTTATGTCCGAAAAAAAAGAAATGAACAGTTCTTCGATAGCTAATCATTGTTGAATATTTAATCACAGATTTGACTTTAGGGCAGCAAAAATTATCCAGACAGCTTCTTCAGTGAGTGAATTGGATTTCCTTGAAGTTTTTCACATTCATAATGATTTATGTTGTTTAGTTAATGATATTAATTCCAATCCAGTTCTTCTTAACGCTTTTAAAATGCTGTTAACTCTTCATGTTTCGTTACAATTTCTGTGGACATAGGATGCTACCTTTCTGTTCGTTTTACTGTTTGGCTTTTTGTATAAATATAGATCTTTTGTGTGAAGAGTCCCAATCACCACAGCTAGCTGAGTGGTCAGTGTGTTGGTTTGTAATGGGGAAGAACATAACTTCGGGTCTTACTCGTAACCTCTTCACTTCAGAGTTTTACCTTCAAACAATAACTCTATACTATTTACTATATGCTGTACCTCCTTAGGCAGCCATGGCTCGCTGCAACAGAATTCTACTACAAAAATTCCGGAATTAAGTAACCAGAATTATTATTATTAGATGTACCTCCTGGTTCGTCAGGAATTCTGTCCTTTATAATGATATTAAAATTAAGCCAATATATTCTGAAATCCTGAGATACATAATTTCTTCCCCAGCTGTGACAAACATGAAAATAAAATCATGGGACAAATAGGGAGCAACCGTACAAACGTTCGCGCACCATTCATCATAATTGTGAATGGTTAGTATTATAAATAGTTTAATTTTCTTAAAACCTGGTAGAGCAGGTGCAGACTTACGAAACTTGACAAAGCTTATGGACTTCGTTTATGTTTTTTTCCTGTTAAATATTTATTTAAAACTTGGTACAGTAGGCATAGACTGCACTTACATAATCTGAAAAAGGATCTTGGACTTTGTCCTTGGGTTTGAGATACAGCGTTCACAACCGAACAATGATAGTCATGTCTGCATTAGAAACGTGTGAGATAGGTTTGATCAAAGACAAACGAAAATTACCTAAGACTTGTAAATATTTTATTTTGTAATTTCATATTTTAAACTATCTTATTTCGTCGTGTATTCAACTACGTAACCTCAAAAAATGTTTATCTTAATTGCTACTGTATGATAATTGTTTATGCCTCCATTAGATGGCAACAACTGCAAACGCTATGTTTTCATAAATTTACTTGCTTGAGATATCTGCACATTAAGTATATAAGACCTTCCACACAGTTGGATTTAAAAAATTTTCCTACATTAATACCCTTAGAGGTAATGTGATATGCCGGAGTAAAATCCAAGCAGGTCGTATATTTCAATAAGAATGACGTTCTTTGATTTCCGATGAAGAATTTATTTTCTCCTGATGATGAGAGACCTGCACCTGTTGCTCTCGGAAATCGACAGAGTTTTTGATTTCGATACAGTTTAGGATTGTGGTTAAAATACACTCATGTCCATAAATTAAGGATAATTCGGAGTCACGCGGAAATCGAACTTTAAAATAAATATATCACCTGTAAAATCACTACACACATCTTCAAGAATCATATGCAAATTTCAGGAAGTAACCAGATGACACCGATGGTACGTAACAATGACGAGAGTGTGAGAGAGTGATATATAAGGAATACAGGCAAAGAAGTAAAATTGTTCGCAGGCGCTTTAAAGCATTTCAGTGCAATAACCGAATAGTTATGATACAAAGGACGCATTTGGAGGACTTTTTACGTGGTAGAATTATCGGCCGTCTGGAATGTGGGCGTATTCAACTGGAAGTATCAGACGAAATTGGAATTGCCCAGAGTGTCATCTCCAGGCTTCGGCAACAATTCCAAGATGATGGTAATGTGAGTAGACGTTACAGCACAGGTCGCCCCAGAGTTACAACGCCGAATGAGGACCGGTATTTGGCAGTTAGTGCCAAAAGAAACAGGCGGAGCGCAGCCTCAGACCTGTCTCGTCAGCTCTCTTCAGCGACTGGTATAACAATTTCAAGGCAGACCGTGTACAGACGCTTAGGGCAGATTGATCTATATGCTCGTAAACCTGTCAGATGCGTTCCACTTACTGCAACTCACTGTCGCCTGCGGTTAGCCTGGAGTAGAGATCATGCATTGTGGACACCGCAACAGTGGGCTTGTGTGATGTTTTCCGACGAGTCCAGGTTTAGCTTGCAGTCTGATTCTCGCCGGACTTTCATATGGAGAGCTCCAGATACCCGTTACCACCAAGAAAACATCATTGAACGACACCGTTACGGTGCTGCAGGTGTGCTTGTTTGGGGTGGAATTATTCTGGGTTCCAGAACTGACCTGCATGTTCAAATTGGAACCATGACAAGCCAAATCTATCGGGACGTCATTCTGGAACAACATGTACGTTTGTTTCGGGGCGCCATGGGCGCACAATTTGTGTTTATGGACGACAACGCCCGTCCTCACCGTGCAAACATCGTAAGCGAATGCCTTCAATCGGAGGATATCACCCGTATGGACTGGCCAGCATTCTCACCGGACTTGAATCCAGTAGAGCACGTGTGGGACATGCTTGGCCGACGAGTTGCAGCCCGTCAACCTCCTCTTACAAGTCTACTGGAACTTCGGTCGGAAAGCATTGCATTTTTAGTGGTGTAATACCCCCCCCCCCAAGATCAGATCGATAATTTGATACTCAGCATGCCTAGGCGTTGTACGGACTGTATTGCATCGTCTGGGAGACATACAATGTATTAACAATCATACCAACCATGTAATATCGGGTTTTTGTAATTTGCTCCAGGGAGAAAAAATCGCTATTTTTTTTAATAATATCACACTTGTAGCACACATTTTTTTGCTCTTTATATTTTGTTTAATAAATAAGCTTTACAAATAAGTCAAATTTGTTTTGCTTCTACCTCTCCCTTTGCCTAATTTTGCATTATCCTTAATTTATGGACATGAGTGTATGTGCCAAACAGAAAATTGTTGCTTTCCCTAATTTTGCGGTGTTTATAGTTTTAATGACACATAGATATTGACTAAGCTTATGTGCGAAACTATTATTGAAGAAAAAAGAGGTATAATGCATAGGTTGGGAATCTTCGATATTCTGTGTTTGTGTGCATACGATATGCTAGGTGACTTGAATAAGATGTGAGAACTTCCCACGTTGATACTATCAGTAAATTTCGTCCTCCAGCCGACATTTGTTAAAGCTTCAGTATTCCGGTAATCCCGTCTTTCTCTCTTTCATAGTCAGCTGGTACTTCTAATATGCTTTCATTCAGTCACTACTTGGTCAGCTGGATGCACACTTGCGCAGTTCATATCCCTATATTCATGGAGACAAATTAATGCACGGCTTATAAAAGTCTCTTTATTAGTGCTTGTTGTTAAATCTACATTATATCAAACTCCTCACACATTTTGCATATTGCCTTCACACGAAAATTTATCTTCTTTAATTAAAGTTGTAAATAAAATTACAATTGGGATTTTAATTCAGAGATTAAACTGCAAATCAGGACTTTATGAAAAGTTAAAAGAAAAGGGGACGAAGACTGGCATTCGAAGATAAATGAGAAAATTGCGTACTTCAATGGTATTCTGCGCAATAAAATTTTGTCTTTTATTAGTAATAACGGTATATGAGTTCCAAACGAATACAAGAAAAATTTGAAATATTGTATGGCAAACTAAAGGACGAAACGTTACATTTTCAAATATCTGGATTACAAAGAAAGCACTTTTTGTTAACTAAAGCAAGTAATCCCATGAACGGGCTGGCTGCATGGGAGTTTTCATGGTTTTAACCATGTGTAACGTGTTAATACGAGCCAGTTTCCCTTAGAAAGTCCTCCACGAAGGCATCCTTCCCTTCCGTGTAGTGCCTTAGGGCGGAACACGTAAATAATAATAATAATAATAATAACTGCAAAACCAGCTAACGCACTTCATTGCAAAACGATCGAAGCCCTTTACTGATATGCAGTTTCTTAGAGATTTTTTGATTAAGTGTACTGAGCGTCTTTATCCTGACAAAAAAAAAAGATTATTTAAAAACATTAGTTTGTCAGTCAAGATAGTAGCGGAACGTATTGACGAAGTCGCTAGTGATTTATGAATCTTAAAATAAAAAAAAAAATTAGATCTTGCAGCATTTTCAATAGCAGTTCATGAGAGTACTGACATCACAAATATTACTGAACTTGCCGTTTTTGAACGAAGTGTTACTGATGCATTTGAAATAATTGAGGAACTATTGGTAATATTTCTTATGACATTAAAAAAAGGTATACAGGATATTGTTTTCGGATAAAAAAACTGTAACAGATACTTTAAGGTAAAATGACTGGATTTGCAGGTAATAATGCAGCTATTATAGCTGATAAAAAAATGGAGTAACGATAAAATTAAGAAGCATACTAAAAGGAAAAAAATCAGTATCATTTTTGCAAGGTACATCGCATTATTCATCTAATTTTCGACAATTGCATTATTCATCCAACATTCATCATTCATTATTCATTTCATCAACTGCATTATTCATTCAACTTTCTGCAAAAGTTTGGGCATGAATAATGTTATAAGACTGTAAACTCTATCCTTGAATGAGCTCCGAATCCTGGAGAATATGTTGCATTGCTTGAAGAAAGCGGAAGTGAGTATTGAGAAATGGCTCATTGTAGGGTAAGGTGTCAATCGATTTTCCGCTTAAACAAAAGGATCCTTAAAATCCTCAGATTTGGCAGTTTTACAATTTTGTACATGCAAATATAAATATTACTTTTCATACTACGCATATCTAGAAATAAATATTACAATTATGAAATGTTCAGTAAATATTAGAAAAACAAAAATAAGTGCCACTGGCCCAATGAAAGAAACCGGTCGCCTTTTTAATACAGTAAAATATTCATAATTTCAGTAAAGTATCAATTTTACTCACGAATTACGGATACTCCGATTAAGATTAAAATTAGATTACTAGCTTATAATTATTTTTATAGAAAAGAAAATGAGATCATTATCTAATTATAGCTTTAATTACAGCTGCAAAGTAAAAAGCTGCAAAATATTAGAATCAATATGATTTTCATGGTTGGGCCACCAGCCCATTGATAACAACGCAGGATGGATCATTCAAAGCAACTAACAGTCGGTATGTAATACGGCCGTGACTTCGGTTATGCTAAAGTAAGCAACTGCTGCTAATGCAGCCAAATAACGCTGATTTAACTTAGTTTTAAATAGTATCAGTAACAACTAAAACACTATTAACGTCTCACTGATATCCATATTTTGTTGACACTAATAAATTAGAAGAAAAGTACAAAAATCTTACATTCTTATAAAGCAACCTTGTCTGAGAGTGGATCAACTCACAGTCGAGATGACGGTTTTCAAGCTTCATGTAGTAAACTAAGCAAACATGTAACGCCTACTGTCAATAACTACAAAATGATTGAGGTAGCTTAATGAAAAAACCAGCCTATCGATAGCAACATTACCCTAACAAGGTGAGGTGGTTAAGTCAAAGAATTGTATTAACACATTTTCTGAATTAATAAAGGAAATAAAAATTTTCGTGACACGATAAAAAGAAAGTATCAAGGAGCTACATAATGAAAAGTGGATAACAGTTTTAACATTTCTTGTTGGCTTATAAAGAGCTACAAGGATGTAATAAACTTATCTCTGCCATGTATGCTTTTATTAAAACTTTTGAAGTTAGACTACAGTTATGAGAAACAAAACTAAAATAAAAATACTTCGTACATTTCCTACATCTTAAATCCAAGCCTATTGTTTCGAATAAAAAAATATCAAGAATATGCAAGAAAAATATCAGTATGACAAGAGCTTTCAAAACGATTTAAAGGTTTTAATAAATTAGAGTCCGATTTTGCATTATTTTTATTACCATTAAAAATGAACGGGAATAGCTAGATAGAAAGTTTACAAACGGAGCTGATTAATTTAAAGTGTGATATAAACCTTATTCAGAAGTTTCAAGATAGAAATTTCATTAACTTCTAATCATAACTGTCAAAAGAGCCCTCAATTAAAGAATAATTACAAAATAATATATTTATATCGCTACTGAAAATTACTAAATATTAGAAAGAACACGATAGTCAGATGAGCGTCTACAATTCGTGATGAAAATAATTCCTAGTAGTTTTCCTATAAGGCTAACAAACTTTATCAAAATTGAAATGCCATCATGTGTCAAGTTATAAGAACAAATGAAGTATTTATAATTATTTACTCATTTACTTACAAACGTACCTATTTTTTCTGCACGTATGGAAGACATATCTAATAATAAAAGAAAGGGGGTAGGCTGTTCATAATTTATTCTCAGATTTTATTTCGCTTGAAAGTTTTTTCCGAAAACTTGGAGAATATTTACAATTTGCTTGTTTTTAGTTAAAGTTTGTTATTTAGTGGTTAACTCAATATATTAGAATTATCTGAAATAAATGCTTGTCTGAAAATTTAATATTTAGCTGTCGTTTGAATTAAAAAGTGTAACCAGTAGAAATTTCTTGCAGCTTCTACATTTCTGACATAAAATAAATATAAATTATCTTTTCTCTTTCCATTATTATAATTATTATTTATGTATATTATGGTGAATATTTATTAAGTAAAATTTTTAATTAATTAAAAATTACTTTATTTTATTGAAAAAGCTTCGTTGTGTTAAAAAATATCCTGCCTGTCAACTTCTTTCAATATAGTGCATTCGTGCAGCATGTAATTTAAGTCTGAGACCACTTTTTTAAGCAGTTAAGTTTTAAGAAATCTCAATACTATCAAATGTTTCTTAAAAGTAGTACAGAGGAAATTACTCATGATTACTTATTTAAAGGTAATTAATTTATTTTAATCTTCTCTTAAGTTTAAAATTTTACTAAAGAAAGAGTACAAACAGATATCTCTTATTTAAGAATGAGTTTTCAATGCAAATTAGAAAACTGCCGATTGACAAGGGGCGGACAAACTAGGCCCTGTCTAGAAGAAAAATGCAATTATTATCGAACGATGGAAAAGTTAATATCACAAATCATTAGCATAAGGAGACTGCCTACGGAAAAATACAAAACGGAAAAGAATATTGCGTATAACAGTAATGATAGAGTATAATAATGTTGAAGTATTTGGGAGTTGTTTATATTCTCAAAAGTACGCAATTTAATCGTATGTGATCCAGAATGCATAAACGTGGTTAAAACATTTTTCGCTAATACACTGCTCGACATTGAAAATGCAGCACCAAGAAGGAGTAGTCAGAAAATGAAGATATTTGGAAAAAAGACAGAGACCGCAAGCATCAATAAGTGATCTTTATTTCAAAATGATAGTCAGAATACACAGCGAGAACGGCGTCGGCTCAGTAGGATGTAGGACCACCGCGGACAGCGATGCACGAAGAAACACGTCTAGGCATAGAGTCAATATGGTATCCTGAGGGATGGCTCTCCATTCCCTTTCAACCATTTGCCACAATTCGTCTTCTGAACGAGGCAGGGGTAGAGTCCGCGAACGGCGTCTAATCACATCCCACACATGTTCGATTGGTGACAGGTCAGGAGAATACGGTGGCCAGGGAAGCATATGTATACCTTGCAGAGCATATTGGCAGATGCGAGCAATGTGTGGTCGGGCGTTATCCTGCAGAAAAAAGGCAGCCCCTGAAGGTAGGGGATTGCCACCGGCCGCAGTACATTATCCAAGTATCGTTGGGCCGTCATAGTGTCCTGAATACGAACTAGAGGTGGTCTGGAATCGTATGCAATAGTGCCCCAAAAAATTATGCCACGTTGTCGCGCGTTGGGGCGTTCTACAGTTACTGCTGGATTAGATCTGTCTCCAGGTCGACGCCACACACATATGCGGCTGCTGTCACTGGATAAACAGAAGCGTGACTCATCTGAGAACACGACGTTTCGCCATTCTGTCATCCACATCGCTCCAGTTCGGCACCTCTCTAAACGTTGGCGTCTATGATGTGGCGTCAATGGCAGTCTTCTTAACGGACGCCGTGCAGGCCACGTTCAACCAATCGACGGGAAATGGTTCCCGTCGACACGGAAACATCCAGGGTATTTTGCACACGCTGCAGAATCACGGTACAAGTGACTTGCGGGACCGCCACAGCTTGTTGGCGGATGCGTCGATCCACGCGTGCTGACGTCACTGTGGCTGCATCTGCACCCCTCCTTCTTCCCCCATTCCCTTGTTCCAGCTATATTCGCCATAGCCGATGCACCGTGTTCGCATCCATGTGAGTATGAGCTGCGATTTCACGAAAGGACCAAACCGCCCTTCTCAGTCCGATCACCATACCCCTCGTAAAACCGTCTATCTGCTGGAAGTACCGTCGTTGACGGCGGCCTGGCATTCTCTCCTACTACACGTATCTTCCGGGACAAAAACCAACTTTCTTCGATAATTCGTCTGGCAGAAATAACGACACGAATATTGCCCACTCTGCACGTTCCTTCCCTTATATCTTACTTTACGTACGTCGAAGAGCTGCGCTTTTCACATCATTCGCATAACTCAGTGACGTGCGTCTACTCTAAAATTTGCATAAATTTCTAACCACTCCTTCTTGGTGTTGCATTTTCAATGTCGATCAGTGTATATTGCTCAACTGTAAAGGTAAATCAAGGGTACAATCATTAATTTTCTGTGTCACATTAACGACTATGGAACTGCAAGAGAAACTACAGAAAACTGCAGATACACCGTAAGGTGAGGGAGAAATATAAACACTCTCTTAAACAGACACATAACATACGTAAAGATGAAGCTACATAACCAGAAAAAATTTTTGCCAAATTAAACCGCGTGAAAATACAAGAAAATTGCTAACGGTACTTCTCCTGTGTTTTTTAAGCCTTCGAATTAAGTGTGATTTTCAATTAACCATAGACGACGCCCTTAATTTTATCCCGATAAATCGGGAGTTCACTGTAGAACCTTATAATCACAGCTTTTACTAACAAATACGCTTTGAAGCGCTGTTTAACGATCAAAAACTGCGCTTAATTTCAGTGTATTCTTGTGAATTCTGACTTTAGTGAATAACTGAATGGTGAAATAAAAATTAATCTCGGTGAATTTATTTGAATTTCAATGAAATGTAATTTCTTTGAATTTCTTAAAATATTAATGAATTTTTATGAAGTGAAATCTATGTTTTGCATGTAATACAATTTAATGTTTTGACCTATTTTATGTACAGGATGGTAAAGTGCATTTTCAAGATCTGGTGAACTTTTTATACGAGCTGACCAGTCGAACGAGACATTTCGAAGAGTTGCCCGATTTTTTGCAGAATTTAGCAATTGAAGTGTTTCATATGGTGGATAAAAAATGTAATAATTTGCTTTATTTGTATTTTATTTCTTCTTAGCCATAGGAGCCTGAACTTTAATTAATTATATTTCTTTGAATATTTAAATCACTATATGTAAAATTCCAATGAGATTTCACTTTATATTCCTAAGCGTTTGTATACTTTTTCTATCTAACCATTAACTCTTACCTATGCTTGTAACAAGTCTGCACTTCGGATAATAGTACTAAAACAAACACACAAGTTCATAAGACGAAAAATTAACTTAAATTCATTCTATACTTCAGTCTGGATTTTACCAACTAGATATTTAAGAAAATTAGTGAAATTTGTTAAGAACGAGAAAATTTACAAATATAAATTTTTAAATATTTAAAAATAATAATAAATATTTTAAATAAAGCTATTTACCATACACACATGAAACTTAAATAAACACCACTTGTTTCTGTAACGAACGGCTGTAAACGAAAAAGAAGTTGACAAAGAGATTAAGTCGTTGGCAATATAACAATGCTTTACACCTTTACCTTCCAGTCTTCAGCAGCAGATCTGACAAATTCTCTGTGTAACCGCATCTCAAGAACTATGTTCACTTATAGAATCTTTGTACTCCAGCTGTAATATTCTTCCGTCACCTTTCTTACGTTTCTAAGCTATTTTACGGCAATTAAAGAATATGCAGTTGTGTATACATCAGCTTTCTTTACAAATTCCTTAATGTAGTTTGCTCCATTAGTAACTGACGGTAAAGCGGTTAAGACCGGTAAATACTGGGAGTTTGAGCCCGGGTTCGATCTCAGATGAACGGGATAGCTGTATGTTGGTTTTCGTTTTTCTTTCCATATGTAACGTGAAAAAAGCTAGTTTCATTTAGAAAATCTTCCTCGAAGTTATTCTTTTCTTTAGGCCGATAGTTCTGGTGTGGTCTGACTTACACTCATGTCCATAAATTAAGGATAATGCAAAATCAGGCAAAGGAAGAGTTAGAAGCAAAACAAATTTGACTTATTTGTAAAGCTTATTTATTAAACAAAAGGTAAAGAGCAAAAAAAGATGCTATATGTTTGATATTATTAAAAAAATTAGCGATTTTTTCTCCCTGGAGCAAATTACAAAAAAAAACTATTTACAAAAAACCAATATTACATGGTTGGTATGATTGTTAATACATTGTATGTCTCCCAGAAGATGCAGTACAGTCGGTACAACGCCTAGGCATGCTGAGTATCAAATTATCGATCTGATCTTGGGGGATATTACACCACTCAAAAAGCAGTGCTCTCCGAAGTTCCGGTAGACATGTAGGAGGAGGTTGGCGGGCTGCAACTCGTCGGCCAAGCATGTCACACACGTGCTCTACTGGATTCAAGTCCGGTGAGAATGCTGGCCAGTCCATACGGGTGATATCCTCCGATTGAAGGCATTCGTGTACGATGTTTGCACCGTGAGGACGGGCGTTGTCATCCATAAACACAAATTGTGCGTCCATGGCGCCCCGAAACAATCATACATGTTGTTCCAGAATGACGTCCCGATAGATTTGGCTTGTCATGGTTCCAATTTGAACATGCAGGTCAGTTCTGGAACCCAGAATAATTCGACCCCAAACGAGCACTCCTGCACCATCGTAACGGTGTCGTTCAATGATGTTTTCTTGGTGGTAACGGGCACCTGGAGCTCTCCATATGAAAGTCCGGCGAGAATCAGACTGCAAACTAAACCTGGACTCGTCGGAAAACATCAAACAAGCCCACTGTTGCGGTGTCCACAATGCATGATCTCTACTCCAGGCTAACCGCAGGCGACAGTTAGTTGCAGTAAGTGGAACGCATCTGACAGGTCTACGAGCATATAGACCAATCTGCCCTAAGCGTCTGTACACGGTCTGCCTTGAAATTGTCATACCAGTCGCTGAAGAGAGCTGACGAGACAGGTCTGAGGCTGTGCTCCGCCTGTTTCTTTTGGCAGTAACTGCCAAATACCGATCCTCATTCGGCGTTGTAACTCTGGGGCGACCTGTGCTGTAACGTCTACTCACATTACCGTCATCTTGGAATTGTTGGCAAAGCGTGGAGATGACACTCTGGGCAATTCCAAGTTCGTCTGATACTTCCAGTTGGGTACGCCCACATTCCAGACGGCCGATAATTCTACCACGTAAAAAATCCTCCAAATGCGTCCTTTGTATCATAGCTATTCGGTTATTGCACTGAAATGCTTATAAAGCGCCTGCGAACAATTTTACTTCTTTGCCTGTATTCCTTATATATCACTCTCTTACACTCTCGGCATTGTGACGTACCATCGGTGTCATCTGGTTACTTCCTGAAATTTGCATATGATTCTTGAAGATGTGTGTAGTGATTTTGCAGGTGATATATTTATTTTAGAGTTCGATTTCCACGTGACTCCGAATTATCTTTAATTTATGGACATGAGTGTATTAAATAGCCAGCCAACCTTAATGTAATTTAATAACTTTGAAGCAACTCTTCATTACATCTTTTCATTTATTTTGCTTCATAAAGGAAGTCTTAATTTAGTTTGACTCTCTTCCTCAGATTTTACGTCATAAACTCTGCTTGCATATCACATTGGGTACTTAAAAATTTAAAATTCGGCATCAGAAAGTTGCAATATGGGAAGAGAAAGCCATAACAAATGTACAAAGCACATAGTTGATTATTATAGTAAGAGTAATGAAAGTCATGCCCGAAACATCAGGCCCACCAGCGGCCGAGCGGTAGTTCGATCCGGGGTTTGAATCTCGGTCAAAAGGCTGGCTGTATGGGTGTTTTCGTGTTTAACGTGTGTAAGAGCAAGTTTCCCTTAGAACGCCCTCCTCGAAGAGAGTAATGAAAGTCACGCCCGAAACATCAGGCCCACCAGCGGCCGAGCGATAAAATCGTTGAGCACAGGAAGTTCGATCTGAGGTTTGAATTGCGGCCAAAAGGCTGGCTGTATGGGTGTTTTCGTGTTTTTCACTATGTTTAACGTGTGTAAGAGCCCCAGTTTCCTTTAGAACGCCCTCCTCCAAGACTATCTCTCCCTTTAGGCAGACAGCCCTCAAGTGCTTTGCCATAATTAAATTAAATAGACCAAATCCAAAATATCACTTTGTTTCATTTTAATCTTAATTTATTCGCTTTATTTATTTATATCACTTGAAATTCACATTTTTTCAGGTGACATGTTGTGGGACAGAGACGAATACCGCTTTGGATCTGTTATTTGGTGCTATGTTACAGAGCTGAAAGAAATAGATAGAGCCTTTGATTCAATGTTGAGTGTAAGTAGTTGAACATACAACATATTCTCGTTATATGTAATGTAAAATCTCGATGCATATGTGCAGTATGTTATGTGTAATGCAAAATATACACGTGAAAAGCATTAAAATATCTAAAAATTTAATGACCAAAAATGCCATAAATATTGAAGAAATTCCCTAAATTTTAATAGATATATTTTTAAAACCAAATATTCACCATGCGATTACGACAGCCATATATTAAAAATTAAAATGTTATCTGTATAAATTTCCAGTTTTTAGACTTCAGATATGGAAGCCTTCTAAAATATCATCTGGACAGAAAACTTCACTTGAAACAGATCTATTAACAGTTTTCATCTATTACATCTGCGTGAGTGACTTAAACGTGGTGCTGTGAATCAAGTAACAGATGTGAGAAAGCTCGATTTAAAACTGAAAATCAGTTTTATAAATTCAGTTTTATAAAGAGAAAGAGTAGTTAAATCGATTCTATAAACCGACGATTTTCAAAGAAATTGTTAAGTAGGTTTGGCTGCAGCATTTTCGGCGCTTTAAGCAAACACTTTCTTGACGCCCCTTATCAATGAAACTTACTAATACTTCAAATTGAAATAGTTAATTAACAATGCAATACTCTTAGTATTTGTTACCTATATAAATGAAGTTTGTGCGATTTTCGTAAAGTGAACACGTTGATGGTGTCATCGGTGCTTTTTTACCGTAGAATCAACATTTCAGTTTAAAAAAATGGCGAGAAAATTCAACTTTTCTTAACCTGAGCACTATCTCAAACAATTTTTTATGAATTTCAATTGAGAAACATTTCTCTCAGTTGCAACACTACTCATCCTTGAATGACCACTCCTTCCTAAGAAATACGGCATCACAGAGTGAATTTTATTTTTGGTATCTCATCTAAAAACTCACATCTGTATGAAAAAAGAATACTTTTGGTGTTTTTATTTACCATTCTATTAGTGAGATTCTGCAACTGCTCAATTCTGCGTCCATCTCTTCAGCATAAATATTACACCGATTTCGACTTCCTGTACCTTCAACTCTGTTTATGCTAAAACATGTGGCAAATTTTGCAATTTTATGTTCAATAGCTTCTATCCAGTTTTAAAAATTGTAAAGGAATTACCAGCGTACTCTTACTATATCGAGGTGATCAGATTTTTGTTTCAATACAGAAAGGGCTTGTTATGTAACTGGATTAAAAAAACATTTTACTTTTTCCCCTTGGACTACTGGAGCTTCGTCGGACTGTTCATAATCAAACAGGACTTTTTTTTCTTTTTTGTCGAATGCTTATAATGTCTTTCGTTTTTATTGGATTATTAAATTTTGGATCTTAATTTTTCGGGACTGGACTGGATGCAACTAAGGGAAGAGACGCCTCCGTGGAAACTAATGATGCAGCTTAAAATACAGACTCAAAATAGTTATACAAAATCAAAATAACTGTAGCAGCATCTATGCAAACAAAATTAAAGGCATGGCTACAATTTCTAGATGAGAATAATGAAGATTCGATCTGAAAATTTAAGAAAAAGTAGCCCTCACCCAGCAGGAGACTTATGTAAAAGCTATACTATACTTTAGCAGATCTTAAATATGATAGTTTGCAGTGAGTATCCCCTTTTCTATTTTCTAAATCTGGTCACCTTAGTTTGACCTTATATTTTACAAGTGTAAACCGAAATTATTAGTCTTAAATTTGAAATAATGTGATTGCTGTTAGAAATGACAAATAATTTATAATTTCGCTGGAAATAGCAAATCTCAAAATTGTAGAATTCTAGCTAGATAAAGGGTATTCCACTAAAATGATATGATTTCCGAATGAAATGATAACCATGCTTAAAATATTCTCACTGTCACGTTGGCAAAAACTGTCTTCTAATATGAAGTTCATTTCTGCTTGAATAGATATGTTAACAAAATAAATTATCATTTTTGGTGTGAAAACAATCCACAAGCGTTACACAAGAAAACCATGCTTTCGCAAAATGTGACTCTAGGTTAATGTTTATTGCACAGTGACATCATCGGGCCATTTTCCTCCCCAAAATAGGGAAGCAGACGAAACTACAGTGACTAGTGAGTGATACCGGTTGATTAAATAACGATATTTTGAGGCCAAATTTAGAGAACATTGATTTCAAGGACAGACCGTTCCAACAAGACTGTGCCACATGTCACACTGCTAGCGCTACTATCAGAGTAATGGAAAGAAAAAAAAATTAATGACAGGATAATTTCATGAAACGCAACTTGTTAGTTGGCCTCCCAGAAGTTGTTTTTTAACTCCTTTAGGCTATATTTTGTGGGGTCATAATGAACTCAGTGGTCTTTGTTAACAAACCACGAATCATTGAAGGATTAAGAATAAACATCCAATGCTGCATTCGTGACATTACGCCCGAGTTTTTTGCATACACTCATCAAAAATTGGGTTCATCGAATTCATTTGTGAGCGCGGTGCAGTGGAATTCTTAAATGATGCTTTATTCAAAACACAGTGTCATGAATTGTACTTTAAAATAATACAAAAAGTTGGTTATTTTTGAAACAGCTTTTTTTATTTTATTTCGTTTTAAAATCGTATCATTCTTATTGGAAGACCCTTTAGAAACAGTATAGCTGCTGCATAGTTTCCAGCAGGTTGTACTCTCCAATCAAGTATAAGCATTGAAGAAAAAGAGAGAGAATAAATTATTTTAAATTAGCATGGTTTATTTAACCACCTTACATTAGATATCTGTTGTACATGTGTAAACATATTTTATTTTGAAACTGAAGGTGCATAATTAATTGCCTCAAATTACTCATTTGGCCGCATGCCTTCTGAATTATTTTCAGATGTCTAAATACAGCAGACACGTCATGGACATGGCTGACCTTTGGTTTCGAAGTTGAGTTATGTACACGTCATCAGCTGCGATATTCAACCAGAAGTTGCGATGCAGCTTAAAATTTTGAGCTCTTTATAAGCTGTTGCTGTATTTTAATTAGTGTGTAATTAAAAAACACTCTCTCACAGCGCAAGTAACTAGCTCATGTAAAAGCTAACTTAGACAAGTAAAATTATAAAGATAAAATGAAATTAAAAAAAAATAATATCGTCTTCAAGAAAATAAATAATTTCACGTATCAATATTCGTATATTGTACTCCATGTTTGGATGACGTCGGATACTGAGATCTTGCTTTCGTATGTGTGCTGAAAGATAGAGTACAGTATTTTAATATTTTATCTATTGGTGAGCTACGAAAATTTTAACAAAGGGCTCGCATAGTATTTATGAGAAGAAAATAAAAAATTCTAAATAAATGCTTTACTCATTACAGAAAATGTGAATAACTGTGTATGAAAAGAAAGCATTTCAGAATAAAATATACTTCAAAATGAATTCTTCAGAATTCTTCAAAATATCACAAAAATTAAATTAAGACTAAATATATTTATGCGGCATAATGTTGCCAAAAGCTTTTATTTTCTTCAAAATCGAGACATGATTTTTTAAAATAGTTTTTACATAAGGTTTTGGATTAAACTGTGTTAAAGTTTGCCCATTCAAGGAAATGTTGCTGAATCTAAATTATGATGTACAGTCAAAAAACGAGCTTTTATCTTCTACCTTTTGATGGAGAATTTAACAACAGGACTTCAGTTCCTCATACTGATTTTAAAACCTTTAAAACCCACAACAAATTACTGAACGTAGACCGCATTTTCCAGCATCTAATCTAAATTTTATGCTTTCTACTAAGCGCTTGACTGAACTGAAATGGAACTAGTTTAATAATAGAAATGGAGTTAAGAATCTGACTGTCTGTGCACAAGGCCCTACCCCAAATTGAACTCAACTAGACTTGCAAATGAGCAGCTCAACTGGACTAATGAATAGCTTTCATAACATGGAAGCAATGAGATTAGAATGTCAAGATACTGAACAAAGTCCAAAACAGTTTTTTCAAACGAAGTTGTCAAACTGTTGAGCAGTGATGAGCAAATGGTAAAAAGCAGAAATATAAAATGTTACAAAGAATGTCTTTGCAATGCGATTAAATGGTGCCTGCAGGAAATTAAAATGTTATAGAATACAAAATAAGAATGAAAATATAGAACATGAACAAGTAAATTAAACAATTGTTTGGATATTTCAAGAATAGCGTTCAGCCTGTTGCTGTTAACATATTCATTGTAATCATAGCTAAAAATTCTAATTTATGAGTTATTCATTTTGCCTTGGCTATCATGAAAATCCTTTGCTATGTGATAGTAGTATGTCCTTAACTAGAACATTTTTAATTCTTCTTTATTTCTTTTGTTGCGAACGTACAAAGGAGAATTTGTAATTTCCCGCAAAGCGCAGTTCTGAGCAGTTTGCAATTGTCTTCTAATCGTTTTGTAAAAATACGCTTAGACTGGACAGGCATAGTACAGCAAGGGACGCAAAATGGATTTATAAATAAGTAAGTTGTTGTCAATGGACAGAGTAGTTTTTCGAGCAATTAAGGATTGGAGTTTAATTTTACGGGTTCGAAACTTCTGAATAATAGATGTAATGGCCATGTGAGAAATTTGGCAGAATCACCCCAAGATAAGGGGTTTGCTTAGGATATTTCTGTAAAATTTGAGGTTTTTGCTAACGTTTTTCTTCTGAGTGAATATGACAGAGGCAGTTTTATTGATACTGATCATAATTTTCTATCTTTCTAGCAGGTTTTAAAAGCACATCTTTTTTTGAATTAAAGTGTTTAAAGCTGTAGAGGATTAAGTGAGCAAATGGTGAAAAGTATTAAGTATTTGCCGGAGTGGGAAACATGAAAAATAAGCAGTGATCTTGGGGATATGAACTCTTAATCTCCCGTTTGCTAGTCGGACTTGCTACCAGTTGTAGCACGAAAGAATGCAACGAAACCAGACGAGATTCTAATTCTCGAGAAAAGAAAGACTAATATTATGTCGAAGTAATAATTAATCATATGCAAAATGTATGATTTTTTTAATAGATAAGCAAGCAAAAGGAAAAAAAGAGGCTGAAATTAGACACAGATTTAAAAAAGGTTTCGCTCGAGCCCTCTATGGTTCACTACTGATTTTATCCTTGCCGCTTCGCAAAAATGTTATTGCTTGAAAAAAAAACTTTGTTGGCATTCCTCCATAAATCGGTGCCCTAGGCTGTTGCCTACGTCGCCTATGCTTGAAGCCCTCAAAGATGAATAGTCAGTACAGAGAGTGTAATGGGTGAATTATTAAAGGTGTGAGCTTGGGAACATTTTTATGTAAAAGCTATTTAATTTTCCTTGTACATCATAATCTCCTTGAATCTTCTATGATTATGAATTCCTCATTAAAAATCAAACCTTAACATCGTGATATAAGAATTAAACTTCTATTACTTAAGCAAAAGTAGATGATTCGCTTACAAATCTTACACTTGAACATTTCTTAAAAGTCATGTTCTTTTACTGTTAACAGTTACTTTCTAAATATCAGCAAGTTATCATACTGGCTATAATCAACTTAACCAGAGCTTAATTTCTAAGCTTAGAAATGCAGTGGCCCTATGGAACGCCGTCACAAAGGTAAATAAACATAAACACGTAAACTAATAAATAATTAAAATTAAATAAAGTGTAAAAAGATAAATAAATAAATAAATTATGTTAAAATAATGATACACAGTACCCGCTGCTTATTAAACTCACTGGTTATAAGATCAGTACCTTATCAGTACGTTCAAATTTTCAGGAGCCAAAACAAATACGAAGGCAAGTCGGAAACTAACCTCAATTTTGCTGTAAATAAAAAACCCGCATAGATTCAACAACTTTTATCTACATCTAAAAGATACAGCTGTCCTCTATTTTTCAACATAGTCAAAATGTTTATTCAAGCACTTGCCATAGCGTTTTACCAATTTACCAATCCCTTTTGCATAAAATTCAGCCGAGTGCAACTACAGCCAACCTGTCGCAGCCGTTTGAAGTTTATCATCATCAGCGAAATGTTGTGCCCCAAGCAACCTCTTCATTGCAGGGAACAGACGGTAATCAGAATTAGCAAAGTCCGAGATGCAAGGGGGATGTTGAAACACGTCCGATTTGAATTGATGCAAAGATCTAGTTCCCTGAGCACTGTGAGGGCGAGCGTTATGAAGAGCGCGAGCGTTGTTTGAGCCACTGTGAGGGCGAGTTTTATCTGAGCGTTAAAGCAATGCAGTGCAGGAACAGAGCCCCAGATGTCAGCAGGCCGAGACGTTTGTTTCCGATGGCTCTTTACAGTTTTCTCAAAGCGTTACAATACTCTTCAGAATTAATTGTTATACCACGTTTCATGATTACAACAAGCGAGATTCCATTAGCATCCGAAAACACGGTGACCATAATCGTCTTCGCTGGACAAAATTCAATACACTTTCCTCAGCCCGGACGGATAACCGGTATGACCCATAGCATTGACTGTTGTTTTATCTCAGCATTCACATGCGCTACCCAAGTCTTGTCGCCAGTCATTATTCTATTCAAAAACTTCTCCTTTCCCGTGTGGTACTATGAAAGAAAGTCTAAGGCAGCGCTCATTCGACTGGTTTTA
Organism: Stegodyphus mimosarum; assembly: GCA_000611955.2. NCBI lineage: Eukaryota > Metazoa > Arthropoda > Arachnida > Araneae > Eresidae > Stegodyphus > Stegodyphus mimosarum. The sequence continues at coordinate 1,388,270 of KK112589.1, forward strand.
TAGATCTTCGTGAGAATTTTCGATACCCATCGAGCACAAAACTTCCTGTAGCCTAATTTTCTGGTGACTACCTAGTACAAAATAGTCCGTGAAATGTTCGGAAATTGTTGTGAAAGTTCCAAGATTGTGAATCGACGGATCTGACGAATCTTGTCTGACGAGATCAATCTGTTTGACGAGATCATCACTCACTACAGGCTGCCTCCCACTCCTTGATTCATCATGAATGCTTGTTCTTCCTTCTTTGAAAAATCTCACCCACTGACCGCTACACCTTCACTCATAATGTATATGACACATAATTCACCATGAATGTCTCAAAGAATCATATTACTCTTCTTACTTCGGATTTGGCGAGATTTTCAATAGCAGCGCACATTTTGTGACGTTATAACTAGCCCACGCCAGTTAGTTTCTGAATAACCTTCGTCTATATTAATCAATAGAAAATCGCCGTTTATTTAACTCATCTCTACCGGTTAATAAACTCAGATTAACCCAAAAGTTATTCTTTTGGTGCCAGAATATCCTACATGTACCTCTCAAAAATTTTCATAGTTCATCAATTTAACGTATTGCGGACCTTGATTTTATCGTTCATCTATGCAGTGTTTCAGTAAAATGGGCAGAAAAATTTCCTAACGCTTCCTATCCCTGTACTTGTAAGACAGTGTTTAGAGAGTTCTTTGTTGACGCTGGACTTCAAAGGGGCAAAAATTCCATATCTTAAGGTTAACATAAATATTTCGATACAGAAATTGCATAAATGAGTGAGGGTTTCTTCTCGAATACCAGCTAATACGGGGTGTAAATGCAGCGTCAGTATCAGATCTTTTAAAGTTTCCACAATCGGAACTGTCCCCTTGAAATCGGCAAATTTTGTCCTCAGAGAGTCAAATTTTGTACTCAGAGTGCACTTTAAATGGAAAGGTATTGGTAACTGTAAACTGAAGAAAAACCAAGGAAAACATTGGCCATGTTTGTAATCATGAAGTAGTAGATCGATTAAACAAAGTGCAGTCTTTTCCCTGGTTAGAAATAACATTTTGAAATTAGAATAAATCACTGGAAGAGGCATTTTTTAAATTTGTTTTGTGGTTACTTTGTAACATAACGAAATGCCAAGCAAAAAGACTTAAGCCACAAATTCTGATATTCTTCCTTTAATTTTAGGGTATTATAAAAGCTTTTAAATATCACTACCGTAAATATATTCAGTAAAGGATGAATAGAACAGAATTTTGCGAAAATGCAAGCCTTTCGAAAAAAATAAGTGAGTCGACATGTCTTCTAAAAGTCATGCATTTTATAGATAATGCAGGTGTTAATCTCTTAAAATCAGTTAGAAACTGCCATCGAAAAGATATGACTTTTATGTAGAAGAAGCCGCAGAACAATTCCAAACTTTAACTAATGTTTCAGAATCAGTGAGTGAAGTTAAGAAAATTCATTTTTAGAATATGTGTTAATTCACAAAATTGATGCAACGTGAAAAAAAAACTATGAAAGTGTTGATAGTATCTGACAGCAAACCTGATATAGAGAGAAGTTGCAGAGTCATTAGGTTATATCGGTGGTTGAACGAGAAAAATGCGCAATGCTTAGCCAGGTTTCGAACTCCGGATCTCTCGAATACGCGTCGAGCGTGCTTCAAACTCAGCGGAGTGCGACTACGGAATTGCACTCCAAATGCCTGCGGAAATGAGAGAGAAAATGCCTTTCATACTGCTCCTTTTAAAGGGCAATTGGGAATGACGAGACCCAGTCGCCATATCCTGGTGGTGACGAATTATTGTCTCCCACCTTTCTAGTTCGGGCGCCCCTTGCAGGGTCATTAGAATATTTTTTTTTCTTTTATGATGTCAGGAAACTGAAGAAAGCCACAATGCCCTCCCCAGGATTCGAAATCCGGACCTCCTGAATACGCATCAAGCGCGCTTCCAGAGACACAACAAAAGCATGTGAAAAGGAGGGAAAATACCTCATAAAGTGACGACATACTCTCATCAATCAAATCTAGAAAAGCACGGCAAATTCTAAGACAAATTCTTAAAATAAAAATTGCTAAACAAAAAAAATTTATTAGTTTTTTAAACTTGAGAATACAGTTAAAAAGCTGATGTTGAACAATATGAAATAAACGCAGATGGAATAGTAAATAAACGCAAGTGGAATAGTTGTTTGTAAGAGATAAAATTTCAGCACAAATGTTACTATAAAAATATTTTTGTAAAAAGAACGCTTTGCAATTTATAAATAGCCGTTTAATTACACTCAGCCGCTTAATAAACTCAAATATGTTTGGAATGAAAGTGATTTTAATAGGCGGCGGGTATTGTATAATTAAGTAATATAAAAAAATCCCGGATCTCATGTTATGTGGAGCTCCATTTTGAATTATGATTTCATTTTAAAACTGAGAAATGCCTGAGCAGGCCTTCGCCTGAATTTAAGCCGTAATACGAATAAGTGGTAGCAATTATGCGAAATGTCATGAAATTTACCAATTTCAAAACTAAGTCCTTTAAAACAAGGTAGCTCGTTTTATCTTTAGGTGATCACTGCTGCAGAGGGCATTTATCAGTCTTGGACGGCAAGGACCGATCATAAGCCTTCGACCAGTATCAAGCTCTTTCCAACTCCAGATAGCTAGAGCGGTGTTAACAATTTTGAAATCAAGGCGACTGCTTCCACAAAAGACCTGAGTTGCAATTAATATTCTCTAGCTTTTCAAAATTTTCTGTACCAACTTTAAATTTCATAACCTTGTGTCAGCGAAAATATGCGACGTGAATCAAATGGGAGGTAGGAGCAGTGTTTAAACTAACCTTAACTGTTAATAAAAAAGTAGCTGTCACATTCTTATTAAAATGCTTCTTTACCTTTTTTCAGTAGAACGTTCCCTAACAGAGTTCAACTTATGAGTTTTGTCTTTTATCATTTACTTAACTACAGAGCCAGCTATGAATAATCGTTCGCGAATTTTTGCCTTCAACAGGGATTTAGTCAACTTAACGCAAATTCTGAAACGTTAAACAAACACAGATAATTTAAGTTCAGCAACTTAAAATGCATCAACAATTACTTCTAAAAGATAATAAACTAAATAAGTAATTCTCTTCGAACAGTAATATACCTGAATGCTGCGCCTTTTAAGATAAAACAGCCCTTAAACCTAGAAGGAAATTCCTCGTTTTTTACGGCTGTCACTAAACTCCCCCAATTAAAATAAATTATGCTTAATATAATACCTTTCTCCCGCTTTCTTTTTGAACTAAGCCACTGATAATTAATGCAAAAGTTGTCGATGGCGTATCATATCTCTAGATCAGAAACAGTACACCATTCTTCACCAGTTCTTCACTCAGTTATTTTAATATCAACGTGCGTAAGGCTGGAAGGTGAGAAGAACGTGAATGAGGAAAATGGGTAGAAGAAAAAACTAGTTACTTTGTGGGAGCTCTTGAAACCCTTCAAAACCCTAAATTACCTTAAACCAAATTGTACAAAGCATAACATGCGACTGTGTTCTAGAAATTCAAAACTAATTAACATGAGCACAGCAACCTTGGTTAGCAAGGGGATTACGATGCAGGAAAAGCAAATAATAACAACTAATTATTCTACGGTTATTTATTTTGTTAAGCTTATTTTCAACTAAATATAAGCCATATAGACGTACTCCCAGGAGATGAAGTAATGCGTAGCTAAGGTTGTTAAACAATTTGTAAAAATCAATAGAAAGGAATTACTACATTATTACAATTTTTCAATTTTTTAATAACAATTGTGTCAAATGAAGTACAGGTAATCAGAGGCAGTGGGTGCTCTGAAGAGAAGAACAAAAATTCGTTTTACTAACGGAGTGTATGGGGCGAATAGTCAGACACTAGTACTTATCTCTGACAGGTGAAAACTTAGCGTCTCCCGAAGCGGTTTCTGCAGAGAGTTTAGGAAAGGTCTGGCGATGTGTAGGGCCCCAGACTACACAAGAACTGTCAGAGGAGGGTTTATGTGTAGGAAAGAAGTCTTGAAGGGCGCACATCGTCTAGAGAAATCAGCTCCGGGAGTCAGAGGGAAGGAAATTAGTCACCGGTGATATGAATGATATTGAATCAAGCAGGTAGCTGCTTAGACATCCCCGGGGAATGAAAGGAAAAAGCCGCTACAGACGATAAAGGCAAGTAAGTCATCGTTCCAGTAGTAGAAAGGAAGATGTTAACTTTTTTTTACATGACTTCTCTATATCTTTAGTTCTTCTTCAGAACTTGTCCTGATCGGAGTCAAAACAATACAGTTAATTAACTTTTCTCATTTTCTATTTCGAGGCTAAGCACCCTTTGAGGGTGGCACAAAGAAGAGAGGCAAACAGATCAG
>KK112589.1:1402314-1470146 GCA_000611955.2 Stegodyphus mimosarum
TGGTGCTTTTTTCTCACTAAGCGCAATTTTTGGCCAGGCCATTATGGGTATTCTGCGTTACTTTAATTTCCTGTGCTAATGTAGATATATTTTGAAGTAAATTAAAAATTTTAGGATCTTTGAATATCGGGAAAATATCGGCAAAAATCTTCTGAGGAGGGTACTTTTAATTTTAATTTATCGCTGTATAACGGATAAGGTGCTTCTTTATTTTTTCTATTTTGTTGCTTCGTAAGATATGAGCGAAAATTATAGTCTAATTGCCTAAATCCAGCGACATCCCGTTATATGGGATAGTCGATTTAAGGACTACAAAAATACACGTAGAATACTCTTGGATGATGATTTCAGATCGTCTTCATCGAAATAGTAAGTAATTTTCTTTTCCATTTAATACTGTTTTTGTGTTTAAATTTTGAATCCGGAGAATTAAATTACTGATATCAATGATCTCATATAAATATCTAATTGTATTATAAAATTAGCAATGGAATTAAAAGTAGCGAAAGCAAAGCATACACAAAAGCGTTAATCTAATATTTTTCTTTCTTCTAAATTAGTTTCATCATAAAAAAAAGGTACTGTTTATTACCTCAAATAATAAAATGAATCGCATCAACTTTATAAACTCTCTTATCATTTGGAATGAAAATACTGATAATAATTAAATGACAACAATAAAACATTATAATGAAACATGTTTCTATTTTTCTAACTAATTTTTGATGATTTGAAACTTGTGTACTAAATGACCAAGAAGAAAACTCAGCAACAAAATACATTTTCGTTGTTTTCTGCTCAGCGTACGTTTCGGTCGAACCATTTAAAAAAAATCGCTTAGTTTTTGGTGTATCGATCAAAGATTCACGGCGGAAGACTGTCTCCTACGAATGAAAGCTCGCGCGATCTTCTACTTTCCTATTGGCTATCGCTAGTAAACGTTCCCAGTAAGTGTGAACGAGCTAGGTTAGTTAGAGCAGCATTCTATGCGTCGCTTAGCTCCGATAGCGTCGTTGTGTATCAAGTGTGAACGGCCCTTTAGATCGTCAACATCCCGAGCTGGTAGGAGGGCCCTGCCCATAATGCTCTAAACGGGCTCAATAGGAGAGAGATCCGGCGACCTTGCTGGCCAAGGTAATGTTCGGCAAGCACTAAGGCAAGCAGTAGAAACATGTGCAGTGTGGGGGCGGGTATTATCTTACTGAAATGTAAGCCTATGGTGGCGTGATATGAAGGGTAACACAACGGGGCTTAGAATTTCGTCGACGTACCACTGTGCTGTAAGGTTCCGACGGATGGCAACCAAAGGGGTCCTACTATGAAATGAAATGGCACCCCAGACTATCACTCCTGGTTGTTGGTCTGTCTGCCGGAAGACAGTCAGGTTGGTATCACGCCGCTGTCCGGGGCGTCTCCAGACTCGCCTTCGCTGGTCATCGGGGCTCATTTCAAAGCGGGACTCATCACTGAAGGCTGTTTTACTCCAGTCAGTGACATTCCAGTGCGAATGAGCCCGGCACCACTGCAAACGGGCTTGACATTGTACAAAGGTCAATGGTAGTCGGCGCAAGAGGTGCCGTGACCTCAGCCGTCACCGTCGAGATAGATAAGGCCTGCGCGCTGAGTTACTACGTCACTGCTAGTGGACCGGTCTTCGCGCAGTTTAACTTCCTTCCTAAATACCGTTTTCCTAAACCTATTCTATGAAACTGGCATCTCATACTATACATTCAGCTAAAACAAAATTGCAAGCGGCTATATAATGTTCTACAAAACTTATACGACTATGAAATATTTTCATTTTTCTTTTGTTATTTATTTTCAAGATAAAAGTATTTGAGAAAGGTGTGGTGTTGCTAAAAGGAAATAATTTTTTTTGAAGGAAAAAATTGGTTTTAAAATTGAAGTAACAAAAATTTTTACTTTTCGGTACTGTCTTTGTGTCTCTTTCGCTGATTCCCAGCCCACATCAAATTTTTTGTTTCACCTACTACTTTAACAAAATGTTTGATAGTGGGAACACATATTTTTCCTTCCATAATTATTGCATTTTTATTTGTATACATCATATTAATGTAGCAGGATTATCAAACATCACACGAATGAAAGAGGTTACTTAATATTTAGACTAACATTTAAATGCTTTATATCAGTCGGAAATTTAACTTACATTACCTTTTAAACAAACTGATTACATGATACTAACAAGTATAAAATTGAACAGAATCTAAATTAGCTAAATATATGCATTTAAGTTTCGCCATGATAAAACGATCTTTAATGATTTGCAAAGAGCATTGATATTTAAATTTAAGAACAGTACACTGTGTTAAGAATCAAATTTACTGTTAAGAATCATATTCTACATATTATGTAATGAAATAAGTGTTATACTTTTAACTCCTTAGGACAGTTACTTCATATAAAATTAAAGTTTCAAATTAAAATAATTAATCATTAATTTTGCTGACAATTTTTATATTACTAGTCTTAGTAACTGTTACAAGGAACGATTCTTTTAGATGACAAAAGTAAGCATAAATTTATCCCTTAAATCATAATGAATAAAAAAAAATACAAATTATAAAACCCAACAAAAGTTTACAAATAAATATGCAATAAAATAACTGATGTTTTTAAATTCAATGAAATATAAATACTTTAATATTTGCTTTTTGTAATGTTTGCAGTTTTCTTCTTAAACAGGGTTTTCTATAGTTATATATATATATATATCTATTTTTTTACAACAGTAGTTCTTCAGTAAAATATTTACGCACACTCACAAAATTTGTTGTGACACGATATTCAGCAGCTTTACGACACGATTTTGAGCAGTATATCAATTGAATTGAATAATTCTAGCCTATTTATAATAGAAAATGCAAGAGTCATCACAAAATTTCTTTGATTTTGAACTTTTAAAAATCCACTTTCGTATTTCTCGGAAAGAGGTTTTTGAACTGCTATATAACAATGCACAATAATATTTATAATATCTGGGTGAAGATACTTTAAATATGCTCTATCCATGCTTGAAAATAAGGGATATGCATCTTTACATTATCAACTGAAAACTGCTTTTGGTTCTTGCACATGGCCTAAAGCAATATCGTGCAAGGTATGTTAAAACTGGTAAGACACTTTCGATGTTTGAAATATACTCATTAATTACATAAATATCCAGGTAATTAATTACTTCATCTTCCTTTTTGCATGAAGACACAGCATTCAACTCATCAATAGTTATTTGACAGACGTTGCAGAAACTCTCATTCGAGTATTTGCCTCACTGAGACATGATATTGCGATCCGGCTAAAAGTCTATACTTTCTGAATCTCTCTTCTAAGGAATCAGTTTGTGTTTTACCGCAGAGAAAATGTTTCATTTTCAGTTCTGCAATACAATACTGCTTCATTTCCAACAAAGTATGAGTTGTGTGAGTAAGAGCATGATGAGTTTCTTTCGTAAAATTCCCTGTAGTGCACCCGAAACGTTTCTAAACATCCAGCCAATTCAAAAATTTACATCGGAACTTTAAATTTTCATCGTCAAACAAATTAATTAATGGGTTCATATTTTCATTTCTCAGTCGTATTCCTTTATGGGGACTTTTCATAATATCCTTTGCATCCAGGAACAACACAACGGGAAGGCATAATGATGATAACACGGAAATATGGAGAAACGAAAATCTGTCACTAAGCAATTAACTTGAAAAACCAATGAATAATGCAGAAATGTTATAAAACTAAGGAAATCTATGGATTTAACAAAAGTGTGTGAAGTATATCTAACAGCGTTAAGAGATAGAAAGCTACTGATATGTGGAGTGGACAAGGAACGCGGAGAAAGTTTCGGGGAGTGTCATTGTGCAAGTTACTGATGAGGGTCCCTTAACCGTGACGTCACAAGCTAGTTTCGATTCAGAGCGCAGGCCTTATCTATCTCGATGGTGACGCCTCAGCCCACTTTCCGTGAGCCGTCTATGAATGGTCCTTGCGGTCACTGAAGCACTAATTGCACGTACAATCTATGATAATGCATCTGGGGCTGTGAGTGTCGCTCTGGCGATTGCTCGGTCTTGACGTTCTGCTGCTTCTCTAGGCCTACCGCTTCCTTCTTGAGGCTATGTGCGGCCATAGTTCACCCATTCCTGCCAACATCGCTTAATAGTGGCATCGCTTCTGCTCAAACGTCGAGCTATTCGCCAATAAGACCAACCGGCTTCTTTGAGCCCAACTACACGACCGCTCTCAAATTCTGACATCTGCGCATATCGTTCGCTCACCTGTATGGGAGGCATAGTTACTGTCTACCAGAGTACACGGAATGAAATTCGTGAAGAATTTATGACCGAAAATCGTAGCTTCTCCTCTTAAATATCCTGCCAGTTGCGCAGATCAGCTGCGCTGTAGCGACAACCGTTCATTCATTGGGAGCCAAAATGTAAAATTTTGCATTTTCCGTCGAAACCTGTATGCATATCAATTTGTGTCCAATTTGCTTTATATCTTCTCGGTGCGTCGTGGTCCGTCAAAGAGTGTATTTTCCTATTCTGATCTCTATGCTGACATTAACTTCTTAAAGACGAGAGACGAAAATATGTGCTTAAAGAAAACAGTTTCAGAGGCATTCAGATTTTTAATGATTAAAAACCTTCTGTAAATCATCTGTAAAAATGCATGTATTTAATTTATAACATCCGTGCAAAATAGTTAACACTGCTAGGATTAATGGCAATTCTTCCCCAGCGTAATTTTACATTATAAAAATAGGATTCCGTTTTAAAACATATAGGGTTCTATTGTAACAGGGAACTTGCATTTAAGTCCTGCAGATCCTAATAGACTGTTAGCGAGTTATCGCCCCGTCTGAAACAAATTACAGAGTCTAAGGAAGATTAAAATAACCTTTTTATTTCTATCCTAAATCAACTGAAAGGCACAGCTTGAGTGAGAAATGAACTTCCGTAACTTGCAGGCATTTAAATTAATATACCAGAACGTTAAATTTCAGATGAAAGTAACGTAATCGGAGACGACTCATAAAATAAACTAATTAAGCTGGCTCAGATATTCAACGACGCTTACTTAAAAAAGTCGGCCAGCAAGACGCTAAAACTGGAATGCAACTTAAACAGAGGTGGCGATAGTAAGCAACAAGTCGCTGTTGTCAGAAGCTCTCGTCTAAACATTCAAAACCTCCAGCTTAAATACATACAAGTAATTTGCATTCTGGTGAGGAATTCGGAAAGAAGAAGTCATAGAAAAGGCTTAAATCATAATAACAACAATAATTTAATTAAAATAAGATGCTTTGCAAAACGGTATCGTATTTTAGCGGCTATAAGCAGTTTAGTAGTATAAATTTTGTCCTTAAAACACAATGGATCAAATTGAAAGCATAGCTATATAGTAAGAAAAGACAAAATTTCACCATTGTGTAGTTAAATATTAGTGCACCTGGGAAAGAGCATTCAATAAATCCCTCTCATTTACGACGTCAAGTGAGAAATAACAGGTTAATGTCACAACCTTTGTCATAAGGCTTTGCTATTTTATGTATCTTTATAAAAGTCAAATATGCATTAGTAGTAACTTTTTTTATTAACCGAAACAATATGAAAGCGTCTATAAAACGCAAATACTGTACAGTAAAAGAAAAATTGCAATTTTTCTTTCACTCACGAATACGTTTTGCATGGATTGTATACGTCAGATACAAAATAGTTTTCTCTTACCTTAGTCTTACCTTAGTCAAGTCTTTCTTACTTGCTCTTTGCTTGATTCGCACTAAAATTTATTGTTGCAATGAACTAATGGAAGCTAACTACAGTTCTAACTGACAGAGAAGACAACACGTAATTTTTTTCTTTGTTCAAAGTAGAAATTCCAGGGAAATGTGAAAGCAAGAAAAAAGTGTCGGGGAATTTCTGATCTCCTAAATAAAATAACACACCTTAAATTCAGTAAAAACGTAATTCTGCCTCTTATTTCATTCTTATTTCTTGTCTAAGTCACTTACCATTACAAATTCTATGAAAGCATCGGAATTCAGGCAATTGGAGATTAAAGTTGAAAAGGAATTTAGAAATAGGATATAAAAATTAGGTTTTTATTATAGTTACGCAAATCAGAAGTTCGGTTCAAATTATATAATGTTACCAGTTCTTTTATAACTTCTATTATAACTTATATTTTTAAATCGAAAGTAAATTATATAATGTTAAAATACTGAAATAAAGAAATCAACGACAGATCCAGCTGCAGTATACTGACAAATCAGCTCTTGAACTGGGAAGGGAAAAAAATTAAGTTTTAGCTGAGAATATAATTATTTTCCTCGAAATTAAGGTCCCCCTTTGAAAAATTATCAATTTTAAATGCAGTTTGAGCAAGAAAAAATAACATCAGCAAAGATTTTTAAAAACTGCAGAATTGAAATATCGAACTTTATTGAATTATTCTTAAATTTTTAAAAACGATAGAACAATTATAAGTGAAAAGTTCCTGAGAGATTTGACACATTTCGAAAAAAATTAGAGCTAGATTCTTTCTTAAAAAAATATTCGCGAAATACGATGGCATAAAATGGAGATTATAATATTAATTTTGCAAGAGAAATTACAATGCTTAATTCTTAAAGGTGACAAATTATAGCCTATTTTTACCATTTAAGTAATATTAAAATAAAGGAGAAGAAAGAAAAGATGCCCTAACTTCGGTCCATATAAAGTTTTTTTTAAAATTAGAATTTTCAGTAATGGTCTTCCAGAGTAGATGTTTTTTAAAAATAAATCAAAACTTAGAATGTAGCAAAATATTCTTAAATACGCAATTAGACGTTTGGATAGAACTGATTGTTTCATTAGCATCTTTGCTAAAATTCGCAAGTTTCACATTTTCATCTACATGGGAAAAAAATTAAAACTAATTCTAAAGAAACCATGATCATTTTAAACTTATAAACCTTAAATTATAGACGAATTTTCAGACATTTATGGCCCACACATGACAATACTCATAGTAAAATTAATATTATTAATATTAATTATTAATATTATTAATTATACACGTGGTTTCAGACAGTTGTGGTTTTCTGTAGAAGTAATCGCGTAGAAAAATGATGTTCAATATCCATGTCTCAAATATATAGGTCTTTTTTCAGAGGAGGTCATTTCGAGCATGTTATCGCTAGGAAAATTTCACTGCATATTCTTGATCAACTGTACTTTATAACTTTCGTTGTAAAATGCAACCTACTTATGTACATTAATAGTTATAACATTTTACACAAAATTAAGAAACTACAACGTTTATTTGGAAAGAAATTGAGAAAGTTGCGTTAATTTCTTGAGTTCTCAGTTCAGAAAAGCTTAGACATATTTATCTTCTATTAGTTTAATTAATATTGTTATGATTGAAAGAATTAATATAAATTTCAGTGGTTATTTTTGGAATAGTAGAATAATGTTTCAGTTAGTAAATGGTTATAATTTTAGTACGCTGTTTTTTTTTTCAACAAAATAAAAAAACTGAAAATCAGTATAAATGCAATGGATGTAAATTAAATTTATGTAGTATTAATTTTTAAATTAGTATAAAAAATTTCATCATATTTTTGTTTTTAAATTTCCTTACTTTTAATACGCATGAAACAGGACTCCATGCATGGACTATTAATAGTGACAGAATAGAAAAAGGAATGCTATATAGAAAACTTTTCTTAAACGAATTTGCCCTGGCCATTATGTGTGTTACAGCTACGTGGATTCAAATGAATATTACAAATGATACATATATACATATTGCAACTACAAAGTTTTAGGACTGATTTATTTAGCAGCCAAATGACCAAACCATCTAGATGATCATCAACCTTTCAAATAACACTTTATTACTATAAAACTTGTGCTTGCTTTTCTTAAAATATCATTTGCTAACGAAGAGAATTTTTTCGTAGTGAGTTAGTTGTTTGCTTTGAGCATGTGCTATAATGCATTTGAAACCTGAACAAAGAATAGAAGTAAAATTTTGCTATAAACCAAAGAAAAAAAAACAGATATTTGAAAAGTTGTGTAAAACATAAGCGAATGCAGCATTAACATGACCCAGCGCTTTTTTTATGCAAACGATATGGAGATGAACCCAGGAATGATCGCCATTCGCAGTCTCGAACAGAAGAAACAATGCAGAAAACCATCACCTTCCTCTTCAACTGAGATCAAAAAAGACATATTATGTAGAAAGAAAAAAAAATAATGTTCATGTAAGAATATTATAACTTTTTGCTAATTAGGTAAAACTGCTGGGTGCCGTGCCTGGTTAAAAATATAACCTAACTTTAAAATCTTAAAATCCAATAATTAACAATAAATTATTAATGAAATACATCTTTGAAAGTAAAGTAAAACGCTTAATTCTTTTCTTGTGCTTTGGGATTGAAAACAAAATATATTTTTCAATAATAATGAAATTCCGATCTCATTTCCCTTCTAAAAGTTTTATCTCTTTCAACAAAAATAAAATTATTCTTTTCTTTTTCTTTTCATTCATTAATACTATTTTTTCATCTTAGGTGATCTTATCTTAATTTAACGGGCTTGATCTCAACATCCATTGAAACGGATATGATTCCCAGCAAAATTAAGCAAGTCAAAATTATTCTTGTTTTACACTCAGTATCCTTTAATATTCCTTTCTCAGAGGCATTTTTCTGTACATGTGTGCTAGTTGGAGTACACCAGTTATTCTCAACCGGTGGTACGCAAGAGAAAATTAGGTGGTACGGAAAGAAACTAAGTATTTTTAATTATTAAATTAAAAAATTATAAACCCCAATATCCAGTTTATCGTAAATTTATGCGCTATGAGCTTTGTTCAAGGTCAACAGCCAGTCATAGACTTTAGCAAAATAATCCGTTGTACTTTCACAAATAATTCGTTTAGCCATTGACATAACAAAATTTGTTACCAATGATATTTTTAAAAGGAGTAATAGAAATGGATATTGTATTTAATAGGAAATAAAAATGAGTTTCTAGAAAAAGATAATATCATCTCATTAATTATTTTAGAATTGATCGATTTATTAGCATGTCTACACTTTATATCGCCACGATTTCCGGGATCATATTGCTCTACTTCCAATTAGAATCAACTTATACGTCGATTTGCTGTCTCTAAGGACAGGTATTTTGTCTTCTTGTTGCTTTGTATTTCTTACTTCTCTACGCGATTTGAGAATATCGTTGTCTGTTTCTGAAGAACCCGCAATATAGTGTGCATTGAAATATTTGTGAAGAAATAATAAAACTTACCTAGATTTTTCAAAATGGAAAAGTGGTTAGTATTGATTAAGCGGAAAAGTCATGATTCGCGTGAAATTTTATCTCGGGAAGACATAATTGATAGAAATTTCTTGTTATCGAATTCCAACTGAATATTTCAGAAATAACCCACTTGTTAACGTTGGCCCAAACTTAAAAAAAAGAGAATTTAAAGGCATTTCAAATAAAGCTGTTAAATTTTTATTGCCTTTTTGCACAGATTATTTGTGTGAACAAGGATTTTCTTGCAAGTTATATTTAAAAAATAAACACAGGACAAAATGAAAAGTGGATCTTAATTTACGGTTAAAACTAAGTGAAGTAAGATCAGACATAAAGAAATTGATCTCTCTTAAACAGGCCCAAATTTCACACTACATTTTAGAGTAAAAGTACTATAATTTAAATTTTGATAATTAAAATGGTAACCAAATTTCAATCTCACATTTTTAGTTAAAAAATAGTTGGTAAATGCAGTTAAATAAAAAATTAGAAAGTATATAAGAGTTAGAAAGTCTAGTTATGGCTCAATCGGCAAACACCTAGTTTACGATTTCAGTATCAATTCTAAGAAAAATTAAACAAACATTTTAAAATTCTTTGCTAATGCATTTTTGAAACCTCATAAGGACAAAAAGATTAAAAGTATAAATTTATCCATTTTTTGATGAACCTCAGGATATGCTGAAACTTCTTAGAGAGTAATAAAAGAAAGAAAACTTCGCATATAAAGGAATTTCGAAGGCAAGCTAATTGCGGAAGGGGTAAACAAAAGTCCCATGCGTTATATAAGAATTCTTACTTTACAAACTTAAAAGTAAATATGCATACTTGCATTTTTGTTTTTCAAAGAGATGAATTTTCCTTCACTTGGATAAATGCGCCACAACCAATATTTAAGTAGCTATAAGAAAGAGGTGGAAGTTTTAACGACAAAAATATGTATCCGTAATCATTTTAATATAGCGTAAAACCAGAATGCAAGATCTCTGGGTGAATTAACGAGTATTTCTAAAAATGATAGACATCTGTGTCTTAAAGTCATGTTCATTTGATCATAATAAAATTAACAAATATTTTGCCATCAAAATTTAGGGAGTAGAAGGAAAATGAACATTTGGAAGCAGAACAAAGCGAAGAAAAATGTGCGTACTGTGCATACAACAACAATCTCTTATAACCGCTCCTGCTACTGAAAGCAACTGCGGCGTTTTGTAATGATTGCTGCCAGTAAGTGGGTTTGAATCTACGCTTCTAGACACTATGTTATCTCATTCCGTCTTAGGCAGGAGGCGACAGGTGCTAACTACCAAGGTGGGCAAAAGCCAATAGGCTAAAACGAGGCAGAACACGTCAGCTGAGAAAGGGGGCCTGAAAGAAAAGCCAAGCGACTGAAAGAGGAGGGGATGCCTTTCGGCTAAAAAAAGGAAGAAGCAAAAAAGCTAAAAAACTGGTCTAAAAAGGGAAGAGCCTTCACGGCTAAAAACGAAGGGGAACAAAAAAAAAAAAAAAACCAGCACTATTGTATATACAGGGGGTTTTCGAGTTCGACCAATAAATTCAGAGGGGGGCTAGTAGGCATCAAGAGGTTAAAAACTTGCCATAGAACATGAGGTCGCAAAACAAGTTTAGTGGAAGAAAATCGCAAGAAATAGCTATGAAGAATATGACTTGTAATGAAACAAAAGGGGCCGATTTTAAGTAGAAAAACCTTTATTTGACGTAGAATAGGCTTACAGTGAATCATAGTACCAATAAATTCAGAGGGGGGCTAGTAGGCATCAAGAGGTTAAAAACTTGCCATAGAACATGAGGTCGCAAAACAAGTTTAGTGGAAGAAAATCGCAAGAAATAGCTATGAAGAATATGACTTGTAATGAAACAAAAGGGGCCGATTTTAAGTAGAAAAACCTTTATTTGACGTAGAATAGGCTTACAGTGAATCATAGTTCAGCGTCAGAAAGTAGACGAGGAGACGGTTTTATAGGAATTTTTCAAACTTGCTGCCGCGATGGTCATCGCACAGCCAACGAAGGAATGCTGGACACGTTTAAACATACCCGGTGCGCTAGCGATTGCTGTCATATCCTCCAGCGTATCCACAAGCGTCTGATATACAACCGATTTCAGGTGACCCCAGAAGTAATCCAATCCGCGTGCATTTCTTACGATGTGGCGGTCTTCTCGACGACTGAAAATATAGGAGCGTCGTCGAGGGCGTCCTAAGCCTGGTCTTCGTGTACATGACATCTCTCGGGTTCACTGGTCCCAACACCTCCTCACAACCCAATCAGAGCGGCATAATTGACGAGCTACTCGCCTAACTGACCACCCAGCTTCCATCATCCCGACTATTCTCCCCCTCTCAAACTGTGACAACTGCTCATATTGTCTTCGAACACGGCGTAATGGCATGTCTACCTCAGCTCTTCCTTTGTAAATGATTCAGCACACTCAAACAAGCTTTGCTTACCTGTTTTATACTCCACAGAGTACGACGTTCAACGCCTTCTACCGGCTATACGTAATGCGCAATCACGCTGCATTTCAAATCATTTGCATATCTCCCCGACATGTACCTTCATTGCAAGTTTCGTTATGATCTCGCAATTATTTCTTGGTGCGCTAATTTTTTTGTCCATGAGTGTAAATTATTTTTATGCTAACAGCTTGCAGTTTTAGTTATTACTTTTTTATAAAAAAATATTGACTGTTTTAGCGTGTGTTTATTTCTGTAATACTTAGAAATCGCGGAACAATATTCTGTGGTTAATGAATTCACATTCAACCGTAGCCGCCCAACCGGTATAATGGTTAGTTTTGCTGACTGACGTGCCGAAGTGCCGGACCTCAAATCCCGGAGAAGGCATGGATGTTTGTAAATGTATAGTGTCCGTGCGGCATGAGGGCACTCTAAATATATGGCTAGCCGAAAGTCCTCTCAAGCGTTTGGTGGTAGGGGAAGAGGGAAAGGAGACCCTCCGAAAATTAAGGGCGGAACTGAGCTAAATCGCACTGTCACTTGTATGTTGTTCAAGGCTGTTGCCAACGACAGGTGTATCTTGTCCTCCTTGCAACAAGGAATTTCGTGTGCTTCAGCTTACTATAAGTTAGATAAGTGAGCATTAGTCAGCAACAACAACAACAACATTCTAGCCTATCTAGCGTCATCAAGAAAGGCTGACCGGAGTTTATGCATAGCGTTTGTTTATCTTAAGGATTTTCGCGACCATTTTTTAGTTCTGTTTCTTCTGTTAGCTGTGCAACTCGTTAACGCTAAATTTTCAAGCGAGCACAGTTTACTGTATATTGATGTTATAAGATATTTCTCCCGCCTTCTTTTCATGCATTCGTGGTGTAGTAGTCAGCATGCTAGGTAGACCACGTAGTGGTCTCGAATACGCTCGGCGCTTATTCGAGAGGTCCGTGGTTCCAGTCCCGGGGAGAGCATTGCTCATTTTTCATCTCTCTCCTGTTTTCAAAAATATCTAATGTCCCTACTGTCTCTACAGTGGCGCCCGAACTAAAAAACAGTGGTGGAGGATGATTCTCCACCAACAGAATTTGGCGATTGGGTGTCTTAATCCCTAGTCACCCTTTAAAAGGGGAAATATATAATAAGGTATTTCTCCCGCTTTCTTAGCATGCCTTCGTGTAGTGGTCAGCACGCTCAGCGGGTATTCGAGAGTTCCGTGGTTCGAGCGCATTGCGCATTTTTCATATCTTCTGCTTCCAAATAACCTAATGTCTCTACAATGTGAATGGTACCAGCAGTAATTAATATATGATAATAAAAGTGTATTTGAACCAAAAAAAATAATGAATTGACAATAGATTCTGTTGTATTACTAAGCGTGCTTAAGCAAGGGCACTAGCAAAAGTTTACTCTCATTTTTATCACACTGCTTAGAAATTTTAATTTAGGGAGACAGTTTTATTTAGTAGGTATAATTAAATTTCTGTTGCTTTTAATATTGAGAAATAATGAGAAAAAAATAATGTATTTTATGCGTTTTATTGCGATTCATTGTATAGTGCTCTGCAATTTATCAGAATTAATTTCACAAACTAATTAATAATTTCCATGCATGGTAATGACAAATGATATCATATTTCAGTAGCATCACAAATGCCATACTTTCGTATCCGGGTTCTAGCTATATAATAAGATTTTTAATTATTATAATTTTACAACTGACATATTACTTTATAACGCCGAACTTTTATACATGTTTCCTTTTGCTAAACTCTTGAGATTATTCCTAAAATTTACTACATTAGATCTCTTTTCTTCCAGTAAATTATGAACGACTTTACATATAATAGATTTAAGTTGTATTGTTAAAAGAACCCAATTTCCTTATTATGATATTTAATTAGAGGAAAAATATTTCTTAATTTAGGTTAGCTTATTTGAATTTGGTAAACATAAGGGCTGCCTACCTAAGAGGAGAGATGCCTTTGTGAAAGACTTATTAAAGGAAACTGTCTCGTATTCACGTTACCTAGTAAGAAAACCGTGAAAAACAAGCATGCAAAAGCATTTCTTACTTGAGAGCTTAATGGAATATAATTTGGTATTAAATTTTTAATAGATGCATGAATTATTTAAACGATAACAATATAAAAATAAAGAAATTACATTTAATCTGTACTTACACATGAAAGGAGTAAAAAATATGACGTGAGACAAAAGAGCTTAAATTAATATAATTCGTGTCCAAAAGTACAAGTTACTTCCTTTCATAAAGAAACTGAATTTAAAAGCCCATTTTAACAGAATTTAACCCATTACAGAAAATTTTATAAATGGATTGAAAATTAATATAAATCGAACTGTATATTTAAGCCACACCGACAAACTTCATCCAAAATAATATTTTGATTTCAAATTAATATTTTTCACGTCTCCAAACAAGATACTTTATTTTGTTACTAGAAATTTAAAAATTATATCTAACCCTCTAATTATATGTAGTTTAATTATCTAACCTAATCACATCTAGTTTTGCTTTGATGCAGCATTTGTAGAAACGAAAAGTTATCAGTTTCTGCAGTCGGGTTTAAAAAGCTTAAGAAAATTAAGAAAGGAATCTTTCTCAAAGGAATTTAAAAATTTCTCAGAGAAAATCTGGAAATTTGAATGTTATAAAGCATTGTTTCATTAAAGTGAAGTCTTTGCCACCATTCAGCGGAAGAAAAACTGATTTTAAAGGAAAATATAACTTCACAGAATTATATTTACTTGTCAGACCTCATGTTCTTTGCCACGTTCAAGCAAACAAATAGATTTTCAGAAAGTTGGTTAAAGCGGAAAGCCTAAACCTGAAGACTCAGTTGGAAGCATTTGAAAACTTCTGGATAATTGCGCTGCCTTTTACTTGCAAGGTAAACAAATATTTCTTTTAATGTAATACAAGGAATTTTGCATTTTTTTATATTAACAAAAGTTGTAAATTTATATACTTGAAAAATGAAATTGCTTTTGGCCCGTAATAAAATATAAAATACGCTTTTTTCCGAGAAAATTATGTAGTGGAACTAATTTTACTTTCATAAAAGCTGCTAATTTCCATTTGATCTAAAGTAAGTAAATGAATTAAGTTTTAATTGCCTAGCTTCTAAAATGAAAGACATAAAGGTGTTTTATATTTACTGTGCTAAAAGTAAATAAAAATCAAATTTTTATGTTAAAGAAATCATATAAATAATCGTATAAAAAATCGTGTAATTTTTTTGTTAAAGAAATCTTTTCAATTAAAAGTATACTGAGAAAACGTTTCTTTAATTCTCGTCTAATAATAAAATTAACACCAAAACATATATTAATGCCTTTTTGGCACTTCACAGTTTGAAAACATTTCTGATTTTAATAAAGGCGATCCGATGAATACTTTAAAGAAAGTCCACCTGTACAGTATCTGATTCATGCGATTAGATTTTAAGATTTGAAACTAATCTCATAATTTCTTCTCCTAAATATTTTTTTACCTCTTGAATCTTATTTATGAAGTATTTGCGCCTCATTCCAGGCAAGCGCCTGACTCGCCAAAAAACGGTATGTCTGTGTGTTGTACAGACTAACGCAGATTAAATAAACAATTTTTTAAAAGGAAGCATTGTAAAATATTACACCTTCACATAGCAAAATTCTGGAATCATATAAAAAGGAAATTAATTTCGGATACCATATAAATCATAAATAATCCACAAAACTAGAACTTCAGATACCTTATTTCCGGTAACTGGAGCTCTTCTCTGTATTCATACTTATGTTAAACGAGAAGAGTTGCTCCCACACCCCCAAGAAAGCGTGTATGCCATGCTACTTCATTTTTACGTTAAAACAATTTTCCGAATCCTCATCTTTGCTCTGTAAAATCATGTTAAAATAATTCCAAGTAACCCAGTTAAAAAATATTTCTCATTTCATTCTATAATTGCAGAAATTTGTGGATAGCAACGAATCTTCGGCGATTTTCTCACGCCTCTATAAAGTTCGTGCACCTCCGGTATTTTTCTTGGCCATAATCGTTTCATTTTTAATAATGATTTTTAAAATTTTGCTTTAATTATTATATATTAATTATTATTGCTATCATTCACGTCAGTATACAATCAGTGTTTACTTCCCGTATGTGTTGATTAAAATACGGAACTTTTGAAGTTTGTCACATAGACAGAAGAGTTTCATTCAGTTTACCTTATGAGCTATTAATAGTGCTTAAGCATTGTTATGGAGGTTATAGTACAGCGTATATTCTCAGAAGCGAGTAATACCGATTTTCCGTAATTCAGATTTCATAACAATAATTCCAGTTTATCACTTTTGCATAATAAACTGTGTAAAATTGTATTAAATTTAAACTTCATCTGTTAAGTGAGCAGTAAAATGCGTTTAGGAAACGCAGAAATAGTTAAAATGAGAGATTCACATTAATCAGCTAATAAAGCAAATTACAGTGCATTTTTACTTAACACAAATATTTAAATGTATTGAAGCTCTGCAGAGTAACAAAGTTATTTTAAATTTATAATTTAGAGATCGCATAAAATTGTACTTTGTCAATGGAGAAATAATGGTGAAAGAGAGCGCATTAAATATAAATTTCCTGTAATTTTAGTTTCCAGATCCAAGCTTTGAATACACTTATTATTGTACCCATAATTGTTCGATCGATATTACAGATTAAGCCAATGCTTCTCAAACTTTCAATATTTGCGACCTAGATTTAAATCATAATTTTCATCGTGCCCCCAATACAATAACAACGTATTAAATGAAATAATAATGCACTTTGACTCTAAAGCTACAATACGACCTTAATTATAAAGTATATGTTACTTTTAAGTAATAGATACATTGCTCGACATTGAAAATGCAACACCAAGAAGGAGTGGTCAGAAATTTATTCAAATATTAGAGTAGACGCATATCACAGAGTTATGCGAATGATGTGAAATGCGCAGCTCTCCGACGCACGTGAAGTAAGACATAAAAGAAGGAACATGCAGAATGGCCGAAATTCCTGTCGTTATTTCTGCCAGACGAATTATCGAAGAAAGCTGGTTTTTGTCCCGGAGGATACGTGTAATAGGAAAGAACGCCAAGCCGCTGTCAACGAAGGCTTTTCCAGCAGACAGACAATTTTACGAGGGGTATGGTGATCGGACTGAGAAGGGCGGGTTGGTCCTTACGTCAAATCGCAGCTGATACCCACATGGATGCGAGCACGGTGCATCGAGCATCGGCGAGCATGGTTGGAACAAGGAAATGTGGGAAGAAGGAGGGGTGCAGGTGAAGCCAGAGTGACGTCAGCACGCATGGATCGACGCATCCGCCGACAAGCTGTGGCGGTCCCGCAAGTCACTTGTACCGCGATTCTGCAGCATGTGCAAGATCCCTGGATGTTCCCTTGTACCAGAACCATTCTCCGTCGATAATTGAACGTAGCCTGCACTCACGGCGTCGGTTAAGAAGACTGCCATTGACCCCACGGCATAGACGCCAACGTTTAGAATGGTGCCGGACTGGAGTGATGTGGATGACAGAATGGCGAAACGTCGCGTTCTCAGATAAGTCACGCTTTCTGTTTATCCAGTGACAGTCGCTGCACACGTGTGGGGCGTCGACGTGGAGACAAATCTAATCCGGCAGTAACTGTGGGACGCCCCACCGCGTGACAACGTGGCATAATGGTTTGGGGCGCTATTGCCTACTATTCCAGGTCACCTCTAGTTTGTATTCAGGGCACTATGACGGCCCAACGTTACTTGGATAATGTACTGCAGCCGGTGGCAATCCCCTACCTTCAGGGGCTGCCTAATGCAATTTTTCAGCAGGGAAACGCCCGACCACACAGTGCTCGCATCTGCCAACATGCTCTGCAAGGTATACAGGTGCTTCCCAGGCCACCGTACTCTCTTGAGCTGTTACCAATCGAACATGTGTGGGATTTGATTGTACACCGTTTGCAGACTCTGCCTCTGCCTCGTTCAGAAGACGAACTGTGGCAAATAGTTGAAAGGGAATGGAGAGCCATCCGTCAGGACACCATCCGCACTCTTATTGACTCTATGCCTAGACGTGTTTCTTCGTGCATCGGTGTCCGCGGTGCACCTGCATCCTACTGAGTTGATCCCGTTCTCGCTCTGTATTCTGACTATCATTTTGAAATAAAAATCACTTATTGCTGCTTGCTGTCTCTGTCTTTTTTCCAAATTTCTTCACTTTCTGACCACTCCTTCTTGGTGTTGCATTTTCAATGTCGATACAGTGTATTTTAAGTAAGTTACCTTTAAGTAATAGGATAAGTATTATGTTACTTTTCCTTTCTAGTTTTTAAATTGGAACAGATTACAAAATAATATTAATTAAATTAAATATTTATTTCCTTAATCCTTCATTTCTAAAAGTACAAATGTCATTAGAAAAGTTGTTCTTGTCTCTGTTGCTCTTTATCTTATATCTATCACATCCGGCATTCTCGTGGACGTCTGCACAACCTATCAGATGTCTGCACAAAACGTGTATAAATCCTGAATCTAGTTCTATTCCAGTCTGTCTAGGTCGGGTGGATTCTTCTACGGCTACCGAATCTATCTTGAATGTGAACTTTGTAATTTGCGCGTTAATTGCAATTCACGATATTAAATTACGGTAGTAAATTTAAACAGAATCATGGATAAATTTTGAAGTCGTAAGCGAACGTTAGATGATAATAAAGCATCAACAAGTGCACAGAAGAGCGTAGTTCCGAAAATTATATCAAGAAAATATTCTCAATAAAGCTTAAATTCTGAGTTTACCGGTATTAAATTAAATGAATAAGAAAGGCCCTGTGTATTAATTGCTCAAAAATATTGTAAGCAGACAGTATGATATCTAATAAACGATTTTATCCATTTCAAGATACTCCAGAAGGGCTCTCAAGAAGCCGAAGAAGAAATCTCTTCTTAGTTTTCACGTCAAGTGGCGAAATCAGAAGACAATTTAGTAGTAAATCACTCTTTGAATTTTGAGCAAGGGGGATGACGAATTTTCTGTACTGAAAACAAAAGCATTCCGTATACTATTGCCATTTTCAACATCCTACCTTTGTGAAACCAGATTTTCTGCTGTGGCTGCTTTGAAGACAAAGTATAAATCTCAGCTAAACATAGAAAAAGAGCTTAAAGTATCAATTTCGGATATTAAACATTCCTTTGAAAAACTTTGCTCTGCAAGACAAGCAATGGAACTCACTAGTAATTTTAAACTTGTTCTTAATTCAGTATGGATAAATTAGTTATCAAATACATTGTGAAATACTGATACATTTATAAATATATTGCATCAGTGTAAATGTGCATTTTATTTTTTGTTATGTCAGAATATATTTTGTTTAGCTTCCTTTCAGTAAATTAATAATTTTTTCAGATGATCTCTTATTTTCGACTTTTCGGCATCCTCGCCCTCCCCCCCCCACATAGGGTTATACGCCTCCCTAGAGGGGCGCGCCCCACAGTTTGAGAATAGCTAGATTAAGCAACAAATCGGTAATTTGAAGACTAAGTTGTAGTAACAGATTTTGTTAATTTGCAATATCTTTTTACTCAAAACAAAACATTTCACTATAGAAGGTCATGGTAAGACTTCAAATGTTCCATAGATGCACGAAGGTTTATTATAAAAACACATTTGTTGTTGTCAAAAATTAAGAGTTCAACGAAGAAACGGTGATTACTCACCTTTTTGCAGGCTTCTTCGACCGCTTCAGTAAACGAGTTCGATGATAGTGAATATATTTGCTAAAAATCCTACGGTCATCAAAATACGCTATAAAAACTTTATATCTGAAACATTTAATGAAGAAATTAAAGATACAAGCACATATCTAAAGCAGATACAGAAAGCTACTACGCACACACACTACCGTTCACGCGGCTACATCGAAATCAAAACTTAGAGTTCATCTAAAGTTAAAGTCACAGTTAGAGGTAGGAGATTGTTCGCGATATTTGTACGCAGAGCTCTTGAAGAAAAGAAAACTTGATATAAAAAGGAATGAGCGCATAAAATAAATTGAGATGAGAATAGGCAATCGAAAAATATATTAATATGGAAAGATAAGTATGAAAGATAAGGATGGCCATAAGTCTTTGGGATCTATGTAATTGCTAAACACCCATTGACAAAAATTAATTCTTTTAGTAATTCAAAATATGTACAGAGCATTAGGATAACATTAATCTCAGCAATGCATAAAGGGTGTACATGAATTCGTGAAAAACAGAAGGGAAGAGTTCTTTTTCACAGTCGCGCAGAAAAGAGATTTTTATCGCGCATGTTCTAGAAGGAGAATCGAATTCGAATGTGAATGTGAAGGAATGTGGGGGGGAGGAAGATAACCCCACAAGTCTCTTGACATTTTCCGGAAAGCATTAGTTATAGTTATATATTAGTATAATGATCTTGTTATTTTTCCTAAAGCTTAAATTATGTGCTATAAAATGACAGTGAGAACATAGCTGAGTAATACTTAGTTCCTCCTGAATTTTATTATTTCTGACATACGATGGCAGCCAGCTATTTTTTTCAGCATGCAGTTCTAAGCCGTTTGTAACTGTTTGCGGCAAGAGTACGCCCAAAATGAGCAAGAATAACAAAGCTTGCTAAGACCGCCAATGATTTTCTTTTGCTTCGTGAAGATACTTCACTACTTGCTGCAGAATTTGTCCAAATTTATTTCAGTTTTCAAGCTCTTAAGACAGGTCTTTAGTGCTTATAAGGCTGAAAGAAGAAAAGCGTTTAGTGCAGGTGGCAGTGTCTTCAGCATAACGTGTTAGAATGGTGTTGGATGTTTGTGGGATATCGTCGATCACGTATAAGTTAAACAGTGCAGTGGGTAGCAGGGAGCTCTATGCCATACTTACCAGAATACCCTGATAGCAGGAGAACGTGTTTGAAATGCGAATGATAAAGTTTCTGTCCGTTAGGTAGTACTTAATAATGCTAGCATCTGATGCCTGGGCAGGTCGATCATAGCGGGGAAGGGCAAGATGGTGCACAGCCCGTGCGCGGCTAAAACGATTATCAAACATGTAACTTTGACATGAAACAATTATCAAACATGTAAAAAGGAGCGGTCAGTTTTAACTTGCACATGGGCGGCCGACGATCTAGGATTGGTTCTGTGCCTGGGAAACGCAGGATGAGTAATTTTCTAATGTTTGAATGAGTCCGCGTCCAGCCGGACCCTATCAAAAGATTTGGGTATATGAAGGAAGAGTCCAACAGTGAACTTCTTTTTGTGTAGCACCTCAGAAATTAGTTCGAACACCCTGTAGAGCTGGTGATTATTTGGTAAGTTTCGATGAAAGCCAAACTGCTATGGAATCACGATTCTGTTAGTGTCGATGAAGACAATGAATCTTGCAGATATTGTCGCCTCGGCGATCTTTCTGATAGGAGATAACAGGCTGATTAGACTGTAACTTATTTGCGAAGTAGGAGGCTTGTTTGGTTTATTTATGAGCAAGATAACCACCATTTTTCAGGCTGACGAGAAGTACTTATATTTGGCAATGATGTTGATTATTTTTGTCAGCAGAAAAACCGTCTTGGGAAGTTCTTTTCCATAGTATTGGTGACATTGTCAAAGCCATAGTTCTTCTAATTTATATTTCTGTTATAGCAATGGACTTCAGAAAGGAATGCTATGCTGCTGATACTGTTTGCAAATGAATTTGTTGTGAATTGCTGTGGTGTATTTGAAACATCACCTTGTGTTTGATATGTTGAATTTTGTCTGTGCTAAACTGAGATTTCAGATATGTAGCTTAAAGTCCTGCCTTCTCAGTTTCGGTGTAATTGATTCTGTCCGTTTCAGGGCGGAATGGTTCCGCAGCTTTTCCTGAGGAATGATTTGGAATGAGAAATTTTCGGAATTTCTTGAGGAATGAGAGTGGAATGGTTCCGTAGCTTACCATTCTCAGTAAGGGAGTCGAGTGGCTGGCTTCTCTAGCCTTCGGATTACAACATGCAAAGTAACTGCTGCAGTGGCTTTTCTTCATTTAAAAATCTCAACTTCCATCAAAGGGTTTGTTTCCTAGGAAAAGACAAGTATGCATTCAGAAGTTAGAATAGATTTTTAAGGCTCGCTTAATATTAAAATAAAATTTTCGTGATCAAAATTAAAATATTTCTGCTGAAATTGTGGTTCAGTTACATTAAGGAAGTACCGAGCACTCTGGCTAGAAATGCAATTTATCTAAAAAATTTAGCTCTGTGTATTTTAATTTCAGCTCTGCTTGTAGCTCAGGAAATCACTGAGAACGAAAAAGAAACTTAGGATAATTCGTCTGCTAGCATTACAGTTAAAGGTGATTGACTTGACTACTCGATAAGGTCATCTGACCTATAAGCGAACAGTCCTGTCATGTACGCACATCGCTCGGGATTGTGGTTGCAAGGCTGTTAATGAGATTGATGTACTAGTACATTTTATGTATTAGAAGATACATATTTTATTATTCGTAGCTCTATATAAACATAGTTTAAAAGCTTATGTGTTACGCACCTCGTATTCAGCGTAAAGAATTTCCCACATAAATGTTAAAGAGCGTGAAAGTATTTTGTGACATGTACTCAGTGTTTTGATATACCGGTGTAGCATGAACTTTGGTTGCAAATCTACTAGTAAGCGTATTCTATGAATATTTCCGTTTAATGGTTGTTGAACTGTTAGAACGTATTTCTATCGTATAAGCATATTTCTAGTACAGAGCAAATGGGTAACATCCATCTTCTGTGTTTTTATGTTACTGGCATAATAACAAGTATTATGAATTTTATTTGACCGATAAAATTAAATTTTTCAATTCTTGCAAGGTTTTAATAGCTAGGAAAATATATGTATCTTGTTTATGTATATTTATTTTATTAATTTCACTGTGATTAAATGCATGTGTTTCATGTGATGTGCTATACTGAATGTGGTCATTTATTTATTTTAATTTTGTATTATTTGTGTGTATAATGCCTTTAAAATAGGATAAGCGTGGTGTGAATTGTATGTTTATTGGGCTTTTTTTTTTTAATGTTTTAATGCTTGAGTTTTCAGTAACTCAATCTTTGTAGAAATGGCATTATATGTATGGTATTGTACCGAGATGGGTTTAGATTAACAGAAAAATCTTAATTAGCAGTTGAATGATAATTGTTTTTTAATACTATTTCTTCCTGGGAGTATTCTTGAAATATTATTATGAATTGCCATGTTGAATTTTTAGCCTTATAATATATGGATTTTGATTTTTTGTCTAGTATTTTATATATTCCATGATATGTGTTTGCCATTATTGTCTACTTTCTTCCATGCAATTATAAATTTAAATCACTTAATTTTGATATAAAATCTGTAAGAAACACTAATTTACTGAGTCAAGTTTTATCATCTAAATTTAAACGTTCTTGATCGTACCCTTTGAGAATTTTTCTTCTTACATTTCAATTATAAATCATGAAATTGCAGAAATTTAATTAGGCACCTTACATAGGTATGTAATAGTAATTCTTACTGCCTTTCATCAAGTTGTAATTGGGAAAGATACTGCTTGAGGGAACTTCTTTAAAGGAATTAAGAATTTTAAACACTATGTCCATTATCTTGTTTATATTTAATCTTTTATTGCCTATTTTTTGTTGACGAATTATGCTGTAATAGCTAAAAAAACTGGGAATAGATCATCATTTTCACATGGAGCTATAAATCCCCTTTTGTCGCCTATCATATCTCCTGCTCCATCTGTTGTTAATGAAACTAATTTTAAAAGTTGTAATTTTAAATTAGTTCAGACATTTTTTAAAGAGTTGAATATATATACACGTCTAGTCTTGTCTTTCAAAGAAATCATCCTTAATAATTCTTCTTTAGCTGTATAATCTTTAAAAACTATACAAATAAAAATAAACAATTTTGTTATACTACGTATATCTGTTAATTTATGTAATGGAAAGGAAAAGCAAGAATGGCTATTGATGCCTTTATCTAACTGTTCTATATTTTCATTCATTTTCCCAATCTGCTACATCTGAGTATTTGGAGACAAATATAGAACTTTAATTGCAGCTGTAATTTAAATCTTAAGCATAAAATTATTAAAAAGTGAAATGGATATTTCCAAGAACTTTCTTTTTAAATTTCCTTCACGTGATTTCAAGATGGGTTTTTTAAATACTTTTTTGAGCTCTTAATTGAATTTAGCTTCTTTTCTTGAATCTTGAATTTCAGGTATGATTATGGTGTTAGTTTTAGGTGATTGACCCTGTGTAATATAAGCCAGTTTTCGCCAGAGGTCACATTACAGATGTAAAATTAAAAAAAAAAAAAATGCATATATCGAAAAAAGTGAATATTAGTGTAAATAAATTTGACAGCTAACAATTAAATGATATGAATAATGTCTCAAGTCTTTTACCACTTTTTAAATTTCACATGCTGTTTTTAGTGGCAATACCTTCAATTGTAAATTTATTAAATGTGGTGGCAATGAGACTATTTTATGTATGTAAGATCATGCTATAAGTCATCATTTCTGAAATAGAAGAAAATCAGCTGATATTTAATGGAAAGTTTTTTCTTTTGGCATTAGTTAGGTTTAGCCATCTGAAATACATTACGGTCGCTTGTTTTCTCATTTTAAAAATGTGTAGTTGAGATAAAATTTCAAGTATTAAAACCAGTATTATTAGTCTTGTTGTGATATACAGAAAACTCATTTTAATCAGATTATAAAATAATCAGGATATTTAACTTTCAACTTATTTTCCTTTGAATCATAAATTTTCCAAATTACTAGTTCACTTAAAAATTTGTCACAAATAGGAAGAATTACTGGTAGCTGAAATATAATAAGTGATGTTTTTCCTGATTGTCTTTTATATCATTTTTTGATGTACGTAGTAAAAACTGTCTTTTACAAAAGCCATTATTTCTTCAACTTTAGTATTATGTTTGTTTGAATTAAATGAGTTCTGACATAATCACTTACGGTGTTGGAATGTTCTAAATGCAGGTAGACATAAATTGGCCACATATGCTTCACTGTCATATATGCTGAATTATTTAAATTAGAGATAATACCGCAGTATTTGTTGTTATGTTTCTTTTTTAGATTTGTCCCTCTTAGATATCCTGATGGTATGTAGAAGTATGTAAATAATATACAAATAAAATTATGTGGGGATGTATGTGTTCATGCATGCATGCATGCACATATGTATCTGTGTGTGTACGCTCATTTATACACATATACATACATACACTTCTCAGTCCGGTCTTGGTAACAGAAGAGTATCAAATAAAGTCTAATCAAAATGATTGACATAAATTTAGTCCTAAATTTTCTTCTGCCATTTAAGTTTCATTTTGTACTGCTTTCAGTATTTCTCAAATTTGTATTTACCATTTTTGTCAATCTACTTTGTTTAAAGATTACTGTGTTTGGAGATTAATCATGTATGTTTTAGAGGTGTGTTTTATTTTGTAAACTATATTTTACATCATGAAAAAGTAGTTCCTTAGAATTTTCTCAAGAGTGAGAAAATTTTGCGTTCTTAATTTATAAGGGCCAGGTAATTTAATTGATTGTAATGAACGTGCTTTGATAATTTGTTTCATTACATCATGCAACAAAAAGAATTAGGCTCTGTTGTAAATTTTTTTCTTTCTTTATTTTTTTTCCATATAGGAGTATTATTGTTTCATGATAGGAAGGATATGGATTTGAGTGATATTTTTGGTCCTAACACACTGTGCCGTGAACGCCAGTTCACATCTGATCCGGGGAATCTAGATTTACCTGCTCCTCATATTTTTCTGGATGACACTAGTATTGGAGATGCTCATTTTGATCTCCCTTGTTCACCAGGAGATCATGTTTTTAATGAAAGTGAGGTAAATAAGCATATTATAACTTCTAATACTTTTTTAATATTTGTCAGCATTTTTAGTTATAGTAGAAGTAATTAAATGCATGTAATGTGCATTAAAATTATTATTATCTGCATATCTGAAATGAAAAAAATTAAGACTCATGAATATTTAAATATGGTAGTTTGAATAATTTCCTGCAGATTAATAGTCTGTTAAATTTTGTATTAAAATAATTTTAAGTTATATTTAGTTTTCTTGCGAGGCCCCGATACACATTTTGTAGTCTGCTAATGTACAAATTTAGTTTGGCATAAAAAATTATAATTTCTTTTCTAAAGTAACCACTTTATTTATTAATTAGTCCAAAGGGATTTAGTCCCGAAGGACTATTACTTTCGTTTGGGTGTTTTGCGTTGTTTCATAAAACACGGCGTATCACTTTTCAATTTAGTCCTTATGTTTCTTTGTAAGTTATTTTTATTTTATTTTATTTTATTTTATTTTATTTATTTATTTATTTTATTTTTTTTTTTTTGACATAGCTTTCTCTTCAAAAATTGTCTGCGTTGCACGGAAAAATAAAAAGGAATTTTAATTACAATTATAAATAAATAGCCAAATAAATGTGAAATTCGTAACAATATTCTCTAAAACTTTAACGAATTTTTCATTAACAAACTCAAAGATTTCAAACCCAGCAATACCAACGTTGTACAGAAAAACATTTTTATCTCCAACGCGTGAGAGTGTGTACTAAAATTTCTAAAGATATGCTCAATTTAAAATTAGTTTGCGATATTGCTCTTGAAATCAATTTTATGGTTTAAGTGCGAAGAACATGGTATTTAATAAATAAAGGTAACACACAAAATGTTAAATAAACGCCCCTTTGAACGTAATTAAAATCAGATTTTTTTTTTTTTTTTATGATTTTGTTTTATAAATTAAAGTATGAAGTGCAGGAAAATTTAAACTTTTTTAATGTATTAAAGAACTGAAAATTTGAGATGGAGTAAAATTTCTTTAAAAGAATTGATATGTTGTTTTAAAGCCTATACCATGTTCCATATGTTGTTTTAATGCCTATACCATTTTATACCATGTTCTTCGCACTTAAACCATAAAATTGATTTCAAGAGCAATATCGCAAACTAATTTTAAATTGAAGGTAGTACTAAGTCTGAATAAAATTCTGCTATATATATATTTTTTTTTTTGCATGCAAATTTTATTAATATCTGTTCTGTTAGGCTGTTCGATATGTCTTTAATTCAATTAATCGGGTATGGTATAATTTGCAGTTCTTAAGATTTTACTGTTTTGATTTAAATTGTTTTGTTTTATTTAATACAGAGAAATTTAAATTATTACCCCTTCAAATGCAAAAACAACTGTAAATTTTCACAGGTAATAAATTTCAAACTAGCTTACATATGCAATCTGGAATGGTCAAAATATTAGTAATTCCTAATATTTTATAATAGAAGTTCAAGTTTTTGATGCTAATTGCTGAATAGGTTGATTAGGTAGTTGTTTTTTAAACATAATTTGATATTATTGCACTCAGCGTCTTTGAGTCATATTTGTTCTAATATAAAGGACATACAATTTAGTATTTTGCCTCTTATTGATCACTGAAGGGGCATACAAGAGACTTGAGGGCTCGAGAGCAACAGATGATAGTGGGACCTCGAGTAAAAATATATTTTAGGGTGCCCCTTGGCGAAAATTTTTGATTGGCTAGCAAGGCACAATTTCAAGATGGTCGCTACACAAAACCAAAATAACAAGGCAAGGAATTACACAAACTCGGTGTCCATGTATACATCAATCTATTTTCACTTTAAAAAAATCAAAAAAAAAATCACAGAAGTGCACAAACTAGGCATTGCGTACTCCCATGACTTTGTACATGTACACATTGATCTATTTTCAATTAAAAATCAAAGGAGCACCCAATGCTACACTAGAGCCACACAAAAAGTAAATAATCTCAATAAACTGCATTTTAAATGAAACAATAAAATAACATAAGGAAGTACATCATATCACATCTATGCACTACACAAAGGAAATATCCACTTAACCTTAATTAAAAATTTCTGTGTCTTCAGTCTGTGGCACACAAAATTCCTTAAGATCATTCAAAAACTTCCTAAAATTATCTGAACTAGAATCTGTATACTGGCATCACCACATAAATTCACAAAAATAAGAGAAAAAATATTCTCCGTAGTGTCAGACTGTCAGTGGCATTTCTTCCATGAACCTTTCTTGTAACAAAGCCATCTGAATGATCTTTATGTTTGACCATCTGCATTTCTTTCATACAAACAGGATGCTTATAATGACTATTAAGTAAACATTCATTTACATATCGATCAATTAACCATTTTGCTATGTAATGAACAAAATAAGCAATCTACTTCCTGACATCCTATGCAGAAATAAGCCCTTGCAAATACTTTTCCCATCAGTCATATTCCCCGCAATCATGCAACCAATCACGTCATAACAGGGTGTAGTGATCTCGAGAAGAACTCAACGCTTGCAAATTTGAAAGAGTTGGAATTCTTGAACCTATCGCAGCGGAGCTCTTTTGGGCTGTGTTAAAAAATTCAACTCGTAGTAAATGGATCCACGATCGAGTCCTGCTCATGCGATGCTGCACTTCTCACTGGTGTTAATAGATGGTGACACGAGCAAGCAACTACCGAGGCTTCACAAACCTCGTGATCTCTACAAGGATTTCAACAACTCAGGTTACTATAAATGAAACAACAACTTAACAATAATCCAAGGAGCACCCTAAAATATAGACTAACCAGACCTCCTGCCTTTATTTTCTCCTAAGTTTAACCACTTTTTCTTTCTAGATTTGGTTGATCATTTTCTTAAAATAACTTTTATACACTTTAATTGAATGAAAAATTTTTCAATGCATTTTCTTTGTTTTGTTTTTGTCTCTTTGGTGTGTTCTGCTATATGTTATTTTTCATTCCTGTATAATCTTGTTAAAAGAATACGATATCTGAAGCTATTTATTGTCATAGAGAGCATAACATGAAACATAAGCAGTATATTTAAGGTAAAATATTTACTAGCAAATTATTCAGTGTACTTTATTTTTACACTTGGATTATAAAAATCTTTGTTTTCTAATTGTTAAGGAAGCAAACTTGTTAATTATTTTATAAAATTCATGTTTTTTGGGATGTATTATTCTAAATTGAGAGTGAAGCTAAAATGGTGACCATTTCCTGTCTTGCACTGCTTCACAAACAGTTTTTTTTAAAATTAATTTCAATTTAGAGAATGATTGTTCAGCCTTAGGCTACAGTCACAGGAACCATAAGCATGCTTCATGAAAACTCAAAAATTAACTTTATTCTCAACAATTCGGATAATCTTTTGATGGTATTAATTTTTTCATGCTCTGTTTAAATGACACTATATCTAAGATAACTGGGATGGAAGTGCTGCTGACACATCATGGAAACGTTTACATAAAATAAACTGCTTAGTCATGGATCTTTTTTATTTGCTTTAATAAAAAATTTGGTTGAATTACTTGCTAAGCATCAAGTACGTTCTTCATACTGTGGAAATGATGATGACGCTGGCTGCGTAAAATATCTATCAGTGGGTAAAAGAAAGTGATCCTGATGTAAAATTCTTGATAATTTAATAGCAGATTTTTGTTTAATTCATCATAATGCAATTTGAACTGTTTGTGAAGCAGTATAATTTATGAAGTAGGTTTAGAAAGTGAAAAACTTAACTGAACATACTTCTCCAAAGCTAAAAGGTCTGTGAAGTGATAGACATTGGAGATTGCACGTTCTTCACATTTTCTTTGCATTTTGTTTATTTTAAGCAAAGCTGTGTCCCTTAATTTATATGCTAATAGATATACAGTTTCAGGTTGCTGATAATAGATGTGCAGTTTTTAAACAGTGTTTAGGAAGCTTAAAATGTCACGTTGTATAACTAAGAGTAGGACAAAGTCGGATGTTTCCAGTTTTTCTTCTTTAGTTATATTGCTTTATTCCGTTCCTTGCTTTCTGGACAGTCAGAGTTATGATATATGACATTTCATCATATCACCAAACCTATGCTTTTAAAGCATGCAATGCATCATATCAATCTGTTGAGTTAGGTTTAGACTGTTTAGTGCCATTTTTGTGTTACATGATCCATTCTGTTACATTGTTTTCAATTCTTCTCAGAGGACAATGCTATGACTAAAATAGCAATATACATTTTGGACTGTTTGAAAAGCTGGTAAATCTTCATGCTTCCTTCAGTAGTATGTTTTAAGACAAAATTTAGATCATGAGTGCATGTGAGACTTTTTCTGTTATACATTGTCTCATTCCATTGCATATCCCACCCATTACTGCTGCATCATCATATCCTTGCCCATGACATTTTGTTCAATCGAGTAGTGATTTCATAAATTCTTCTTCAAGGCCCTTTAATGACTGATCTTTTATTTCCTACAAAAAGATAAAAAATTCATGAATTTTTATTTTGTCAGATTTTTCTCTTTCATCGTTCACTATTTCCCTATATCTTTAAACTTTGCTCAGTTGGTCAACTTTCGAGACATTTTGAGTTGTATTCGAAATTTGTGAAAAAAAATAGGGTCATTTTGTAGTTCCTGAGTGACATAATCATTTTGGAACTTCAGATGCTAAGAAGGTGATAAGCTGATTTTGCATTTTTGGACTTAAGAGTATTTTGCTGCAGCATGCGGGCACTGGAGCAGTTCATACAACACTGGATCATACTTTGACAAGATTCCCTTCAAGTCTCTCACTTGTATCACAAGAAGTGAGATTGTATGTTTCAGGAGAGAAAACTGATTCGTTGACTCAAGATTATTTAGCTTACTTTTTCTGGTGTGTCCAATGAACTTGAAAGGTTTGCTGACAAGAACACTAGGACGGTTTAATTAATCTGCTGCATGAAGAATGCACCAAAAGTGTAAGAACCTGAGCTGGGAGAATGAAACAATTCTTAAAATAGTCACTGTGAACAACACAGGCTGGTAGATCACAATCTATGATCACTGGAACCAATCGCAAGAGTAGTTAATTACTAATGTATTCTTTTGACAAGAAAACATACTGCCTTCACAGCCTTTGATTCACCATTTTAACATAATGTTCTTCTGGGACATCCAACTGCAAGGTTCTACCTAAGTACTCTCTTGAGCACCACCCTTTTCTATTGTACTTTCTGGTAAACCCTAGCTTTGCCTAGAAGCCTTTCATCTAAGCCAGCTTATGTAGTGGTGCCTTTTGGTAGCAGGGTTGACATAATCTAATTAGTTATTGATACATTTGCAAGTATCATTAATCATTTAATTAGAAATAAACTTTATTTTGAAGTAGATAAAATAATTTCTTGGTTTGAAAAGTGAAACTATAAATTTCATTAGCAAAATTTAATTTTTCACATTTTTTACAGTAAAATATCCCATATCATATAATCTATATGTCTCCTTATTATATATCTCCTTATTTGGTGACCTTCAGAGCTTCAAGGCGCTGTCCGGGTTGCTTTGGATTGCTGTCTTTTATTGCCAAGAAATAAATATTTAATCTTAAAAACTCTATTGCCTCATTTTCAAGATGTATGTGAAACTTCTCTGCAAGTAATAAAAATTTATACATTGAAAACTGCTATCCTATTTAGTTATGAGATTGAAATTTTCATTGAATAAATGCTGTAATAAGAACTATAACATTAAAATAAAAAAGTACATCTGATTTTACACTAAATGACAAAAATATGAGTTTTTTTTTAATAAATTAACTGACACTAAACTAAAACTGAACATACCTTTATTCTTCCCATAGAAATAAAATGAAAGATGCTATGTTCATTAGATACTTGAGAATAAACATGGGTGAAGGTGAAGAAGGGTATACAATTCTTGGAGCTATTTCATCTTTCAAATAAGTAACTTTGAAATGTACTGTGAAAATCAGGTAATTGAAATAAGTTTTCAGAATCAAAAACATTTTTTATTTATGTATTAGTGCAACCACCACCTTAATAGAAGTTGTTAAATGTTCATAATACACCAGAATCTGGCAACCTGCAGTTAAAAATTCTTCAGTTTTAGCTAACCATTTTTATGAGGTCTCTTTGTTGTATTTTTCAAGTTCCGGTTATATTTGTAGACAAATCGGGATTTTTTTATCTTAAATTCAATTTTAATGTATGCGGCTGTAAGATTTGCATACATCGGAGTAAAGTGCTGCAAAATTGCTAAAGAGAACAGTCATTTTGAATCTGTTTTTAAAGTGATTGCCACATAATTTTTACCAGGGAAGAACCATTTGTTGATTTATTGATTGATTTTGTGGGTAAATACCTAATTAAGCACAAAATATATATGTACTATACAATTTTCAGCAAAAATCTTTTAAACCAAAGCAACAAATTGAAAATCTACAGGTATTAAATAAAATATGTGAAATGCCTAATATGGTTTATAAAGTGGCTTTCAGTGTGGTCATTTCATTGTGATTTGTTAGGAGTCACAAACAAAAACAGCTGGAAACAGATAGTCAGTAAGCATAACAGCTAATTCACACAGCTCTAATATTGGCTTTTCCTGTTACACACACATAAGAATTTTGAGTGTATTTGCATTTCATTTCTGTACAAGATCATTTTATACAGTGTTAATGGATATTGTTTAGCACACCCAAGTGTTTAAGTTAGAAAGCAAAAAACTAAGTATCTTAAAGTATTCAAGTATACTTTTTAATCAATTTTTTTCTGTTCTCCAGAACAGAGGTGGTTGAAATTTTAATTGGTAAAGGAAAATTTAACTATCACTTTCTTCAGAAAATATAAATATCTAAGTTTGTTATAAGTATGAATATTTTTTCTCCTTTTTCTTTTTTAAATGCAAATCATTTCATAATTTATTCCTTTTAGTTGTCAGCTGATGATGATGATTTAAACATAGATATTGTTGACATGTCTTTGCCTGCCCGAGCTGCTGAACAGGCTGAGCATTTAGTTCGCAAAGTATTGGAAGAAGCTGAGCAAGCAGAACATCTAGTGAGAAAAGTGTGGGAAGAAGCTTGGAAAGTAAGAGAATTCTGTGTTGTAAAGTTTGTTACAGAAGATGCATTTAAATAATGACCAGTTCATATATGCAGTAAAAGTATGCATTTAACTTGAAACAGAAATAATAAAACTTGCTATTATCAATTACAATTATAAAACTGATTTGAGAAACAGTTATACAACACCTAATAACCATGAATGTTAGCTTTGATACTTAGTACGAAAGCAATTTTTACCCTGCTTGTCCATATATATTGGCAATTCATCATCCATAACATTGTGGACATTGTGCCATAACATTACTCCAATTACTAGTTCAAGTAGAGTAATCCTACTGCTAAATCTTCTTTCAATTTGTGATTATTTGTGCATTTTGATTATCTTTTAAGTATGCATTTTAAACTTTTTGTTATCTAAGTTCTTTATGTAAATCAGCTGCTCATTGGAAATTTAAATCTCCTGTTTATTTTGGAATAAAATAGTTAAAAGCTTCATTACATGCATGGATAACAAGCGTCATTCACGGTATTTTCTTTATCCCCATACCTTTAATTTCATTTTTAGAACCTATAAAAGTCAACATTCTGATCAGGTTTTTGTAAAATTTCACTGGAATTTCTTTTATTCCGTTTTCTTTATTTATTGGTGTAAGGAAAATTTGTTCAGCATCCTTTGTGTGGAACCAATTGTGCTCCCCCCCAAAAAAAACAGTATACAAAGATCAATTTGTGCAAAATTTTGTATTTTTGTTAAATTTTTCCTTCATTATTTACTATAGCTGATTGTAGGTGCATGAGAAAAAAATTCTTTGGGCGATATATTGCAGTACCTCTAAAATTGGGCTGTGTACCCATGCGTCTGAAACAAAACTATGTTTGTGCTTCAGCATATATGTATAAGTGGAAGCACTTATTTATGTGTATTTATAAGTACTTCCACTGATAGTTTTGGAAACGATTTCATGAAATTGCCTGTTTTGATTAGCTCCATAATTTGCTATACGTGTCTAGAATTGCTTTTTCAGGAATCCTATTGGCATATAGTTTGGATACCCTTTATATACTTTTGTGCTAAAGTTACAAAGTACTAAAAAATAAGTTGATTAGGTTAGATTATTTTGATTATGGTAAAGCACTTACATACTATCTTACCTGTTTAAGAAAGCTATGTTTCTAGAATTTGTAATAGCCTTTTGTTAACTGCAGCGAGTTGTTCAGTTTATTTGCCATATATTAATCACAACGCAAACTTCCAGTGTTCTGGTTTCTTTACACATAATGCCACTAACCAGTGGGAAATAACAGGGCTTTGTCTTAAGCTCCTTCATTAAATAAAATAGAAGGCAGTGGATTTGCAGATGCATTGATAACATGGTAATGATTCTCTAAAGGGTTAGAACAAAGGCACTAACTATTTGGACTAATTAATGAAATAATGGTGCAAAGCATGTGGAATGAAGTGCTGATGCAAAAACAAACTGCAATTCAGAGTTCATTTAAGTATTAAATATCCAAGCAACTATGATGATTTGTACTCTGAAGGATTAAATGTGAATAATATCTGTCCAAGGTTATAAGGTAGTTGATGTGCTTAGTGGTAGTAAACAGTGTATGAAGACAGTTCCATAATGTGTGAGAAAGGGTGAATGCCCTGTACCTGTTTGCTCTATGCAGTGTGAGACCCAAACGATTGCTGTCTCAATATATCTGAAGTTGGCCATCTCATCAACTGACTGGAGAGTTTAGAGTAATTGCAAGGTACTCAACAGTAGCCAGATCCCTTCATAAAGTGTTGCATTGATTGATAATGTTCTGTTAATGGTGGGTAAATCCACTGGATTTGAAAGCAATAGGGTAGCTGTTCTCTTCACTAATGAATGATACTTTGTTACCTGAAATGAGTCTTGACATGCCTATATACAATAGAAACCCAATTTAAATTATTATCTATTGTGTGCCAGAGAACATGATGGATCTTGCATTATGTTGGCTAGCATAATGTGGAATAGTCAAATTTCCACATCATCTTTCCATAGAAGCAATTTTTATTATGCAATTATTATTTTTATATTAAGTATTATGCAATTTAAGGACCTGACATCTTCCATTCATAGATTTTATTTGACCTAAATTTTTTATGAAAGCCAGTTCTCCAATCCAGCCATCTACCTAGATATAAAAGAGTATAAAGTTTTGTGAATACCAAAGGTGCCACATGGTGACTATCACAGGTTTTTCTGTGAATCGGATGATAATCGCAGAATCTTTTTGGGGCTAGAATATACAGAGTACCCTTTGAAATTATTGATATTTTCATACAGAATACTGAGTAGCTGTGAGGTTCGTATCAGCACATGATGAGTGATTACACACTGTTAAAGCCACAGTTAGTACTCTCCTTCCCCTACTGTCTGTGTTGTTGTTTCCTAGGATAATTAGTATCTCATTCACTTTATATTTTGGTATCCTGTGTGTTATTTAAATGTTTGTAAGAAATTATGCCTTCCACATTTATAATTTTTCTTATTTTATATCTGAAACCAGTACTGTGTGTGTTAATCCTTTCTCCACCCTTCCTTAGGTCTGTCACTTCAGCTCACTACCTAAATGGTTGCAAGATAATGACTTCTTGCATCGTGGCCATAGGCCACCTCTTCCATCTTTTACTGCATGTTTCCGATCCATCTTCAGGATTCATACTGAAACCGGAAATATTTGGACTCATCTTTTGGGTAATATTTCTCCTTAGTTAAGACATGTTGCCTGGAGTTTGTTCTAATCATAATTGAAGTTAATTTTGCCTTTTTTATAGTAGAGTCATATTTATAGTCTTTTTATAGTATATTTACATAATGAAGTAAATAAAATACATTGTTGTTGTCTAAAAGTGTAACAAACAAAAATTTGCTTGCAAAGCCCCCAGAAACTAGCCCATATTTTTTTTTCATACAAACACTTTTTAAAAAGGAAGTATGCATAAAAAAAGTGTTTTGTGCAAAACCTGTGTCTCTACGTTTATGAACCTCAGAGGAAAAAATCTAAATAGCCTAATTTTGAACAATGAATAAAAAACATTATGGTAGTGGAATGTAACAGGGCATCTCAAAAGTGGATTGTTGTTGGAACTCACCATTTGGAAATAGCATAAGTCTTAAATGGCAGTAAAATCCATCATTTGCTCTTTGTGTAATTAATATCAGAGTAAAGCAACTGTGTCGATAAGACTGTTAAGTGAACATCCAAGCATCACTGCTGTTTATGAAGACAACTTTTTGCCTGCAAGCATGATGCCACTGGTCAATTACTGCAGATTAGCTTGCTGCCAACCTTGCAGTGATAGCTAGAATAGTTATATTTCTGCAAACTATTTATCATTTAAGAAATTCATGTATATAAATGAAAAAGTGATATGAATCTGTTAATGCAAATGTGTTAATCACATGTTGTACGTTTTTGGTCAGGTATAAGCTCTATAAAGGGGAGCAGAAAGGATGAATGTTTTTTA
The DNA here is from genome assembly GCA_000611955.2 of Stegodyphus mimosarum. Lineage (NCBI taxonomy): Eukaryota > Metazoa > Arthropoda > Arachnida > Araneae > Eresidae > Stegodyphus > Stegodyphus mimosarum. The sequence goes on from KK112589.1 coordinate 1,438,664, forward strand.
AATGACTGGAATTCACCACCAGGTAGATAGACAGATATGCGATAGGTGTCATTAGGATCACGAAATCTTAGTATTTTCTCTACTTTTCAGTTGAAGCTATGGAGTTGTGAATGCAGAACATTTCTGCATACGTTTCTGCATATAGTATTTCTGCCACTGTTTAGTGGAGAATAATGAGTCTATTGTGGCAGTTCAGTGCGAGTATCATCGCCATTTCAATATCCACAGAAATCAAGCTGTTCCTGTTCATAACGCTATCTTACATTGGGTCAAAGTACTTCATACATAAAGTACACTGTTAAACAAAAGATCGCCAGGGATTACATGAATGGCATGTATCCCTAAAAATGTGAAAAACGTCAGACAAGCCCTGCTGCACAATCTGAAGTTGATCTGCTTGGAAGCATTCTTATGAACTTGGCCTCAGTAATTATTTGGTGAGGTGTATTTTACTTTAGACTTTGCAATTCCACCCCTATAAACTGTCAATAGTGGAGCTGTTGAAGCCAGGGGATTATTCATAGTGACTGAACTTCGCACATGAGGTGGAAGTAATTTTTTAGTAAAATGACAACTGCATTTTGTTCATGAGCAGTGACGTTCACTTTCATCTGAGTGGCCTGATGAATCGACATAACTGCCAATATTTGGACTTCTGAAATAATCACACAAAATATGCTGCACAGCCCTTAAAGTGATTCTTTGGAGTGCCATGGATAAAACTGTTGTCATCGTTCTTTACTTTTTCGTAGACAATAATGCGAGTGCTATTACTAAGAACTTGGGAGATCTATTTTGAAAAGGTATACAACTGCTTTTATCTGAATTATGATAAAAACATGCTCTCATCCGATGCATATAGTTTCAACTGTACGGGGTGATATCCCACACAGCTGTAGTATTAACGGGTGTTATTTGTCTTCTCTTGCCTAGTTGCTTTATTTCCAGAGTTAGTGAGATTCATTGGCCTCCTCAGTCCTCAGATTTATCTATGTCCGATTATTTCATGTGAGTCACCTCAAGGCATGACCATAAACCCTATACTTTGGAAGAATTGAAGGAAGCTATTTATGTGAAAGTTGCCCAAATTAAGAAAGCAATGTTGGAAATAGTGGAGGCCAACTTCCAAGAATATCTTCAGAAATGCATCAGTGATAAGAGCATCACTTGGGAGATGTTTTCCCACACTTGATTTTATCAAATGCTATTTGAATACAAACTCAAATCTGTCAATAAATTTCTTTTACGGGAAAAAATTAACACTTTTGTGGTTTTTTTTTTAAATGTCCTCTCTTTTCTGCCTCACTTTGTATCTGTCCAACATGGGAAATGTTGCAAATTTATGACCACTAGGGAAAAGAAAAAGAGATGAAAAAGGAAAGAGAAAAACTTATAAAGGGATAATTTGCAAACTTGTAAAGAAAAAAAGAATGAAAATGTGTTCTTGTATGTGTTGGTATTCAAAAAATAAAGTTAGAGTTAAAAAAATACTGTTTGTACTTTCTTTTGGAAGTGGTATTAAGACAACATAACCTGATTGTACTGAAGACTAAAGAAGACACATTTGACTTAGCCACCCAACCGGGATACTTGATAGTGACTCTGGCTGTCGTACTCTTCCCAGGTTTGAATCCTGGAGAAGGCATGGATGTTTGTAAATGTATAGTGTATGCACTCCTTGGGGGAGGCACTCAAAATATGCAGTGAGCTCAGTCCTCTCGAGAGGTGGTGATAGAGGAAGAGAAATGGGATTCCCTCAAACTCATCCCACCAGGATGTTCTTCAAAATTTGGGGAAGAACTGAGCCAAGTCATACTGTCATTTGTATGGTACCCAAGGCTGCTGCCAATGGCAGGTGAAATCTTAACTCTTTGCCATGATGAATTTTGTGGGCTTGCTCTGATTTCAGACGAGTGAGATTAGTCACAACAACAACATCTGACTGGAGTAGTAGGCACATAGCAATTGAAACTGGGGATCAAATAGCTATTTGTTGAATCCTCAAAACTATGCACCCATAAAGTGATAACTGTTTGTTGAATCCTCAAAACTGCACAACCATAAAATGATCTGGGAGATTGGAATTGACTGCTTTAGAAACCAGAGTAATCTTTTTTTTAATGTTCAGACAAAATAAGTAGTCTTGCCAAGGAAATTTTGCATGAAGTTTCATTCAAATGACATGTTCAAACAGTTGTATGTTGACTTAGAGAAGAGAAATCCAAGGCTTGTTTGGTGTAAAGTGACCCAGAAGCTTTCTTTTACCAAAAAGCATAAGCAAGCTAATTTTATGTTTACAAAGAAGCGTAGCATTGTTGACTCAAAAATACAGAAATATTTTTTTCTGATTAGGAAAAATATTACACACAGGATAAAATAAAGTGAATGGGTATTCTGTATAACTACAAAAGTGTTGCAGTTCCATATTTAGATTTACTGTATCAGTTCCGCCCCAGATATTTGAGATTATTGTTGGTTGTAGAAGAAGATTTCCGTAGAATTGAAGATGAAACGTATGTTTAAAAATTTATTTTTCAGTTCATTCTTCAAAACTCTAATGAGAGCTTTCTTAAACTTACAGGGATATTATAAATAATATATTCCTTCCCCCCACTAGTTTGACAGTTGAAACTCTGAGGAGCAACATAAGAGAGTAAAATTGTTTGCATAAAATATTAAAATGAGAATTTGCTCATATAAAAGTAAGTTTGTTGAAACAAGGAATATTATTCTGATTTTGAGAAAGATAAAGATAGATATATTTGATTAGAAAGAAATTAAGTATATTTAATATAAATTTATGCAAATCCAAACTTCGTTTTTCTGTATATTTTATGCGGTTCTGTTATTTGTAGTTAATAATGTATTCTCACCATATGCATTTGAGTAGTAGTAGCAACGCAAATTACTTTTTTGACAAAATATTGAATAAAAAGGAAAATTTAATAAAATTGAATATTTTTCATGGCATATTTGTAAATTTTTTTGACGTGCCATTGAATATGTTATTTTATCATCTTTTTCTATTCTACTTTATTTCATAAATTGAAAATTTTGATGTAATTTTATATCTAAGTTTCTGTATATGCTGTGCTTTTTTAAATCAAGAGTGATATTATTGATTGAGAAAACTTACAAAAATATTTCATCCAGATTATTAACAATTTTTTGTTGTTAATAATAATAATTATCAAAAATTAGTCAGCAGTAAAATTAAATCCTTAAAACTATTACTAAAATACTATATGAATATCAAATTATAATTATTTTTATCATATAAGAACTTTTTGCTAGAATAGTATTATAAATTAAATTTATTTACATGTTGCATATTTATACTAAATTGTTATGACTTTATTCAAAGTTATTACGCTAGAACTATCAAAATGAAATGCTCTTTATACAAATTAGACTAAGCATTCATTATATCCAACAAATCAGGTCAAAAAAATTTTAATCATGCTAATATTATCAAAATTGACTGTAATAAAATGTTGCAGAACAATGCATTAATGCATTCATTCTGGAAGAATAAACAAACTTACAAAAGTTAGTATTCAAACTGAAGACAGATGTGAAATGTATTTTAAAAAAATTCAGAAGGTAGGTCCGTATTAGATATGCTCTGGCTCATGTATATTCTAAGATTTAAAAAAACGGGGGAAGTAATTCAGAAATTGGTTGTAAAATCTTGGAAGCTTAGAATTTAGAGTATAAGAAGATGAAAATGTAATATCATATTTGCTCAGAAAAGATATAATAAAAAAAATCTCAGCAAGAGGGAGGTATGTTTTGAGTGAGTCTAATTCCATATATTTTTTCTTCCTGAGTTATAAAGACATTTTTATTGTAATAGTTTAAGTTTATTGATTTTATATAATTTTTTTAAAACAGCATTAAATTTTTGAGAATTGTTAAAATATAAAAATATTTTTTGTGTTAGGAATTCTCTTTATAAAAAGTTTTATATTTATTTATTTTTTAGGTTGTATATCATTTATTGGAATTGCTTTTTATTTCCTCACTCGTCCATCAAATCAGATTCAGTGGCAAGAAAAAGTAGTATTTGCAACATTTTTTGCTGGTGCCATAGCATGTTTGGGGATGTCCTTCACTTTCCATACAGTTCATTGTCATTCTGAGAAAATAGGGAAGTTGTTCAGCAAGTATGTGTTTTCTTATTTGAATTTAATTTCTTCCACTATCTTGTTATTCTGTATTGTGAGTCTAATATATTCTGTATAAATTACATTTTAGGCTCTTTAATGGTATTTCTCTTTAACCTGTCATGTTATTTTACTGTTTCTATGAAATCTTTCCTCTCAGTGGCAGAAGTATACTTTAAGCTTTTTATGCTGCCTTTTTCATTTTCTGTTAGTATTGCTATCACTTCATCTGTACTAAAATTATTTTACACTTCAGGACCACAATAGAGATATTAAGGTATTGAAAGTTAAGATTAGTTTGAATTTTTGATTTAATAGGCATATTTTAAACTGTCGATATTTGTACAAAAATATGTCAGTATAGTTATTCATTTTAAACCTGTATTTTTGGAAGAATTTAAAACTGTATTTTTGAGTGAAACTCTTTTGCAAGTTCCCTGATCAGTTTGTGGTTTCTGTATCGTGGAGCTCGGGTGCAAATCTCAGAAAAAATATAGTTATTTTTCAGTATATAGTGTCTCTGCGGCATGGGGCATTCAGAATACATGGAAAGCTAAAAGTCGAGTTGCTTGGTCATAGACAATCATCCAGGGTGCTCCTCTTCAAAATTGAAACAAAACTTCCCTGTTCTTATGGGTGTAAAATTGGTCCTTCCTTGGGGTGCACCTCGTGCAATGTTCTCGATGATGAGATGGCTGAGTGACTGATGGGTATTGGGACATACCAACAAATGCATTTCATTGCAAGTATTCACCCATTTGAAACAACATTTTTGGAAGATTTTTAACCAATATAATTTTTTGAGTGAAACTTATTTGCATGAAAAAATTTTAGTACAAATTATGAAACCATCTAAATTATGTCTGCAAGATTTTTTTAGTAGTTACAGGACAACCTGAGGCTAAAATAAAAGTAAGATTTTAGAATCAAGAACAATACTTTTCTTTTCCTATAAATTCTTCAATGAAAATAACTTTTTCTCATTGCTACATAATTTTATAGATTTGAAAAAATATGCTGTACGAAGTTCAAAATCTGGACAGCAATATTTGGAATAATCCAATATCCCAACTGGACCATGAGAATTTTTTAAAAAAATTCTTGTACTAAGTGGAGTGGAAAATATGTTGCAAAATGTGGTGTGCCATAAAAGAGATTTTTGTCCTCATTAAGATTTTTGGGTGCTACTTTCAAACACTTGCTGGCTAGGGAATTGCACCCTGGCTAATGGCAGCACATTGATTGACATTGGCTATAATCATACTATCAACCATTGAGTGTTTTTGAAATGTCGCAAAGAAAATAATTTTGAAATTAATGGAAATTCTGAAGAAATAGGGAGACGTTATAATAAATGGAAATATTACAGAAGTTTGCCATTGAGATGACAATGCCTCAGTTGGTGATGGACCATATGGCCAATGAAATCCATAGTCTGAAAATTATTGTAAGAATATTTAATTATAAGAATTCTAAATTACCATTTAAATCCCGAATTATCGCTACTGATAATGAAGGAGGCTGCAGGTTTGTTGTGGATGAAAAGATTTCAATTGACAGTGTAGCATTTTCTGGTATGGCAGTTACAGGACCTTGAACAATGGAACTTTATAACTGAGTAAATAAAATGAAAGAGAAAGTATCAGCACAAAAAATACAACACCTTATTTTGAAAGAAATATTGAATAAAACCGATAGGCCTTTTTTTTTTCCGGTAAATGTAGATTTTTTGAAGGTCATAAATGCTTCACGGTTTCATGTTTTTAATTTTATAATTTCTCCATGTTATATTACTGGATTGATTTAACTGATGATCTAAATTCCAGAATTGTTGAAGTCCTGACCATCTCAGATATCAGTCTAACCTTACCCTGTGGTAGATGTTTTTTAATTGAAAAGTTTGTAAAAAATTTCAGATTTCATAACTTGGAAAATGGTTGGGCCATAATTAGGTGGTGTAGCTGTCAAGTTAACATAAATATTTTTGTAGTAAAGCCGAAGAAAGTCCAATATTTAATTGACCTGTAGCTATGAAGACACTTTTATTGGGAGCAGATTTGGATTTGGAGGCAGACTTCATATTTTTTTAAGTTTAAACATTCAACGGTTAATGTCGCATGCAATTTATGTTATTTTGTAATTATATGCAATTTGCTTATTTCAGGAATGTAACTGAATTTAACAATCACTTTCAAACTGAAGTTAACTGTAACTGAATTTAACGATTTCACAAGATATAAAATGATCTTGTAAAAATTTGTATGTTTTGAAGTTTGTGAAAATGTTTTTCTTGCTACTCCAACTCAGTGAGAGAGAGAATAATCCAGGTAATTGCTTGAAATCTGAAATTTGTATTTATTCTGTAAAAAAATATAATTACCAAATATTGATTAACATATATAAATCTCCATTGTAGACAATTAAGAATTTTACCACCTTAGTTGTTTATTTCATTTATACATTATAATTGTACATGAATAAATACGTACATATTGACAACTTGTTTATTTATCATGAATAATTAAAGATTAAAAACTTATAAACTGAAACTGTTGCTTCTCTTTAGAATATTCACAGGTTAGAAATTCAGAATTTCATTTCTGTCACTCCTGGCTTTTGGATAATTTTTGGTGGGAATGAAGTTCATTATCCGTTAAAATAAAATATTTGCCAATATTTTTCTGAATGTATTTTATTTAATCAGAGTTTTACAGTTTCTATGAAAATCTGAAAAATTAATAGTTAGTCCGGACTATGAATCTAAAAATCTGTTTGTTAGGGTGAAAAACATGGTGATGGCAACAGTGATCAATATTGTAATTTGAAAAGTTTCCAATAATTAGTGTAATTTTTAATGCTGAGAGTTTTAAAATAATAGTATAATTTAGTTTAAAAAAAGATTATGGTAAATTTGGTGCATAATTATATCCATGTTAGCTCTTCTGGTAGCTCAGAAATGATTTGGTGTATTACTTACTGCCAATTCAAAGGCATTTCTTCAAAAGGTATTCATGTTGTCTTGAATTGAACTTAAATTCATTCGTATATTTTCGGAAAAATTCTTGGATGATAATTTTTTCATAGCTCTCCCCTGATTTTCACTTTTGTTTTAAGGTTTTGACAATGAATTTGGCAGTCAAAGAAGTACACTGATATATCTTTGTTTGAGTTATAATGTAGTGGACTTGGAATTGCTTCAAAAGTTTAATCTTACTGGTAAAAGACATTAATGTTTCATATATCATCTTGTGAACAATTTTATTACATTCCTCCATGTTTTGAATGAGTTCAGAGTTTTTTCATACGTTTCAATGTAAACAGATGAAATCAGTTCTTTCAGTATATTGGATCGATTTATTTTCTGCATTAAGTTTTTGCACTTAAGTTGTGTTTCTATCCAGTTTAAATTTTATTAATTTAGAAACTTTTGATGTGTAGAAGTTTTTGGTTTTTATTAACCCTGCAATATGCATTGCGGAAGATGAACATGCTCTGGTGTGGTTCTTGCTGCCCTTATATTTACATTGTTTGATTCAATCATGCTTTATTTTCAGTACTTTTTCTTTGGAAGGTTTTTTTGCATTTTCCTGTCGCTTTAGACCTTCCTTTAGCAGCATTTTAATTTCATTTGTGACATATGTCATCTATGCAGTGAAGTATGCAACAAAAATAAATTACTGCAGTTTTTATATTTTTTAATTAATTTAAAGCATTTTAATTAATAAATGCATTTATGTATGTTATGAAAATGTATTTAAATTTATGTGTAAGAGTACGAAATAAAATTTTCCAGTATTTTAATTACTAACATATATATTTGCAAATTATGATTGCATGTTGATTGCATGTTTCAGCACAGACGGCATTCATCTCCTTCTCTTTCTTTTCAGTGTTAAATAAACAAGTATTCACTTGTAGCAAATTTTTTTACAATTAAAATTGGCATAGCTGATAGTTATAATATATGCTACCATTTATACTGACCTTTTGGCCATTTACCTTTTGGCATATCAGTTCCAGTGTTAAATGAAAAATTAATTTTATATAAGACTTTGTACAAAGGGATATAATAAACTAATATTGACTAAAATTTGGCAAATGGCGAGACTAATTTAAATGTCATGTAATTTTTCCAGTATTTTGCGATTATGCTTTTAACAACTTGCATATTAAAGGATTTTCCAGAACTTTTAACCTTCGAAATGGATCAAAACTTTGTCAGAAATAAATTAAAGCAAATGTGACTCATTTGTTTAATACTTTTGTAAATGCTTTGTTTGCAGATTTTTTTTCTCCCTGTAAAATATTTAGTATAAATTGTAATAGTTGCTGTAAGTTGGAACTTACATACATTTTCATGTCTTTGTGATTTCATTTTATGGTCATTTGCTACGTTATGCATTTAAAATGTGTTTATTTCTCATGTTTTACTAGTGCATGAACTGAAGACTATAAAATGCATGAACTGAAGACTATAAAAAAGTTGTGAATCATTTGAGGAATAATTTTACGGAATAGAAAGTAATAAAATAGAATTAATATCTGGCTTTATTGCAGTTTATCCTTTTAGATCTGTTTCACGTAATAAAATATGATTTTTCGCTAGATTGTCTGTCCTGTTTGGTTTAGATCAATATTACCATTTAAAGTTATACTAGTTGGTACTAGTGTGATTGGTACTGGTTTGTTTTTGTGCATATGCACTGTGATCAAAAGTATCCAGACACTTCTTTAATAGAATTGTGGTGTGTGCTCATGCCTGTATGGCAAGAATTAAATATTCAATGTGCCATTCTTTGGCTTCAATGATAATGACTAGTCTTTTAGGAAGGCTGTCCACAAGAATTTTGTATGTTTCTCTTGGAATATTTCATTTTTGCAGAATAGCAGCAACTGTTTCTGTCTACAGTTTTGGGTGATGTTGCCTGTTTACAAATGACATTCCAGTGTATCTGATAGATGATCTATGCTGTTTAAGATCATTGCTGTGAGCTGGCCAGTTCTTTTCTATGGCATTTGTATCAGAAATACATGTATTAAACAGCACATGGATTTGAGCCTAGTTATGCTGAAACGTGGAAAGGGTCCCCAACAACAGTGTGAGTAGTGCTGAATTGCTTGAAATATCAAGATAGGCATCTGTGTTCCTCACAGGAATTGAAAGATCAAGGCCAAACAATAAAAAGTAAGACATGTCATAATGTTTCTTCCACCAAACTTAAATACTTTTTTAAATGTCATGCACCTGGCATTTTCTACCCCCCAGACATGGTCAATAGACTTCCAAACAAACTTGTTTGGGGATTTATCACTTAATTTATCATCCTGAATCCATTAAAACTCTGGTTTTATAGCTTTCTAGTACTTGTCGTTGAGCTGACATTATTCAGGAAATGTAAAATATTTCATAAAAGTCCAACTGATTCTATATGCTTTCATTTTATTATTCTGTGAAGTAAACGTCTTGTCTCTCAAATTGCATGACCAACCTGATGTTGGTTGAAGAGGTAGAACACCTGAAACATTCCACTATTATTCACAGTTGTGAATGTGCTCCCTTTTAACGTGAAATTTCAAGAACAAATTTTCTTCAACAGAAGCAGTCAGTTACTTCTATTTCAAATTTGATATGATGTTTCTTTCACATTCTGCATTTTAAGTTTTGTTATGTCTCTGAATGTGACTACTTCCTTTTATATATATTTCAACATATACTATTATGCTATTGAGCAAATAACTTGTTTCTAGAGGTGTCCAGATACTTCTGATCATCTAATGTACCTAATGGCACTCAGTTGCCGTCTGATTGTTTAATGGTATTTTATGTTAAATTATGTAAACGTAAGTTTTTAAAATTTTTCACTGAAATTTTTTATAAGAATGTAAATAATTTGGAAAAGTACAGTTGTCTTTTTTTTTTTATTTGTACATTACAATGTATGTAATGGCACTTAGTTGCTATCTGAATGCTTAATGGTATTTTATGTTAAATTATTGAAATTTAAGTTTTTAAAATTTTTTCTCTCAGATATTATAAGAATGTAAATAATTCCAATAAGCAGAGGGTTTTTTTTTGTATATTACAAGTAAACACCTTTGCTATGCTTTTAAAAATTCCATTATCAGCAATTGTTATTTTAAATTCACAAATTGTGTTTTATCAGAAAAAATAAGAACTAATACTGTATCTGATTTCATGTTAGATTTATTTTTGTCTTTTTACTATAGGTTAGACTATTGTGGAATTGCTTTTTTAATCATTGGGTCTTTTGTGCCATGGCTATATTATGGATTTTATTGCAATTTTCAACCAAAATTAATATACTTGGTACTTGTAGTAGTCTTGGGAACTGCTGCCATAATAGTTTCATTATGGGATAAATTTAGTGAGCCTCGATTTCGCTCAGTAAGAGCAGGTATGTGTATAGTTTTTATTGAAGTCATTTAATGTTATATTTGATTAAATTAATTAAAACTCAAGCTATTTCGTTTGGTTTGCTCATTTTTGGGTGAATTTTAATGCCTGAAGATTAAAAGTTAGTATTTTATGATCATTCTAATTATATATTTAATATTAAACTTTGTATAGTAATAGTTTAATTTTTAGTTCAAAGAAGTTTGCATGGTTAAATGTTACATAATTATAGTTCGAAATATAGGCATTTACATATTTATTGTTACTGGTGATTTCTGTTCATGGTAGCTTGCTAATAAATTTTTATCTGATAATTGCATTCGTGTAAAATAATACCTGTCCTTCATTTACCTTACGGTCAGTCCTTAATGCCTCATATGATTTTGTCTGTATTTTTGAGCTTTTTAAAATCTTTTTTCTGGTCAATTTCCTAATTCTGTCTGATCTCCAGTCTTGCTTAAATTATTCTACTTAATCATTCTCTGAGATTTGTCAGAGAGTAAAATGGAAGCTGTTTTCCTTCCCATTTTTAAGGGTTGTTGTTGAACACTTGTAAATGTGCAAGTTCCCATACAGTTAAATCACACATCATTAGAAACATTTGCATGAGATTAATAATTTCTGACAAATTAACTTTTTGATGGAAACTGGTTCACATTTACTCAAGTGACTGGAGCAACTATCTTCAAATATACAGTGTCAAAATGGAGGAAAAATGGAAAACAGTAAATAACTTGTGTCCATCCCTAGAGCTAATGAGAATGTGTTTATTAAAGGGAATTTAGCCTTACCACCAACATGTTAGTTAGACTGCCACCAAAATTAACAATAGAAACCGCCAGTATTACTTTATATGTGAGTTTTTTAAATATGTCTTGTGTGATTAGAATAGATTAACAAATGAGTTCTACGAATTAGTGAAATGTGCATAGTATGCACAGTGCAAAAGAGGTTTACTGTGCATTATTTATGATACAACAAATATAGGAAATACATTTAATGCAATATATTCTGTATTAAAAATATGTGTCTTTTGCACAATGGGCCTACTAGCGTCTGAGCGGTAAAGTCACTGAATATGGAGGGTTTCAAATCACAGCAACGAGGTTAGCTGAATGGGCGATTTCATGGCGTTCCCCATGTCTAATGTAATATGCAAGCTAGTTCCCCGTAGAAAGTCCTCCACCATCCCTCCCCTTAGACAGATAGCGCTTGAGTGTTTTGCAATAATTAAAAAACAAAACGAAAACAATTCTTTTGCGCAATGAATACTAACTATACTTTAAAAAATATTCAGAACAATTTTTAGAAACATACTATTATTTTAGAAAAGCAAATTACTACTAAACTATTTTTAGTTTATACTGATGCAGGAGTTGTTAAAATGTACATAATTAAGAAGTCTGATAAATTTTATATTAGTTGTGCTTTAATTTTTAGATCAAGAACTTTCGTCCAGGTGGCCTTAGTTAAGAAATATTAAATTTTGGCCCATGCTTTTTAAAGAGGAATTAAATTTTTCTCAATCATTCTTCTGCATTTAATATTTTTTTTTTTTACTTTCTGCACAGTCTCTGTAGCTGTTTGAATGTACTTGCCATAATTTTACTATTAATGCATGCTGAAATCAAAGTTATTTATGTCAAGCATTGGGATATATTTTAGTACAGTTTGCTATTCATTTCATTAAAGCTGAATTTGTGTAAACTTCTAATTGATATAAAATTAAGCAGAGCTATAACCTTGTATTTGGCATAGATTTTAGTCAAGACTTTATCAATTGCAAGGGCAAACAGGTATGACTCCCTCATCATCAGGAGCAAAGAAATCTACAATGAAGGGAAACCCATGATTGTATTTATATCCAAAAGAAGTAAAGTGAATGAGAAGGTACTGCCATCTGTCAGCAGAAATGTTAATGAAAAATTAAGTTGTTAATAGAATTTTAAAAGTGTTAGGAAGGACTGGATTGGAATTTAAGTCTTTAATTGAATGAAATAAATTTTTGTGAATGTGAAAAGCTTTAAGAAAAATCTAGCTCACCAATGGAAGAAGCTTTATGGATAATTTTTCCAGACCTAAAGTCAAAATTGGAATTAAATTTCCAACTGTGATAAGGTATTGAAAACTTCTTAATTTCTCCTTTCTGGACATGAGATTCTATATGAATATTTGCAGCATGACTAACTGAATTATTACTTTTAAAAGAAAATGAAAGCAGAATTTTTAAAAAAAATGGAAAAGCTTTGAAATATACACTCACTTCCAAAAGTTAAGCACGGAGAGGAAAATGCTAATTTCTGGAAGCCAATCAGAATTGAAGAGGATGCAATTTGCTGCAAAGTAGATGGAAGTATGCAAATATGTTAGGTAACAGCCCATTGTGCTTTCATGTCAAGAAATATGCAAAAACGGCAGTCTTATAAGAAGCCAGCTTTATGAAGGGCTACAGAAGTTGATTGTAAGTGCTGATAGAAGGTGTTTAAAACTTTCTTACAATTTGTTTTCAAGACATACGTGTTTCTATGACTTCCAGAAGATGAATGGAAGATTCTGAGCGGTGCCGTGCTGTGGGGTGCATTGAAGCAGGACAGCCGATCACAGATGTTGCTCTTTCTTCGGCGTTCATCATTCTGTAATTTCACGTTTACGGAAACAATTCCAAACCACACAGACAGTTGTCCGAAGGCCCGTAGCCGGTCGCCCAAGGGTTACAACCCCGCAGAAGATCGATATATTGCTATTGTAGCCAAGTGGAATCGCAGAGCGACCTCCACACGTGTGACATCTATTGTTACAGTGTCCATTGGTAAGGCAATATCTGCAACTACTGTACGCCGAAGATGACATATGAGTAGACTGTATACCGGGGTACCTCGAGTTTGTGTTCCTCTATCCATCCAATCAAGAGGGGCACAATTATAGTGGTGCCGGGAACATGTCAATTGGAAGGTGTCTGACTAGAGAAATGTCATGTTTACTGATGAGTCAAGATTTGCTCTGGAGCCAGATGCCAAGCGTATAAGGATATGGCGTGAACAACGAACACACAATCAGTCCCAAAACATCACTGAACATCACGCATTCCGAGGCAGAAGCATTATGGTGTAGGCAGAGATTTCATTAGGATACTGCACCGACCTGCACATCTTTAAACGGGGTTCTTTGACGGCTGTTCGGTATCGAGATGAAGTCCTAGAACCCATTGTGAGATCGTACGCTGCAGCAGTCGGCTCTACTTTTGTTTTAATGTAGGATAACACACGTTCCCATAGAGCTGACATCGTTGGTGACTACCTGGAGAGTGAAGGGATTGCACGTATGGCATGGCCAGCATATTCACTCGACCTTAATCCCATTGAAAATCTTTGGGATGCTCTCGGCCGTGCTGTATCTTCACGTTTCCCACCTCCAGCCACTCTTATTGAGCTGGAAACTGCTCTACAAGAAGAATGGCGATTGCTTAATTCTGCAGTGGTTGACCAACTGAAGCATGGTCATCGATTGAAAGCATGGTCACAAGGTGTAAACTTTGTATACAGATAAGGGGGGATCACATACCTTATTAATATCCTTTTTTTCATTTTATGCTGTTTATTTTCACTTTATACATAATTAAGTCTCCAGTATGTCATTATCTGATAACTTACAAAAATTTAATATTGCTTTCATTTCTGTATATAATTATTAATTTTATTTTATGCATAAATATATATGCTACTTTCCTGCCGAATTTTGTGTCAATCAAAGCAGTATTTCTTGATTTTTTTGCATTTTACATCTTCATGCTTAACTTTTGGATGTGAGTGTATTTCTAGTTACATGTAAGTAAAATAACTTTCCTAAATATGGGTATAAATGTATTTTTGAATTTTATTTACAGCTTTGCTTTAAATGCGCTTCAGTAAATTATTATTTTTAGCACATACGATAAGGGAATCGTTAACTCTAGTTTTTGTTTTAGTGTATTGATATTGTCTTCTAATATCTTTGGATATAACTAACTAGCTTTGTATTCTAATATCTTCCTATATAATGTAGTACTTTAATTGATTTAATGTGTATCCTTATAGAATATGATAAATGAAAAGTTAAGTTGCATTGAGAAGCATATTTTTAATAAACCTACCACTAGAAATGACTGCAACATTTTTGTGTTTATTCTGTCTAATCAGTTTTCAGGAACATTATCAAAGACATTATTTTCAACTAGCATATAATATAAAAATTTGATAATGCCATCTGAGAAAGAGAAAACGTTTAGCTTATGATGTTATACTAATTAAGTTTTGTTTTATATTCGTAACTGTATTCATTATGGAATGGACATGGGTTTAGTTAATGAATATTAAAAAAACTTACAAATATGTATATATATATATATATATTTTCCTTACTCCCCCTATCTCTGAAATTTTTTATATTAATACAATAAATTATTAATGAGACGTTTGACCTGATATATAAGTATTCATTGATTTTGCCACACAGTGGTAAATGGATCAAATTAGATGGTCAATCTTATCTGGTCAAATTAGATGAGGAATCTTATTAAATTATTATATTCAAAGTACACTGCCAAAAAGTTAAGGAACAGCATGTTTTTCAAAACTCACCATTACAAAAATGTCAGTAATGTTTAAATTCACAGTTCATATGCATGACAATAACGAAGTTGTACAAATTATGAGCAAAAACGTTAGCCACCACTTTTATTTTATAGAAATGAATACTTATATAGAAGTTGGAGAAAAATAAGAAAATTGTAATTCTTGTTCATGAGTTTTATCTTCAGTTGTTATTACAGTTTAGTGCACAATATCCAGGAGAGTCTATCAATGTCCAGGAGAAGTCATTTACCCGATTTGTTGAGGTAGATGACAATCGGAGGGATGGAAATGTCACAAGCTGACACTGTTAGATGTCTCAATGTCTCTTGCAGAGTGGTCCACCGACTATAGAATCAGTTTGAATTCCAGGATTCTGTGTCTAGAAGACATGTTACAGGCAGACTTAGAGTTACCACATGTGCAGGAGACCGTTATTTAGCTCTTTCAGCCCAAAGGAGGAGAAACGTTACTGTGCCTCAGCTCATGGCAGATCATTTAGTGGCAACAGGAAAAGAATCTCAGCTACTACAATATGCCTGCACAATACAGGTCTGTATGCCAAGACTACCAGTTATTTTGTGCCCCCTTGACCCGAGGACACAGAGGTGCCCATTTATGTTCGGCAAGAGAGCACATCTCCTGGAGTAGTCAACAATGGGTGTTTGTTCTCTTTACAGACAAGTCCAGGTTCACATTGGAGAGTGATTCAGATTGTCAGCTGATCCAGAGGGAACAATGCACCAGATACAACCAATCCCTGATTGTGGAAAGACAGGTACAGAGGTGGTGGAATAACTGTTTGGGCTGGGATCTCTCTCTGTTGTCACACTGACCTGCATGTATTCCTTTCTGTCCGCCCGTATGCTGCTGCTATTGGTCCTAGATTTCTTCTGATGGACGACAATGTGCACCCTCACCAAGCTCAGGTTGCTAAAAAATATCTTAGGGTGACAGTATGAAGTGAATGGCATGGCCAGCTCAATCCCCAGATCTGAATCCAATAGAGTATCTTTAGGACTACCTTAGGAGATAGGCTGCTGCTTTAAGTCCTCCTCCAAGGTCATTGGATGAGCTTGAACAAGGAGTACTCGCGTATCTGGTCGTTGCTTCCCGTGTCTCTGACTGACACCTTAATTGAGAGCATGAAACATCGCTGCTGCCAATGTATTGCAGCTAGGGATGGACGCATTCCTTATTAGAACCCATTTTTGTAATGTTACCACCTCATTTTTCCTAAAACTGTTTCTCCAAGACTGGATTTCTCTGCCAAAAGTGCAACTTTTTGTTGTAATTCATGTTTATGTTGAACTTTAGAAACATTCTATGTCACATTCATTAAAGAACTGTTTAATGAATATGTCTTCTAAATTTGTTTCTGTGTAGCTTCATTCTCAAATTAGACACAAAAAACATGCTGTTTCTTAACTTTTGGAGGGCAGTGTGGTTGAGTAAAATGTTATTAGATTGTCAAAAGATCCTTTGAGTAATGAAAAGACAGTTGTTGAAAGCAGTTAAAAATGCAGATTAGCAACAGGGATATCCAAATTGTGCATCCATGAGAAAATCGCATAAAATGGATGGTTCTTTTGGAACTTTATTCTTGTACCATTTGTTGAGAACTAGTTTGTGACATTTATGTGATGTTAACTTGCCAAAGTACTGTGTGGGGGATAAGCCATTGGAAGGTTGGAAGCCAGCAGATCATTGCATCTGTGGAGTTGGTTTCATGAGAAGGGAAGTGTTAAAGGGCATCCTGGTTTAGGTCATTCTTGCAGCTGATATCTCACATGGTGTTTGCTATAGCATACAGTTTGTAAAGAACAATCCTTTGGAATTAATGGGAAAATATCGCACAGTTGCAAAAATCTTTCATAACAGCAATCAGAACAAGAGTATTGATATAAGCAATTTCCAGATGTGTTCATTATTCTACATTGTATTCACAAAGTCTAGTTTGAATATCTCGTTGATTTTCCAGCATCATGGGGACTAGAAGAAATTCAGCTGAAGAATGGTATGATTTGGAACTTGCTGACTAGAGCCCAGATTCTGTTTAGAGGTGTATATTTGACTTTTGACCTGGAGACAGCGTGACACCTGGTATAACTCAGCAAGTCGTCAGGAACAGTAGTGGTTAGCTCAGTTATTATCAGTCTTTTTTTGCCCTATGCATCCTTTTCAACATTACTAGATTATCATTCCCCTCCTCAAACTCAAAAATTACATATACAGTTATTTAAATTTATATTATTTTTTAATGCATTGTATAAATTAAACAAGAAAATGTATAGAAAATGTTAAATATCAAAACTTTAATAAAAGTAGTTTTTTTAAATTCATAATTTAAAACTAAGTGCTTAACTGATAAAAATAAGGCTGACGGCATTCCCCCTGAATGAACTATGAAATTCTTCCCCAGGGTACCCTCCTGGTTGAGGATCTCTGGCTTCATTGGAAGCAGATGCTTTTTTGGGCAGAGATCAGTTTAGGTTCGTGATCGGTAAAGTCTCTGAATACTGTATGACTTAAATGCTTGGTGAGTAAATAGAGCTTATAGAGCAGTCAACTTGTTACCCATAATTGAGTCAAATAGAACATGTTTGGAATGCATTTCTCAGACGCACTTCATCTAGATCTTAAACTCCATTGACCCACCTTCAGTTAGTAAGTGCCTTTCTTGAAGAGAGGGAAGAATGCCCCAGAACTGGGGTACCTTCCTCATCAGTTGAATGCTTTGCAGATGCAAACAATGTTCTTGCATACTCGTATTGGCTCACTTTATTAGACAATTAATAAAGAAGCTTTTATAGTCATTAATTTCCATACAGCAGTAACTTCAGTATGGGATGTAAATATGAATTATTTCCAATTAACCTATATCTCCGTACAGGCTGCCCAGACAGTATAATGGTTATAGGAGCCTACTGTGGCACCGAAGGGCCCAGTCCTGGAGAAGGCGTGGATATAACTGTCCGCCCCATCATAGGAGGTAACGCTGGCTGCCTATTAGGTGCCTCCACAATAAAATGGCCACCACTTCTGGCTTTAGGAGTATCCAGTGCCAAAAGGGCAAGTGCCTGCCATTGGATAAAAAAAATCTTACAGGCTTCCATTTCTAACCATGTAGTCTTTTTGTGATCTGCTATAATTAAATAACTTAATATCAGAGTAACTAAAAAATATGAAAAAATAGCGTTATAAAGCCTGCATTGAAAATGTCAGCTACCATTATCTTGAATCAGAGACTTTTAAATGGTTTTTCTTGCTGACAAAATTTATATTGTTAACTCTCTTATTTTTTCCAACTTTATATGCATTTTAAAGTTTCTTTTGACAATAAAAGCGCTATTGTGTTATTTATTAACTGTTTTTTTATTTATTATTTCTTTTCCCCCACTCAGGTAACTTAATTTCGGAAATAATTTTTTTGTAAAAATTTGTTTTTCTATGCAGAGAAAATTTATGCTTTTCTTCATTTACAAAATGAATTTTGAGCTCATCAGAAGGCTGTTTCATTAACAGAGAAGAAAAATCTGAATTTATTAAATTTTAATGGGTTACAGATTTGTTTGCAAAACATTTTACTTAGTAAGAGCTGTTTCATACCTTGTTAAATTGCTGACATTTATTCATTATGTCCCATTAACAATAAATAGTGCATGCACATAAACTAGTTGTATTGTTAAAGAAGGTAATTTATTTGATTACTTTCCCCATGGTATATCAAATATAAAAGAATGTTTTGAGATTTTATAGCAATGGAATTTAACAACAACAGATTATTGAATAGTCAGAAAACTGTTTTTTTAATATGAAGAGGAAATAATTAATTGGCTGACACAGTATAAATGTCAAACTGAATCTTGAAAATTTAAATCATATGTTTTCAATTATGTTAGTTTAAATATTTATAACAGAGTTTGTAGATAGGCTTTAAAAGCTTTATTCAGGATGTAGCAAAAAGGTATAGACATAAATTGTCACTTTCTCTTCTGAAACTTAAAAGATCAACAGAGAGTGTGGCAATTCATGAAAGCTCTGATGGAACTACTTTAATTAATGTAGTTAAAACATGTGGTTTTTATTTTAGATATCTATCTCTCAAAAACATATTTTATGTCTTAATTAATTTAACATGTTTTAAATGAATGAGATATGTCGTTATTAAGACATATGAATGTGTTAATTTTGTTCATGTGTCTAATAATGAAAGGATTTAATATTTACTCAATGAGTTGTACTTAATTACAAAATTCATGTGCTTCATTATATCTTGGAATTATTTGATTAAAATTATTTGGCTAATTCCTCTGCCACACACTTTTCTAGGGCATTTTTAGATTTTCAAATTATGTTCTCTGTGTCAGAATTTTAAAAATCGGTAGTCTTTTTAATCTAACAGTTGTTAAGCATGTTTTTAAGGTCACTTGCAAAACATTCCACAAATATACACAGCATTATAACAAAAATATGAGTCTGTAGTTTTGAAAATGATTAAATATATGAGCAAGACTTCATATGTCTGAATATAATTTATACAGGTATGCTTTACCTTAACAGATAGCCGTAAGGTGTTTTATCATAATAAAATAATCCAATTTAGTCATTTTGTGAGGTGCATATCAACTCTTGCATTGATGTTTTCAATAATAGTTTTCAGGGTACCACAGTTTTATGTTTATCTTCTCATTCAGTTCTAACTCAAGCTTTTCAAAAGTTATTTTCTGTTTTTTCATAATTTAATTATTCTTAAATCAGTTTTCCTTGGTGTTAAAGGTTATCTGTTTTATTTCACTTTCTGTAAAAGCATGAATATATCACTGAAATATTTATTAGTGATTAATTTATAGCTGCATTTTTTGTGCATGTATATGCTTAAATAATTTTTGCTTTTATAGATTAGAAAATTTTCTTTTCACATTTTTGTATTTGATTTTGTGTCAGAAGCTTGAAATTCTGTGTCATGTATAAATTGAGAGCTGAAAATTTCAGGTACTGAAAAGATGCATAAAGTTTTGACCTTCATAACTCGAGAATGTTCTTTGGTGAACTACAGCTGTTAAAACTAATAATGAAAACCAAGAATTGAGTTCTGCATGCACTTTTAGTGTCTAAATGTTAAGAAGCTGATTTTTTTGGTAATGAATTTTCCTTATTTTTTAAAATTTGTTTAAATGCTTTTTCTCTTTTGTTATGCTTTTTCATTATTATTTGCATTAATATATGAAACAATAATTAAAATTAATCTACACTGTATGAGAGGATACTTGTTTTTTTGGTAGCTTTATAATGTGAAGTAATTGTAGCAAAATTTCAAAATATTGTAGTTCTTTTATAGCAAGTCAAAAAATGAAATGAAATGTATTTCATAACTTTCTGTTTATTGAATTTAAATGGACCAAATGGGAATAAGATTATTTCTTGTGGAACATGGTTTAAAATTAAATATTGAAGTATAAGGTTATTCACCCCTTCCCTCTAGATTTAGAGATCTTATATCTTACAAAAAGATTTAAAAAATTCAGCTTTTCCTCTCTCCCTCTGATTATTATTATTTTTTTAAATTGGCATCCTCAGAATAACAAATATATTGAAAGAGCTGGAATTTAGGCTGAGAGATGAACTAAACTGCTAAGATGATGATGAAAGTAGCAGCAGTCTGCTATTTTGGAGTATACACTTTTATTTTGAAAATTATACACCTTAATCCTTTCTGGGACATTAAGCTTAGATAATTACTTCTGTTATCAAACAAATGATAAACTTAATGTGTCCATATCCTGTAAAAATTTGTTTGATCACGAAAAATTTTCTGAATCCTTTTAAGTTAACTAGATATTTTTAGCCCCTGCACACTTATAATAATAACCTTATCTCTCAAGTACAGTATAATTATTAACGTAGGTAAAATGATACAAAAAGTCATATTACAGTAATACACTTCAATAAATAATATATATTATGTAGTACATTAATATTCCAAAGTTATATGATAGGCAGGACCAACACAATGAGTGTAAGTCCAATTTGCACACATTAGGGTTTAACATTGCATGTAAATTCATCGTAGTTAAACTCTGATTCCAAGACTTTCTTTCTTTTCGCCATCGACGGAACAGCTGGCCCACTGGGTTAGGTGCTTTTCAGCCTGTTGGATCCCGTCGATGGAATTTTAAGTATATATATATGAAGAGCTTAGTAGTGTGTCCTCCTGCAATTGACCACGCTAAACGAGGAGCATTGAAATAAGGACCAGAACATGGAAAAAAGGTGCATGATGGGGACTGCTGAGACTAAGGGAAACACTTATTATGGGGCATGTTAGGCAGACATTTATACAGTTACGGTACATGTTGGGCATACACTATTATGGTACATGTTAGGCATACAGTTATATTAATGATAGCTATATAATCAGGTACAGATGCAAAGATGAACAAATACATTGTACATGTTAGGCATACACTATTATGGTACTTGGTAGGCATGCAGTTATATTAAGGAAATGCTATATAATCAGGTACAGATGTAAAGATGAACAAATACATTACAGATTGTGGGATCCGTTAAAAGAGTGCTGGATTAATCATAAAATTAAACATAATTGGGAATAAAACAAGGAAAATAATAATAAGTAAGACATTAAGTAAATTAATATGTGTACAGAGCGGGCTGCTGACGGCACAGTGTCCAAGAAAAGAAGTCACTCCAGGCTGTCAGCAATGCTTTTAGCAACGGTAGTGCAGTCTCTAATGCGGCTGAGCGCATATTTGTTCTTAATTGTGTTCTTAAACCAAGCCGGCATATTGATTGCAGCTGGTCTTTTTAAATGAGAATTCGCTGTGTGAGGGCAATCAAACACATAGTGATCTGGATCACCAGTACTCCCACAAATACATTGGTCACTGTCTCTTAGGCGAAATCTGTGAAGATACGACATATATGGGCCATGCCCTGTCAGATACTGTGTAAGGTGCGAGGAGCAGCTATTTAAATTCTGGTTAACTTCTGATTGGAAATCATACAGTCTTCTGCCTGTGGTGCTTGTGTCCCAGTAGTTTTGCCACTGCTTCATTAGTTCACATTTGAGTGTAGTTTTCAGATATGAGTGCGGAAGGGGCACAACAATGCTACTCACATGGGGTTCATTGGCCGCGCCTTTCGCAATCAAATCCGCTGCTTCATTTCCTTTAATCCCCGTATGGGCTGGAACCCATTGAACCTTAGGCCTCAGACTTGCAGGACTCGAAATTAATAGTTTTTGTATGTCTCTGACAATGGGATGCCTACTTCGACGGCCCTGGATGGCCTGTAAGCTTGACATTGAGTCTGTGTAAATTACTTTATACCCGCCATTATTAGCAATAAAGTCCAGAGCTGCCTTTAGGGCTGTAAGTTCTGCCTGAAACACTGAGTTGCTGGGGTGAAGCTTCTTAGCCCAGGAATGAATTATGTAGTCACCCTCCATTGCACACCAGGCACTGCCAGTCCCGAGTTCTCCTTTGGAGCCATCGGTATATAGGGCTAAGGATTGTAATGCACTTGGAGGATTACAGTTTGCTTCTATATCGAAGTCTGCAGGGTGGTAAGGAGAGTGGGCAATGTGATTCTCGTAGTCCGAGGATACATAAGTCTTACTCCAAATAGTAATGTCTTGTTTTAGTCTGATCACTCTCACCGCAGCACTCTCGCTCTGTACTATCAAGTGCAGGGGCGGTAGCCCAGCCAATACATTTAATGCAGTGGTAGGAGAGGTACGGAATCCTCTGCAGATGCCCAGAAGAAATGGTCTTTGCGCGGAGTTCAATGCATGTTGCATTTTAATCGTGACATTGACGCCCCATATGGAAACGCCATGAAGAGCTATGCGCTCAGCGACTGTGGCATACCATATTTTGAGCATCTGTGAGGAGACACCCCAGCTAGCAGCAGCTGTTCTCCGCATTGTATTAGACAATTTATGCAGCCTTTCTTTAAGATCCTTGATGTGAGGGAGCCAGGAGAATCTGTCGTCTATAATCACACCCAAGTAGCGAAAATGTCTCACGAATTGTATGTTTCTGTCATGAAGGTTTACACACGGGGTACGCTCGTGCCTTTTTTCCGGGCTAATCACCATTCCTTTTGTTTTTGTTCTTGAAATTGTGAGCTTATGTTCACTGGCCCAGCGGACTATTTTGTCTAGCGCTTTTTGGGAATTTGCCTCGTAGCTTTTACGGCTGTGACCGTTTGAAATCAGCAAGAAGTCGTCAGCATACGCTATTATTTCTGATGTTTCATCATCGTCAAAAAGGTTGAGCGCAGTGTCTGCTACCAGGTTCCACAGAAGTGGACCTAGGCAAGAGCCCTGCGGACAGCCTTTCGTCACCTTTTGCATGTGGACGCCTCCATCCGTTGTAGCTTGAATTCGTCTTTCACTCAGGTAGCTGTAGATCAAATCAAATAAAGTTTTGGGACAATTGATATCTTTGAGACATTTCAAAACATCATGCCACCACAACGAATCGAAGGCACCTTGAATGTCTATGCTGATGACAACAGTATGCAGTTTATTCTGCTTATTTCTAAGTACTGTGTTCCGTAGGTGATACAGTGCGTGATCCACTGACTTTCCTGCTATAAAGCCATATTGCCTAGTATTTATGAGTTTATTGGTATGAATGTAAAAATTCAGTCTTTGAAGTATTATTCTTTCGAGGATTTTTCCCATGGCCGGGAGCAGGCAGATGGGCCTATAAGAAGCAGCCTCATTTGGATCTTTATTTCCCTTCAGGAATAGAGCAACTTCTGCTATTTTTGTGCCTTCTGGAAAGAGACGAATTCTCCAGCACGCCTGTAAATAGGAGAAAAGTATTGCCGGATGCGTGTTATGCATAGCTCTGAGAATACCATTATCAAGCCCATCCGGACCTGGAGCTTTACTCGGATTCAGCTTCTTGATTACGTCATTCAGTTCCTTACTTGTTGGAGGTGGCTCAGAATCAGCAATGGATGAAGTATAATATTGTTCAATACTAGTTCGTATTTCCTTCTGCGCTGTAGTGTCTTTATGGGGATCATCATGCTCGAAAATCGTTTCCAGTATATGTGTCACTATCTGGTAACTAGTGTTGGCATTCTGGCAGATTGACGTAGTTAGACTGGTAGGTTTAAAGATCTTATCATGAGCAACTTTGAATAGTCTACCAAATTTTTCTGTTGCGTTCGTACAATATTTCTGCCAACATTCCAGTTTAGCCTTTGAAATCATTCGTTTATAGACTGCGCGGTTTTTTCTGAATATCAATCCCAATGCCTTTCTTTCATTTGGATCGCGGCATCCTTGAAAGCGGCGCCTAAGGGCCCGAACTCGACTCCGTTCGGCCGTTAACATGGAATTCCACCATGGAGTTTTATTTGGAATAAAGTGACTTCGCCGTTTAAGTATTTTATCACAGACCGTCTGCAATGCATCTATTGCCATATTGTATGCCGTATCAAGCGCTTCTTTATTACTTGCATTTTCAAAGGCTGCTACTAAATGAGAAGCATGGGGCGCTAAAGTACTGCCAAATTTTTGGGAATTTATATATTTTGTTTTCCATCTATTTTTAACTGCGTATTGGTGTTCTAAGTCAATGTCGAATCTAATAAAACGATGGTCACTTAATGATGGGCAATCACTCCAGACATTCCAATTGTTTATTCTTGAGTAAATGGCGGTGGTTGCTAGTGTAATATCTGGCCAGCCCTCTGCCCGTGTAGTCCAGAAAGTTGGATGGCTGTCAGCTGAATTAACTATCGTCAGGCCATGGGATGTTATAAAGTCCAAAACTGGCACTGCTCTTCTGTTTCCCTCTGGTGCGCCCCAAAGAGGGCTTGCGGCATTAAAGTCTCCTGCAACAATTTTGCTGCGAACCGGAAGTGCAACTACATATTCTAATTCAGTCAGTGCTAATGTGATATCATGTGAGGGCGGAATATAGACACTTGTGAAAGCAATATTCCCATTAGGGCTCTCAAGCTGAATTGTGATTGAGTAATCACCTTTGTACATTAGTAATGGTGTGAGCGGACCGTTGTACACTATTGCTGCTAGATTACTAGTTGACTGAAAGACCTTGAAAGAACTCATGCCTACAATTTTTCCATTTGCCGTGTAATATTCTTGCAGTAGGGCCACTGGAAAGTTATTTTCCATTATAATTTGGGCTGCGTTGTTTGTTGCAGCCTGGCATCTCTGGAGGTTCCCCTGTAAGACGGAGAAACCCTCAAGTATACTCTTGTGTACAAGACCCTGCATTTTGCTTAATGTTGATAAGCTGCTCTGAGGCGACTGAGCTCTGCTTTGTATGCTGGGCATATTCCTGCACTTGCCAAGTGTGTTACTTCGTATGTTGTGCCTAGTTTCTTATTCGAATCTTCACAGTTGATACAGTGAGGCGTAGTTGTAGTACACTTGCCAACTGCGTGTCCTTTACCACAGGTAGCACACGCGGGGGATGACTTGCAAGTGTGGCTGATATGGCCTAGCTTTTGGCAGTTGTAACACCTCTTTACTTTGAAAAATTGTCTAAACGTGCACGAGTTAAAACCAATGAAAACACGGGGGTGGTCTTTTACAAGGTCAAAACTGCTGGTGTGAATATCGACAATCCAATTATTATCACCTGGGGACTTACGTACAGGTGTCCTTGGTGTTATGTGGGAATGTGTAACTGATGGTGCCAGATTCACAAAAGCCTCACTTATATCGTCAGCTGTGGCCGAGGCTGGCACACCATAAACTATCACTGATGTTTTTCGACCGTTGGGAACTCTCACAGAAACTGTTGAAGAAAGCGCAGGTGTTTCTTCTATTGATTTCCGAAGCACGTCTATATGCTCCCTAGCAGTGCACCGCACCAACAATTCCTTGGCCCGGGTAGGGCGAACTTCTTCAACCGTTATGCCTATGGCTCTTGCGTTTATCTTGGAAGTAAGCTGGGCCCTAACCTGCTCAGGAGTTTGATCGGTGTCGTTGGGCTTAATTAGCAACACGTGTTCGGATTGCTTTTTTCCAAGCGGCTTTGTAAGGCGTTTTTTCTTTCGAACTTCAGTGAAAGGAAGTTCGTTTGTTTCTGTTTGAAATTGTGTATCTCCTGTAGTAGCAGGGAGTTCCGTAATAGGCGCAGTAGGAGCAATGGTATTCGAAGTATCGCGCTGCTGTTGTAATGCCTGAATTTGCCCCTGCAGCTGAGCGTAAAATAACTCTTGTTCAGCTATTGTGTTGCGAACTGTATTTACAAAGCTGGTAACTTGTTTCCTGACGGATGCGTTGAGTTTTTTAGACTCTTTAGAATGTCTAATGAACAACTGTAGTTGGTCACAAATGAAATTGATAGCCTCTATTCTGGAGGCGGAAGTAGAAGAATTTGTTGTGCTCCTGTCTACCGAAGGGAAGTCTTGTTTATTGCATGTGGAGCTAATTGAGTCCGCTGAAGTGGTTGGCGTAACTGGATGCATATTAAATCACAGTAATGCACATAGAGTAATTAAAAGCGCAGTAGAAAGCACGGAAATCACAGTTTTAGGGGGGGAACACAAAGTAAGTGTAAGCGCAGTATATACCACTGTAGAAGATGGTATTCGGTGACAACACTTCGCGTGCTTGCTAAAACTAGCGCTAATGGCAGGGAGGTGTACACTAACAAAGAAAAACCGCCAGCAGTGCACTATAACATTATAAAATTGAAATGACAAATAGTATCTTATACTTAGCAAATTACAATTGCAGGTACACAATAAAATTGCAGTTAAAAAAAAATGTATTGTTAAGCAAATTAAAACACAGTTAATCACGATAAAATTCAGTAGCAACTGATATTAGCACTTATTAATTTAAGTATATATTAACAAAAACGAGAATAATAATTGTATTACTGGTAATTATAATAAACAAATAAAATTATATGAGCTAGTTAAATTAATGCACACTTAATAAGTTCAATAAGCACATAATAGTTAATAAGTTCATAAGTCAGCAAAATTTTTTACAGTAACTACTATTACAGAAATATTTATCACACAACCCTGAAGAAAGATAAGAGCAATAAGATAATAGCAATAGTATGCTTTTTGCTAGAGTCTGAATTTAGAATAAATTAATTCAAGTCGTGAACTAACTAGTGAATACTTCAAGATAATTGAATGCAGTCTACCTGTTGCAGTCTTCTCTTGATTCTGTATAATCCAAATAGTGGGGGTATTATAATATGTGGGAGTATTATAGCAAAACTAGGGTAGTTATCACATATCAAGGAAATGCCGTTATCCTTTCAACTGTAGCTTGGAATCCTTTCTGATTCCAAGACTGGGAAAACACTTGTTTAGAAGAAAGGTATATAATAAAGAATGTAGTTTGCATGCATGTCCATGCAAAATAGTATTAAAATGAATGTGCTACATAAAAATGGAGCTATTTTGATGCCAGTAATTTCATAATATTCAGCAGACTCATATGATTACTCAATGACTTTTTCTCATAAAATTTCTTCATAACAAGCTAATAATTTTTTTTATTCCCTAGCCTTGTAAAGAAAAATTTTTAACTAATGTCTGTATCCTCCAAAGGCAAAGTCTCTTGTTAAGCAGGTAGCCCTTACATACTTTGCTGTAAATTAAATAAACCTTCAGTTGAGCTTGCGGTTTTCATATGCTTTTCTGGTGAATCTAGGTCTCAGGTGTTAGCTTCCTGAGTAGTGATCTTGCTCATGTATCTGTAAGCTGTTCGATTGCCATCTCTTTCCTGCGAGAGTCTAGCAGTTCGCTGTTATCATTATTATCAACTAATTGTCCGAGAAAATGTACTTGTATTACATGAGCGACTTGCCCAGTTTCTGGTGTTTTTTTATGTTTTTGAAAAGGAGCCGACAGATTTTCTTCCAGACACCATTTAAAGTTTTTATGAAATTTTGTTCCATAAGTTTCCAATGAAAATGAGCAGCCACAAAGCTTCAAATTCATGTGAGTTGGAGTAGTACTATATATTAATTTATGTGTGTTTACTAATCAACTGAGCTAATTATATTAACTAAGCTAATTATTATTATATAGCTAATATATTAATTATATTATTATAATTATATTAATATTTTATGCAAATATATATATATATATATTCCATGTTAACCTGGTAAATAGAAACAGTTTAATGTAGAACTTTTATAAACAGATGGCACCCTTTGTTTCAAAATACAATGATGTGTTGGGGATCTGGTAAAATTATTTGTTTCAGGGATTAGAATGACCACAGAAAGTTGTTTAGTAGAATGCTCTTCTACATAGATTACTTCTCTTTTGACACGATTGCTTTGTATGTCTAATGGGTGGATAGAAACACAAATGAAACTTCTCTGTGCTATCAACAGCTGAATTCTTAAGTGTGTAGTGGTTAGATTATGTAATCATCTCTAAAATTATTTTGTATGAAACTTTATTTTCTTTGTTTGTACTTCAGCATGATGAATTTAGATTATACTTAGCTAATTATACTGTCAGAATCTTTAGACCTAGTAATAAGCTTCAGTATTGAATACAAAAAAAGGAGGTTTCTGCAAAATGATATGTTTCATATTTTCAATTGCTAAACACACTCCTTGAAAGAATCCCTGCCACCTTACATGTCCTTACATGCTTTTCTAATCATTTAAACTGAGTATCCTACAGGCACTGAACAAGAATGGCAAGCAAGCCTTTCACATCTCCTCATTAAAAGAAGTGCTTATTACTGTGTCTTCTTCCAGACAAGTGTCTCTATGTTGGGTACATGGTCATCAAGTTACCCAAGGTAACAAAAGGACCAACTCTTTAGCTAAAGAAGCCGAAAGTCACCCTTCCATCGACTCAGATATCCCACTCTCCATAGTCGCTGCCAGACACAAGATCTTCTGCACCTTTATGTCCATTTGGCAAGTTCACTGGTACGACTCAGACACAGGTTGACTCACCTACTCCGTCTTTCTCGTGGTCTCCACCAGGAGGCTCAAAACAGACTTCTATCTGCAACAAGCTTTTACAAATCACAGAAGATTTCCCATGTATCTCAGCAGGTTCTGCCATCAAAACGTCAAATGCACCTGCGGTGCTTCAGCAGACATCTTGCATTACATACACGACTGTCCACTCTTTTGTGCCATCAGAGCCTCCCTTCCTCAGCTCCAGGGATCACATAGCCTCAAAGACTTTCTTAAGGATTACTATGGAGAGCGGGTCATCAGAACCATCATAGAATATGTATATTCTAAGAGAAACATAATCATAGCAGATAACCAGGTCTGGGCACCTGATGAAATGCAAAGGCAGCAAGCCTCCATTCATGTATATATGTAAATATCTCTAAACTAACTAACCCTTTTTCCTAATTTTATACTAACATACTCAAAACATTGTAAGTTGGAACACCCAACGAAAGTAGTACACTAATGTTAAATCTGTTTATCAATAATAAGGTTGAAAAGATAAAGAACCCAAAAGGTTGCTGGTGCAATGATCAGGATAATATGACTGACCTGTAGTGCCCATTGAGAGGTGAAGCAGGGGGAATAATAATAAATAAATAAATAATCATTTAAACATACATATGTTAGGAAAGTAAATAAGTAGTTCACCAAGTTTTGAAATATTTTGATATTGCTGTCTGTGCCTCATTTTAATTCATGTTCGAGACAGCTATGTTGTATACCTATCATCGTTTAAAGTAAAAGCTCAAGTAGTTATCTAAACATCCTAGTTATGCCTCTGGAAGGGCTAAGTCTTAATAAATTTGTATAATTGCACTTGGCTTTCATTTGTTTTGGGGCACTTTTGTTGCAGTAATTTATTTGAAAAACATGCTGTGTACTAAAGTAATAACATTAAATTATTTCCATATAAGCTGTTTGCCTATTTTAAAACCTGCTTGTTGTTAAAAAAAATATTGTAAATATTTTTAAAAATAAAATTATTTAAAAAGTTGTAAAGGTAATCTCACATAATAATTGAGAGCTCTGAAATTTTATTGAGATATTTTGCTGTTGCTTTTTTTTTGCTATATTTTTGTAATGCAGAGCTTAAATTACACCGAAGCCTGGCTTCAGTACTTCTTAGTTTTGAGAATAAATCATAATTTCAGTCGGATCACACTGGAGCCCTAAATAAGAAGTCTCCGGCATTTCTTTTATGTAACTGAACAAAAATTTCAGTAGAAATTTAATCTCAAAAATTTTATTTTTAGTAATAAAAAAAATCTGAAAGCTTTCAGATTTTATATTATGCCCAAATGGACTTTTTTAAATTTACAGACGCATGCACGTTTCAAGAGCATTTGATCTAATGCCACATTGTGCTAAAAATATTTAAAAACAGCATATCTTTAGAATTCTGATAGCCAGTCTCGCACACTTGAGTGTGGGGACTCACTCACACACATAAAAGTGTTTTAATCCCTACAGTGTTGCCGTTGCTTGCTTTGAAATTGTTGAGTATTTTAATCAAAAATTTGTTAGTTTTATGAAATATGGGATAGACAATAAAACAAATTCCAAATTCGGGGTTCCAAGTGCCCATGTTCGAGTGAAGGACCATGTTACTAAAAATTTGATGACTAGGTACCTTTTTTTCAGAAATCTACATACATTCATGTAGCTTATTCAATATTTAGTTTCTTTAATATTTGGTGGCAACAATTTGAAAAATGATTCAGGGTTTATGACTGAATCATAAACTTCTGTGCAAAGTCCCATATGGGCTAATTATATTAAAAACAATTATTAAATTTTAATGTAGCTTTTCGCATTTTATTAAAGTTTAATTTAAATTATTTAATTACTTTGATCATTAATTATTTAATTTTTAATTAATGATTTTATTAGTAATTTTATTAATTTCTTCTTCTTTCCTGACAGTCTTTCATTGGGCTCCAGCACTTCTAATTTTAGAAATTAAGCTCTGTTGTAATGGAAATATCACAAGAACTATTGTCTACAGTTTTGAGATATTAGCTCATCAGCTAAATATTTTAGTAGTTTCAAATATGAAGTGAACTTTACAAGATGTTACACAGTAACTGCAGATTTTATTAGAAATCTAATTATGCAAAATTTTAAAGTAGTAAAAATATTAGAAATACCACAGATGTAAATCTTTGTAATGTAAATTCTCATATAATCTTTTAATGTAAAATCTTTAACTCTATCTGATCTTACAAAATGATGGATGTTAGGTGGAAATTGAAATGGCCATAAATTAGGGTAACGTTTTGAGTTAACATACAGGATTTGAAAATTTACTCTATA
>KK112589.1:1476940-1495003 GCA_000611955.2 Stegodyphus mimosarum
TTTTTGTAAATTCTACAGGGTCATAATTTCTTGCTCTGTGACACAGCTCTGTTGTTCTAAATATTTTAGGTATTTTTCACCATGTTGCAAACCCACATTAAAAGATATTTTCTCACTCCTATCAAATTCGTTATCTGTGTCAATGTCAGAATCGTTTTCTTGCTGTGGCGAGTTCAAAACAGAGCCAATGATTTTATCATCGGTTATCTAATATGCCAGTGTTGGCTCATCTGAACACACCATCCATACTAAAAACCTCTTCTGGGTTAAAATCTTTTTTCTGCCACTGACACACAGAATCATTATTATTCGGTAATTGCGACGTCATTATTGAATAAATATTTTTTCTTCGGTATTTCATTCTCCATTCTGCGGTTTCTGGAACCTATAAATTCAATGTTTATATTTTGAGAGGCAGTGCGGATTTTTGGTATTTGACTGTAGTATTATTAGAATCAAGTAGCAAGTAGTATCATAGTAGCATGCAGTATTTGAATCATGTAAAAGAAACTATTGTAGTTCACTTAAAAGAGTGTATTTTTCCTTCAAGCAGGTGAAAGTATTGATATATTGGCCGGTGCCAATTTAATGTGTTTTGTCAGATGCGATTTTGAAAATACATCTAATGAAGAATTTCTGTTTTGCAAACCACTGAATACAGAAACAGCAGAAGAAATTTTTAATTTGATTGATACTTAAATGAAATGACGAGTGGAAAAATCTTTTTAACTGAGTGGTGGTAGTGCTGGTGCAATGGCAGGCATCCATGCATGGCTTTTTCCAGAAATAAAGGCCATTTGGCAATTGGGTCTCCTAATCACCATTCGCTCTTTAAAAGGGGGGATTTTCTTTCTCCTTCCAGCATGCCTTCATGGTGTAACGGTAGCACACTCGGCTCGTATTCGAGAGGTCCAGGTTCGAGTCGCGGCGAAACATTGTTAATTTTTCATTTCTCCTACTTCAATAGTAACCTAATGACTCTACAGGCTAAAGATGCAGTATTTGAATTTAAAGGTAGTTTTAGTGACGTGAATTTGATTGGTTGGAGAAGTTATCTTACATTTGTTGCATTTTGAATTTGTTAAAGAACTTAATTTTTTGGTTACACGGCAAAAATGCAACTGTATTTAAAGTGGGGAAAAAAAAAGAGAGATTGAAGCTGCGAGAAAAAAGCTCAGTATGTGGACCCATCTTGTGGAAGCAGGCAAATGTAATGCTTATATGAAGTTAAGTGCAAAAAAATATAATATTAGTTCCATACCAAATGAATTCTCATTGCTATCAAAGAACATCTGATAGGATTCCAGACAAATCTGAAAGAATATTTTCCTCCAATTCAAAGTAACAAAGCATGGATAAGACATCCTTTCCCAATTAATACAGAATCAGAGATATAGGGTTCAGATACTGAATATGTAATCAAACTGTCTTGTGCTACAGCATTTAAAAATAACTTCTTGCTGTACATCATCATGTCTGATATCATGATTCCATAATCTGCAAGTGCTTAACTTTCTGCTGAAAGTGTATGTTTAATTTAAGTTCTTCAGCTTAATTTTGAAGCCATAACTTTTAGAAATGCTGTTCATTAAGTGTTATGCATCATTGCATTTATGTAAATTATTTAAATGTAATTATGTTGTTTTACACTTTTCTAAATTTGAAGAAATTTTGTGCAATAGTAGAAAGGCTGAACCACATCACGAAATGTTTGGGAACAATGTATGTGATTATAAAAAAAGAATGGAAACAAAGTTATCAAATTAGTTTTATTGTATAGGAATTTGATATTTTTTGCCAAGATACATAGAGTCTAAATGAAAGCCACATTATGAACTGTGAAATAAAATGCCAAATGTTTCAAAAAAATAAATAAAAATTTAAATTAGAAAAGTGTGTTGGTTGTAATTTAAAACTTATGTTAATGAAAAAAAAATAATAATACAGCTGAGTCATGCTTGGAATATTAAAGAAATACAAAATTCATGGATGTGTTATGTATATAAGAGCCAAAATATAGTATGTCAATCATTCAAAGTTTTCTCTGGAACTCAGAAACTATAACTATATAGCAGGGTATGTATTTCACAAAACTTAAATTGTTATGACGATTTTATTCTACCTGTATTATTAATTCTGTCATGTTTGTGAATCAGTATCAAAAATAGGTTATTCATGTATATTGCAGAGATTAATTAATAATTATGCCACTGTAATCCATGGAATAGATTTCTAGAGTGTGAGGAACAGTGTAAGGTTTTCAGTACTAGAAAATATTAAATATTGATTCAAACTTAATCTTGAATGTTAAATTATCAAATAAGTATATTGTATTGTTGGAGTAACCCTTTGTATTCTGCATACAAACAGTGGCATGAAAGAATGGATATAACAAAGAGAACCATATATCTGGTATATCTTAACAATATGCATTTCAATGTTTATAGTTTTTAATTTAATGTAGTTTGAGAACATAAATATTTATTATTTTTTTACTTAAAAATAAGGAACAAAGTATATTGTAAGAAATTTATCTTTGAAATATAGTGTGGAATAACAAAGGAGAAGTCTGTCCCTTCATAGGAGGCAATGGTAGTCACCTATCAGGTGCTTCTATAATGAAATGGCCACCACTTCCGGCCCTTGTAGTGTCGCAAGGCCGATGGCTATTAAATAAAGCATCTGGCCATTTAAAAAAAAAGACAATTAACTAAATACAGTAGAAGTCCAGAAATCCGCAATGATTGGGACCGGAGGGTGCGAGGATTTTAGGATTTTGCGGATTTCAGGACGGAAAAGATAAATCATAATATTAGACTAAAAATTTAAAATAAAAAGACATATTAGATTTAAATTATTATATACATTATTACAATAATATGCATATACATTATTATATTAATTTATTACATGCATTAAATTATATATATATATACTGACTACCAATAAGTATTTGAAATATCGTGTAGGAAACAGCATCAGCTTTAGTCGCATGCAAGATGCCTCGCAGTTCGGAGCTCTCTGATTTCGAGAAAGGTATAATTATCGGGTATCACAAATGTGGCCGATTCTTAAGGGACATATCTAGCGATCTGAAGTACCCACAATCGACAATGGCCTATGTGATTAAGAAGTGGAAGGTGAGCGGTGATTGTCGGAATGTGCCCCGAGTCGGCAGACCAACGAAACTGGGAGATAGAGACCGACGAGTGCTGGCCAGAGAAATTTAGAAGAACCGCACCCAACTGATGGCCCTCATCCGCGAGGAATTTCAACAGGCATCCGGGAGTATTGCTTCAATTAATACCATGCGTAAGGAAGCACATCTGCTTGGTTTTCATGGTCGTGCTGCTGCCCATAAGCTTTTGATCACAAAGTCCAACAGCGCTGCTCGATTAATGTGGTGCAAATTGGACCGTAGATCAATGGAAACGGGTTCTTTGGAGTGACGAATCAAGGTTCACTCTTTACCGTTCAGATGGCAGGGTCTGGCATCTACCTGGAGAACGTCTCCTGCCAGAATGCATTGTGCCAACAGTCAAGTTCGGCGGAGGTGGAATTATGGTCTGGGGGTGTTTCTCCTGATATGAGCTGTGACCCTTGGTCCCCATTCATGGTAAGCTCAACTCCGATGCCTACTGCACTGTTTTGGATGACAATGTGCTTCCTACGTTGTGGCAGTTTTACGGGTTGGACCCCTGTTACTTTCAGGACGACAATGCCAGTTGTCATGTTTCGACGTTAACCAAGGCTTGGTATGGTGCCAATGGAGTTCATCGAATGGACTGGCCTGCCCAGAGTCCAGACCTGAACCCTATCGAGAACCTCTGGGACGAGTGGCATCGCCGAATTCGGGGGTGCACTACCCATGCAAAATCGGTGAAGGAACTTCTATGTCTTCTCCAAGCCGAGTGGAAGATAATACCACTAGCCGTCATACAAAAGACTTATGGAAAGTGTGCCCCGGAGGGTGCACGCTGTAATTACCTCTCGTGGAGGCTCTACCAACTATTGATTTTGAATAAAGCTAGTTTTTCTTTTCTATCACAGGTGTCCAAATACTTATTGGTAGTCAGAGTGTATATATATATATATTGTATTGTATTGTATATATATTGTATTATTCATTTATATTAGTAATTACACGGATATTTAAAAGCATTAAAGACATATACAATAAAGTCACATAAAAATAAGGGATGTTAATAAATCATAAAATATTTATTTTTTTTTACGTGTTTCAAACATTTTTCTGGTAGAGGTTTGTTTTAAAACTTTAAGGTGCTCCAGAGTAAGTTTTTTTTTCTTTGTTAAACTGTATAGTGTCAGAATGTCTTGCTCTGTGACACAGCTCTGTTCTAAAAATTTTAAGTATTTTCACCATGTTCCAAACCCTCATTACAAGATATTTTCTGATTCTTATCAAATTCAGTATTTGTGTCAGTGTCGAATCGTTTCCTTGCTGTGGCGAGTTCAGAACAGAGCCAACGATTTTTTATCATTGGTCATCTGATATGCCAATGTTGGCTCATCTGAACGCATGCATTCAACGATATCTTCTTCTTGCAAAGCCTCCTCATTTACTCTTTCTTTCGAATATAAAAGCAAGTTCTTGCTTTAACCCTTGCTGCACTGATCCTAAAACCAGAAAATTTGCTGTCATCACTCTCAATTTCAATAAGCAGAGAAGATAGCCATATATTACGCCAGGTATTTATTAAAGTTGTTTGGAAAACATAATTCCATGATTCAGCTAAAAAATAAATGCAGTCTTTGACAGTGATTTTTTTTTTTTTATAATCACAAAGTGAAACAGAATGGTCACTGAAAATATTTGTTTCAGAAACTCTGGTTTATTTTTACCTCGATACAGATTAAAGGAAAAAAACTTTTACCAGGATGTCAATAATTTGCTATTTCCGTTATGTGTCATTATTATTTAGTAATTAGGATGTTATTATTCAGTAAATATTTTTTCTTCGCTATTTCGTTCTCCATGTTTGGGTTTTCGGAACCTATAAATTGAATGTTTATATTTTGAGAGGCAACGCGGATTTCAGGAGTTTGTGAATTTCAGGTCAGTGGATTTTTTGGTATTTGACTGTACCAACATGAAAGAAGTTTTGTACTTTTCACTAACTGGTATGTGAAAATATATTTTTGTAAATAATGATAATTATTGAGCATTGCTGATAGACTATGAAAATATTAATTTCAGATGCAAATAAAAATATGTGCTGTCTATTGATTAATTAAAAAAAAGACAATAATGAAAACACATAAAGCATAAGGTTATTTTAGATGTAAGAGACGATAATTTCAGTAAAGAGATAAACATGTTTAAAATAAATAACGGGCATGTGATTCAGTTCAGAAACTTGAAAGTAGCTTTGATTTATTAATTAAAGCACTGTTTGCTAATTAAAGCAGTTTTAATGTATTCAGCCTTGAACAAATCTATTAATTTAAAAAAAAGTTTTAGAAGTATTTTGTGTATCAGATATGAATTTAAACATTCAAAAATTTGTATTTTTAGATATTTAAACATTCAAAATATTTATTCAGAAATTATCACAAATTATAGAGCAGTAGTGCAAAACGTCACTTTGTAGAAATACACAAAGTATGTTTGTAAATAATACTTAAAAAGACTGGGTTGTTTATGGAAAGTGTCTAGATTGTTGACCAAGAATAAAATGGATTACTTTCTGAAGGTGCTAGACTTTAGGTGAATTCTTAGAATTTTTAAAGTCAGTAATTTCTTAGCTTAAAAAATGAAAATAAAATTTCCATTTGTATTTGCTTTTTAATTTTTTAAGTATTCATGCATTTTTAAAATAATTGTTGATTATATTATACTATAATGAATTTTGCTTCCCCCTCCACTGATTTTTCTTGTTTTTATTCATTAAATTTTAATGTACAGTTTTCAATTCTATAATTTCATTTCATATTTTTTTTCTTCCAGTTTCACAGCCATCAAATATTTCACATATTAGTGATTGCAGCAGCTTGTGTACATTATCATGGAATTACTGAAATGGCTATGTACCGCCTCACAATGGGAGATTGTGCTGAAGAGCCACCAGATTATTTTTCTCAGTACTGACCTAACTGTGTATAGTCATCTCTATTTTGAAAAATAAAGTTATATTTTTTTTTAATAGGCACAGCTTATTTTTACATTTAAAAACACAAAAGTAACTTTAACATTATCCCTCCTTATTTTCAGTTG
Organism: Stegodyphus mimosarum; assembly: GCA_000611955.2. Classification (NCBI taxonomy): domain Eukaryota; kingdom Metazoa; phylum Arthropoda; class Arachnida; order Araneae; family Eresidae; genus Stegodyphus; species Stegodyphus mimosarum. Next base: position 1,483,176 of record KK112589.1, read on the forward strand.
CATATCACAGTCCTTTCTATCACATGCATTCCAGTTTTCTGAAATGTTGGTTGTTATTTCTGGAGATAAATATATGAGCTATAAATAAATCTGGATTTTGTAAATATGCTAGATTCTGTGATTGAAACATGTAGCTTGTCATGTTTCTGCCTTATTGTAAAGTGTGACTTGTGTCGCATGTTAGTAAATTTTAGGCAAATAGCCGTATTGCTTGGCTATGTGTGTTCTGATATATGATGTTTTTAAAATCCTGATTTAGATTGAACATTTTATGAAACTGTGATTAGAAATAAATTATTATATAAGCGTTCAGTGTTCTCAGTTATTTGATTGCATTTGTCTCTCATTTAAATGCATATATTTAATTTTAAAAAGTTACAAGGAATTGAGAATGCTTCAAAAAAAGCATAGACTGATGATATGAGTTATGAAATTCCCAAGATAATGAATTATGTACAATTTAATAAAGCTGCACAGACATACATTAGTGTATTTGGGTTTATTTCTGTACATAATTAGTTGAAATTAGTTTTTCGTTTGATTTTATACTTATTAGCTCTGGGTTAGAATTGCTGCAAATGTTATAAAGTTGGTGCACATAATGTACACATTATAATAACAAAGGGTACGTAGTTACTTTTGTAGTTCCATTCTAAGCTTTCAGAATTCATATCTTCTACAACAACTTCATTTACTGTTAACCTATTCAGATTATTAGAAGCTTAAATGATTCCATTGACTTAAATTGTTAAGAGGATATGAAATGTATATTAATTTAAAAAATGTTTACAAGATCCTGAGTGCAGGGAAATGTTGACAGATTTTGAAAGTTATCAAAAAATCTACTTGCTAAATGTTTTTATCCCGTAAATAGTTAAATAATTTAATTTTAAAGTTTCTCTCGTTTTTCACATGGCCTCATTCGGTATTTGAATGCGTTTGTGAATTATATTAGTGTTTGATTTTGCTCCAGTGTGTAGAAATATTTAAATAATGTGTTTTTTAAAGCTAAACAAATTTGGATAAAATTTTTGTAGCATTTGTATCATTTGAATATCCTAAGTGCTGAGATAAAAGTTGCTGCTTTTAAAGTAGATGAATCTGGTCACAATATTTAATCACTTAGAAAGTGGAAATATGAAGATATTTCATATTTATTTATATCTCCATTTTAGTTATGAGGTTAAAGCATCTGTCATTTCCTTCACTTTTACTGTTAAAAATAACTTTTCTAAAATATTAATACTTTATCATTGATTTTTGACAATCACATTTATTAACTTTTTTTTTCGCTTATCTTCAGAGTATGTTGACAGATTCATATTAAATGCTAAATTTTCACATTTCTGAAGAATATTTTCTCTCATTTTCTGTAAAATAGAGTAATCTATCAATTGTTGCTAGTTTAATTCAATACGGCAAAGTTTATAGTGCTTATCTGCGTAAAGAAAAGAAATGTAATTGAGGATTTTTTAAGAAGAACTGGCTGGTATTGATACACATTAAGAAAAAAAAAATTCATGAATCCAGCCCATTTGCTGAGATTTGAAGCCAGGTTAATTCTCCCTCATGTAAAGTTTTTGATTGCATGCCTTTATTTACCATTTCTGCTTCTTGGAGAAAAATCCTTGTCTGCTTCCATATTTGCAAGTATTGGTCATAGATATATATACTTCCAATTACAAGAATGTTTTAATTGATGCAAACATTTCATGTTTGTAATTTTAAAATTAAAAAAAATTCTTTAAAATTTACAATTTTAACTTTTATGCACTCCATCAGTCGCTATATACACATTTAGGAAAATTTTGTACTCATTATGAAATATAAAACACAAAAGTTTCAAAGTATTTCATAATTTGCGATATTTGATGTGATTTTAAATTTGCTACGAGGGATCAGTTAATAAATAAAAATTAAAAAGATTCGAGGTTGATTTTCTCTCTTAAATGCCATTCATTGATATTCTTTTGTGGTGTACTAGTGTCGTTTCTAATTTTTTTATATTTGGTATGCCAAAAGAATTTTCAAACTAGTAATTTAAAAGTTTGCAAAGTCTAAAAATCCATTATTAATATTTTCATGAAGTTTTATTGCATTAGAATCATAGAAAATTTCACTAAAATGCAAATATTTTTAATTAAGCCAAATATTTTGAGTTGGCTGTATGCCTATACTGAATCCTACCAGTGTTTACTAGAACACAAATTCTATACCCGAATAGATATGCCTAAACTTCCCAATCATAGTGTTCTGTGAGCAAGATATCCCTAATAATCTGTCTAAAAAGGCTTTTCACGTAATTATCTAAAATCAGAAATTTGTTTTATGATTTTTTTTAATTACGTACAAATTGAATTCGTTTCAAAGCCATTTCGCTCTTCAATTTATGTTCAGCCTCTCCTGATTTTAATATATCGATCCCTTTTTTATGGGAGTCAAAATTTTCATTTTATTTTTAATAACAGATACAAAATTTCCCTAAATATAAGGATCAGAGGAATATGTAAAAAGTTAGATTTCATATTTTACACAAAATTATTTTAAATTTAAAAGTACGAAATCATGAATCTTTGCTTCATGTAAAACATTTTTTTAATCATAATTACATGTCTGTGACCAATGGTTGTGAAAATAAAAGCCAAGTTAGGACTTGTGGATATGGTGTATGTATAATGTTTAAAACTGATTTATTTGAAAAGGCTATTAGTCTCAGCTAGTTGCAGTGCGTTATCGTCATACATAAATCTGATGCATTTATATAAATACTGAAGTGTAATAACAAGCCGAAAGACCTATGAGGTACGTGATAATATTTCTTCTGCTTTGCTTTAAATATTTATAAGTTTAAATCATTAATAATTAAGTTTTGGGAAACATGGGAGTACTATCTGCCTAAAGTAAGGGACGTTTTCATGATATATTTTCGAAGGGGAACTGGTATTTATGTTATATAGAGAAAAATCGGTGTGCTTCGATGTAATTTAAATATATTTAAATTTGCTGCACCACAGTGGGGACAAAAGGGTTGACCTCAGTGACCTTTACCTGAAGTCACTAGGACAAAAACACATATGCTTCAATTTAAATAATCTGATCAAACTTTGTGAGCCACCCAACCTTGGTGACCTGTGGACCTTGGGCTTAACTGATAGTGATAGGCGTGTTACTGGTTACATCCCCACCAGCGCCGATTTGCTTTGATATAATTTTAACTGAAATTTCTGAATTAAATCTCGTACCAGTGACAAATAGGTTAGTTTGCGGTAACCATCATTTTATAGGACGCTAATGACTAACAGTCTTGATTGGCATCTGAAGGAGCATTAATAAAGTTTTTTCTATAATTTTCACAAAGACCGTCCTTAACAGAGTCTCTCTGAAATTTTTGGTTTGTTACATTGCTGTGCTTTCATATATGTATATATATTCTACTCGTTTTTGCAAGTAGCTATGTTTACTGTGGTGGACCACAGTGTTTAATGTCAGAAACATAAGATGTTTAATTTATTTTCTAGTTAATTAATATAATTAATTTTTCTTAACTTTTAAGTATATTGACCTTTTTGCTTGTCTAAAATGACTTTGCTGTCATTTGCAGGACACTAAATGAATTTTGTACTATAAAAGTGCTAATATGACAAATCAATTTAAATCGAAAATTTAAATTTTCCATTGTATGCTATCTCCAGGTTTCGGACTCTGGACCTACCGACTGTTAGCCGGACGTGCGCCCAGTTACATCACAATGTGGTATATAAGAAAAAAAATCCTCACAACTTTAGTTATTTTGTCTAGATCCCCTGTTATCATAAATTATCTACAGTTTCCATTATTCGAAAATATAATATACATTTAGAATTTATTTTTGTCTGAAATTATGTATACATTTACAACTGTAAATAATATTGAGTAAGAATATACATTAATTTAAGCTAATATGGGACCTAGCCTTTTTCCAGGGTCTCTCGTGAACACACTGAATTGGCTGATAATCATTACAAAAAGTTAAGAAACTTCTTTAACTTTTCAGAATAATCTTTACATTTCAGTCAACATTACCCTTCACCCTCTCTCTCTCTCTTTTTGGCCCCCGAAGAAACATCAGTACAAACTTTACCTTTGTCGTGCTGTTTTTGAACTGCTTGCAGAATTATAGACACAGTCAAATGTATTAATCCACACTCATCTGTAACTTTATTTATAACACTGTAGAGGTTACTTTTAAGTTTCTAACAGTTATTTTAAGTTTAAACATGCTGTACTGTCTATTCTCGTTTCCCATCTACTATTCCCTACCAGAATGAGTTTTTAGTATCGCGTTTAATGCAAATGAATTAGAAGAGTATTTAAGGAAGGTTCAGCTTACTTCGAAAGAGAGAGCTTAGGAGTCCTTAGTGGCCCGTGTTTGCCGTCTGGCTACTTCGTTCTCGAATCTACTACGCTTGGCCGTATTGTACGGCTCTGTCGATAATCGCCTGCTAGGTTAGATTAAGGGCCAACTAGGTTGGGTATTGCTGTCTAGTTTCGGCTAAGTCTGTTTAGTATTAGATTAGTTTTTTATCTGGAGTTAAAAACCCGAGTAGAGGCTTTGCTGTAAGCCCGAGAAGAGGCCACTGTTATTATTTCTTTGAGTGAATAAAAGGGTATTTTAACCCTTCTCTGGACTTTGTTATTATACACGTGAACTCAGCGATAAGTCGCTTTACGGTTCATTAGGTTCCTATACGTGCAATATAGACAAAGTTCTGATGAACATTATAACTGTTTCAACCATACAGGCGGTGCATAAAATTTTAAAACAAATAAGGCTCAGTTCTTTCCTTTTCGGGCTTTTGCATTTACGATATGGATGAAATTTCTACGCCACTTCTTGTTGAACTGCACTTGTGCTAGCGTGGTATTCCTGTAATAATTTAAAACAGGCATGTCAGTGCGGTAATAGTAACGCTTTACCTGGTCTAATTAGCAAGCACTTCTTCCCCATTTTGCTTATTCAAATAAATAACAGCTTCCTATTAATTACATACCGGCCTTCAAATTTTGGCCAAGATTTCCCGATTTTATCTTTAATTGCACATGATAAGGAATGCTTAAGTTCTAGAACTTTTCTCTTACACTTTCGAATTTGCCTCGCAACGTTTTTTGTCATAGGATAGTTTTCCCTTTCTGTGTCCGAATTACAGATAGCTTTGTGAACTAACTTCTGAATGTCAGCCATTTTTAAGCGCCGAAGCCGTCTTTTGACCGAAAAATAGTTTACTCAAAGGAGTAATAATTTTTCTTCCAAGAAAGAATTCAGCTGGCGTCTTTCCGGTAGTATCATGTTCAGCCGTCCTCAAAGCAAATGCTAGCTATTTGATGCAGCTATTCCAGCCCTTATAATAGTTCTTGATGCAGTTACATGTAATCTTAACTATAGTTAGCCGCTCTGCTATATTTGTGTGCGGCCTATAAGAGATCATTTTTAAATGCTGTATGCCAAGCCCTGCGCATAATCCTTCATATATTGACTAAAATATTGCTTTCCATTATCCGAAATTACTTTTAATGGAACTCCATGTATTAAAAAATGCATTTATTTAGGAAAGATTCTAAACGAATTTTTGCGGAGTCTGTTTTGAGATGAATAATTTCTATCCACATTGAAAAATTATTCACCACAACGAGCAAATACCTATTTTTATTGACTTCACTACGTTGGTATGAACCTAAAAAATCAGTATTAATCCTATTAATTCATTTGAAAAAGCTCTTTTATGCTTACAATAGAAGAGAAACACGCCAATGTGACAATCAAATTCGCTGAAACAACCTTGTATTTGGCGTACATTTACAAAAAACACTCAATCGATTTCGAGGGCAGCTACAGGTCCCTCCTCATCAGGAGAACAAAATATCTAGAAAGGGAAAGAAAGCTGAGTAACGGCTTTTTATACTCTCGGGTAGAACCACGCGCGAGAAGGCACCAATCGGCAATTTTTGCCGATAGATGGCGTTGCCTGTTAGTTTAATAGTTTAATTCTTGCAATTTAAGGGCCCATCTATTAAATCTTCGCGATAGATTCTTTCGAGAATACAAACAACCCACAGCCGCGTGATCTGAGTAAATTTTAACCTGCGCTTTGCCAAAATGGACACTAAATTTTTGAACCGCTAACAGAACTGGTAGGGCTTCTCTTTCTGTGCCGTATAATTAATCTGTGTAAGATTGAGAGTTACACTAAATTAAACAACCGACTGTCCATTTTGGGACAACACGGCGCCAACCGCGTAATCTGAAGCATCAGCAGCAATTTCTAAGTTCACATCACCTGCAGAGAATTTTAACACTGGCGCTTGAATTAACGCTTGTTTAGTTGTTCAAACGCTGTATTTGCGTCGACCGACCAATTAAATCTGGCTTTCCTTTTAACTTTAACAGTGGCTTGGCTGTCTTAATAAAGTATTTTATAGTCTTAAGTATTTTAATCAATTATTTTTGAACCCTCTGTTTCTATTCCTTTTTGCGATATCTTATGGCCTAAAAAACGAAGTTCCTTGGCAGCGAACTTGCATTTTGAAGCATTTATTTTTAATCCTGTTTCGTTTAGAAGCGAACACACTTCGTGCAATGCCCTAATATGTTTGTCTACAGTCTCAATAGTTAAAATTATGTCATGTGGTTATAAAAGTATTTTTTTCGAAGATAAATCTCAAAATTATTTCCATGGCCCTCTGAGATGTAGCGGTAGCTCCACATAAGCCAAATGGCATTCTTAAAAAGACCATAAACCCCTAACCTTTGTGATAAATGCAGTATTCCGGACACCTTCTGGTTTTACACAGATTTGAAAATATCCTGAAGTAAGATCTAACGTGGTCATGCAATTCGTAGATTTAATTACTCTTGTAATTTCTTCTGTTCTGGGGATATTTAGCAATACTATTTCGTTTTCTATAATCAACTGCGAATCGCCGTGTTTTATCATCCGTAGGTAAGAGATTATTCTTTTAACGGCATACCATGGGCATAGTACCTATTATTTTTTTTAACAGTGTCGTAACGATCAGTGGCGTAAATAAGGGAATGCAAAGAATGCCGTTGCATAGGGGCCCGAAAGCTTAGGGGGCCTTTGATTGTATGCTGAACTACATTTATATGTTTAAACTTAAAAGGCGACAGATTCTTTTATGAATACTATACATATATATGTGTGTGTCTAATAGAATCCGTCTTCTTTTAAATTTCCAGGAGCCTCTGCGTCATATGTGACACAGTTAAGGGGCCCTTGGAATCAGACAAAAAAGATGAATTCAGTGTTACATACACCAAAATTTCAACTGAATACAAAGCAGAAATCAGTCCTTCTACAGCAGAGCTTTCAAGGCAATAGTGATAACTGGGGACAGGCTGTTGTTGGGTTTTATTGTGAGAACAAGTTCTTAATGTCTTAAGGCTAGTATGTGATAAAGACTGCAAAAATGAAGGACTCTTGAAGTCCACTAGAATTCCCAGAACTCCCACTTTTAGAAGACAGTTTTGTACTGTAGCCAGATGTCAAATTTTCTCTTAAATACAAAGAGTGAGTTGGCTGAGCGTAAGAGTTACTATTTTTGTTGCGCACTGTAGACTTTACACCAATTCTTGTTTTAAAGCTCGGTTATGCAGTTAACGTACTTACATAAATCTTATGATAATGGTTTAATCTCGAATAAAAGTTAAAAAAGTTTAAAATCATCTTTTCTCTTCCCTGCTTTCTATTCATGTTTTATATTTCTTTCACAGTTTTTAACTTTTTTTCGTTTGCCAGATTTAAGTAGTTTACAACTCTGACGCGCATTAATGTCAAGACTAGTTTTCGTGTACATAATTTTATGATAATAAAATCTAATTCGAATATTGAAGCAGTTAATATTTGTATTTAATTTTTTTGTTTTGCTTCAATATATGGTACAGTACAAAGTTTATTCATTATAAAGCCAATTGACGAAATTCAAATTGCGTTTTTCATGTCTCGAAAGCGCGACTTTGAATATATATTAGATTTATATAAAGCATTGATCTAACATTGGTATTTTGACAGAAAATGTGTCTTTTTCTGAAATAACATACCAATTTTTTTCCATACTTCGATTTTATGACTCAAATTATGCCTCAATGTTGAATTTTGTAAAAATTGGTGTGAAATTTACGGAGAAATTGAAAAATTTAACTTGGCGAATTTTTTTCAGTTTGCGCCAAGAATAATTCACTTGGCGAACTTCTTAATACACGGCGACCTATTTTCCTATCCCTTCCACTGTGCAGGACGTAAAAAAAGTCACATCTTTCCTACCTTTTTACATTGTGCATGAGCGGAAAAAAAGTCACATCATTCTACTTTCAAATAATTTTAGCAAAGTGCGTAAACCACATTAGATGTTATTATCGCTTTCAACAAATATGCCAAATTTCAAAACGCGCCAAGATACAAATTCACGTATATCTTCGGAAATTTTGAATGAAAAGCTCTAATTCTTTGCAGGTATACTTAGAAATACATCTACTTTAAGTTGATGATAAAAATTATATAGGTTATAATTCAAAACTTTTTCCAAAAATTTATAAAAATTATTTAAAAATACAAATTTTCAAAGTAAATTATAAAAAATGGGTAAATTTTATTTGGAGTGGACCTAAATTTCGAACCCTGAAATAAGGAATCAAGTAAGTGTAGTAAGAAAAGAGGTATTAATAAATACATGCCAAATTGAATTAATATTGAGGAGCTAAAATTTTGAGAGCTAATATTTTAACAACCACTTTTTTACGAAACTTGGCAGTTTGGCATAATTTCAGTTGTAGAAGCGAAACATGTGAAAAAATTGGCATGCCATTTCAGAAAAAATATGCTTTTGTGTCAGAATACCTATATTAGAACAATGCTATATATAAATCTAATACACATGCTAAGTCGCGCTTTCGAGACATGGAAAACGCAATTTGAATTTCGTCAATCGGCCCAGTAGAACGGGAGATATAGAACTGCCCCCCCTTTTTTTCGCAGTGTACATCAATTATTAATTTTTTCGTTATGCTGGCCACCCAAATTGCAACACCAAGAAAGACAAGAGATATCACAAAATATTTATTTAGCAGATAACATGTTGACCAAGTATCAAATGATTAAATTCATAGACTTCTGTGTGGTTCCTTCTAGAATCAGTAGCCAGAGTAGCCGCCATTGTTGGAGATCACCGCTGCCACGCGCCTCGGCATTGATTAAAAGAGACTTTGGATGTGTTCTTGGGGTACAGCAGACCAAGCAGCTTCCACACGTTGCCAAAGTTGATCTGGTGTGGCAGCTTGAGATGTAATCTGGGTCAATCATTCAGCAGCCATGTTTTCTATCTGCGAAAGATACGGACAGCGAGCCGGCTAGGGAAGCAATTCAGTCTGGCGATTGACGAAGAACCCTTGGACAATGCGTGCCACGTGTGGTCGCGCATTATCCTGTTGAAATATGGCTGTGGGCAAGCCCTGAAGGTAAGGAAGGACAACTAGCTCCAACACATCGGAGATGTAGCGCTGGCTGTTTAAAGTACCGGAAATGCGTACTAGAGGAGTGCGAGAGTGATATCCAATACCGCCCCATACCATAATACCCGGTGCAGGACCAGTGTGGCGGTGCATAACGCAGCTGTTCAGCATCCTCTCTCCACGGTGTCTCCAGACTCGAATCCGACCATCGTGGTGTTGCAGACGGAAGCGTGATTCGTCAGAAAGACAATTTCATTCCATTCTGCCGTCCACATCTGTTCTTGCCGAAGATAGCTCAAACTTATTTAATGAAACTTAACTTCAGTAAGTGGACTGTAATATTAACAATAACAATTTTATTTTAACAAAACAATATTATTGAATACTAGCACACGCATGTGTTTATAGTTACCTATGTAACTTAGCTAAGAGCGAGCAACCATATGCTCTTATATCAAGACAATCTGCATAGATACTAATCATCAAAAAATGTAATGACTTTAGGGTTACACTAAAAGCCAAACTGTGCTTGGCGTAAAACAACGCTGCCAAGCAATGCTCTTTTCAGACACCGAACATCCCGCCCGGCGTTGAAATATTAGTTTCAATACAATCAGTAAAATTTCAAGAAAATAATAAATGTTCATACAATACAAATTATACAATGTAAATTAATGCACAAATTATAATACATGTAATTACTATGTGACAAAAAAAACAAATATAATAGATTACAATTCAAACTTTCAAATAAACATAAAAATTTATACATTATTTCTCAATTGGCAGTACAGCAATTTTAGTAACTGTTCGTTTATAAATACCATTTTTGGTTTTGACAGAGACAACTCGCACTCTGCTTTATAAAAATACTCATTAATTTTTTAATTTCTGCATTTGCGCTAACAAAGTTTTTTGCACTGTCACTAAATATTTTTTCTGGTTTACCTCGTCGTGCAAAGAACCTCTTCAGACAAGCAATGAATGCTTCTGCGGTTAAATCATTGACAATCTCTAGATGGATTGCCTTTGTTACCATACAAACAAAAATGCAAACATATATTTTATGATAGTTACCCTTGCGTTGCCCTTTGTACTTTATCAAAAATGGGCCGCAATAATCAATAGCACAACAATTAAATGTAAAGTTAATATTAATTCTCTCTTTAGGTAATTCTCCCATTAATTGTTGAGAAATTATTGGTTTTGCCTTAAAGCAAATTATGCAGTTTTGGACGATCTTTCTAGCTATATTCCTGCCATTAATGGGCCAATAAATTTGTCTAATAGAATTTAATAGTGATTGTGGACCATTATGAAAATCTTTTTCATGAAAATAAATAAATATAAGTTCAGTTAACTTATTCTTGGCAGGCAAAATAATGGGATGTCTTTGACTATAACTTAAATTTGAATTCTTTATCCTACCACCTACCCTTATCAGACCTTTTTCATCTAAGAAAGGGTCAAAATATTTTAACTTGCTCCTTGACGTTAGCTGTAGACCTTTCTGCAACAAAGAAATTTCTTCTGCAAAATACCTACCTTGGATATATTTAAGGAGTGTATTCCTTGAGAGCTCCATTTCATCTATGTTAATACTACCTGTTCGTTTATCACTTGGGTTCCTACAATTGTGAACAAATCTGAAAAGTAAACTAAGAATTCGTATTAGCTTCAAGAAATCATTAGTTATTTTTAGGCAGTCATCAAAAAATGAATCAGTTTTTAAAGTCAACAAGGAAGTAGTAACCGGTTTCAGTTCTGAAGAATAAAGCTCATCACTAAGTCCATTTTTATCTTGAAAATTGTCCTTGTTTAAAAAATCAGGACCTTTCCACCACAGCTTGTTAGATCCAAGAGTTGTAGCATCAGATCCTCTGGAGATGATGTCGGCTGGGTTCATTTCTGAAGACACATGTCCCCACTGACAGTTAGAAGTAAGTTGCTGAATTTGTGAGACTCTATTACTCACAAAAGTTTTCAAAAGATGTGGTGATGTATTAATCCATGCTAAAGCAATGCTTGAATCTGACCAAAGCTTAACGTCATCAATTTTGAGTTTCAAAGCTTGTAAAACCTTTTGCATGAGTTTGGATAGGAGTAGACATGCTGATAGTTCTAATCTAGGAATAGTCATGGTCTTGATTGGTGCTACACGAGATTTACTGCAAAGAAGTTTACTACAATATTCACCAGGGCTTGTAATGCTTTGAAGATATATCACTGCACCAAATGCCTTCTCGGAGGCATCCGCAAATCCTTGTAAAATGAGCATTGAAAAACTCTCTTTTAAGATGCAACGAGGTACTTGAATATTTTCTAT
>KK112589.1:1503047-1531305 GCA_000611955.2 Stegodyphus mimosarum
AAAAAATTTAATATTTTTAATTTTTAATTTTTGTAATATGTGAAAAAACTGTATTAACATCAAGTGTCATCCACTACAAGTTTAAAAAAATGTATTGGAACTTGAGTGGATGAATAAAAAGTATTTTACTAACGATTGAAAATTAATTAATTAATAATTAATTAAATAAAAAAAATTTAAAGTCAATTCCTACTTAGACCAACAAAGAAAAAAATTTTAAAATAAATAAATAAATAAATAAAAAATCAAAAAATCTAAAAATAAATTTCTTTTAATTAAAAATTTTAAAAAATTCTAATATGTGAAAAAACTCTATTACGTCAAGTGTCATCCACTACAAGTTAAAAAAATGTATTTGAACTTGAGTAGATGAATAAAAAGCATTTTATTAACGAATGAAAATTTGAACACGATATAAGGAGAGTGTGAGCTAACAGTAGGATTTTAATAAATTTGTTTAAGAAACGCTTATGTAAACAACTTTAATCTGTGTTGCTATAGAATTTTATAATTATCACTGGGCTTTGATTGTAATGAGATGATAGTGTACATGTATAAAGGAAATCTATAATGAGATGTATAATATAGGATTTTCGAAGCATCATTTATTAATTATAGATATGGTATAAACATAAAAAACTTCATTACAAATATTATTAAAAAATTCTGCTTTTGTATATTAGATCTCTTTGATAAGGATTTAGCTATTAAAAACTAAAAGATAATTTAAAAGTCATATGCAGCGTAAATAGGGGCCAATTTCGTTTTTTATTCCTAGCTGGATTTTTCGTAAAATGAAAGTAAAACCTGAAAATGCTCTTAGGTTACTATTGAACGAAGCTAAATCACAAGAGCGTTTAAATCTGATAACTAGAAATTATTTCCTCGCAAAAACGGTTTCATAATTTTGTAATTTTTTTCAGTTCTAATTAAACCGAAATACACTCCCATTTGCGAAGAAGATTGAAATATTATTGCAAATACTTACCACTTATTAATTAAAAAAATCACAAATATGAGACAGCAATGCACTGCATTAAGCTGCATGACATGCCGCAAATGTAAAGCTTTGTGTATGCCATCGGCAATCCTGTTTTGAAAAGTTGTCAGTTCTACAGAAGCCAAAAATTGTCAATAGTCTGTTACTTCCTACTGTCCTAAGAAGGTTTCCATAGGTAATTTTTAAGAATAGAAAAAGAAAGCTAATTTTTTCTCAATTTATTGTTTATAAAACAAATAGAATAATGAATTTATTACTCGTTTGTAATAAAAAATTTGTTTCAGTTCATTTATTTGCTAACTCGTGTGATCCGCCTGTATTTCAATCCTGCTGGTTAGCTTCAGTAGTGTCGCCATCTTATGGTCATATTGAGAAATGGAGTCCAACTTGGAATTTTAACCCGTTGTAGGAATATTTAATCCACATGCTAATAATTACGACATGAAAACAGTAAAAGAAATACATAAAACTGGGTAAAAGGAAACAGAGGACGGATGTCATGTTTCCAGAGACAGCATATGGCTTCATCATTTCCAATCCAAAACGATTTGTCATAAAGAAATCGTTGTTTCAGTTGTAAATTCAGTTTTGACTGAGGTACCGTAGAAGTTTCCACGGTCATACAAATCTGTTGACATATATAGCTCCGAAAATACAGGGCTATTTTTTATTAATTGGAATCAAGCAAAACTTTGACCTTTGAGAGTTAAAAACATGCGGCAGGAAACGCATAAATAAGTGCGTTAGAGTTCTTGTTTTGTAAGAAATCTGGAATTCAGAAGACTGCTTGTAATCAGAAAATTCTGCTATATCATGCTATTTATAAAATTATAAAAGAATGCTTTGAAACTATGCATCAAACAGATGAAAGGTCGAATGGCCACAGAAACTTTCATCAATTGGCTTATCTAACTCACTCCAGAGATCGAAAAGATTTTTCTTATGGATAGTTTCACTCTGTATAAGGATTAAGAATTGGATAATCGCTCTCAGCACAATAATCTGACTGCATTATCCAATATTCGTATGGAATGTTTTCCTTCTAACAGTACAGCAGAACTACAGGCCTTGGACCAAGACATCATCGGAGCTTTGTAAAAGCATATAAACAACACTACTCTAGCTCTTAGATTTGGAGATCTGCCTGGAGAATCCATTCAGTTAATGTCTTCACTTTCCAAGAAAATTATCCGCCATACTAGCCTATTTAGACGAGCGTTGTCGTCCATACAATGAACTGAAGGTCATATACAAGCCTGAAAAGCCGAGCATAGGGCTGTCTAAAATCTCATCCGTTTGCAATAAGATCTGTTGTTCGCGTCCCGCTTACGTTTGTGAACAAGAGAGCACGATTAACATGGTGCAGAGAGCATCGACTTTGGTCCAAGAATAAATGGAGAATCATTCTCTTCACAAATGGACAGATGAGCCCCAGTTCTTCCTAACAACTGATTTATTGTCGTCGTTTTATCTACAGAGAGCCAGAGAACTACTAGCTTTTCTCCAGCATCCGAGAAAGGAACCAGTATGGTAACGGAGTTTTAGTGGACTTTAGGCGCCATTTTGGACACTCACACCTCCCTTCGTGTCCTTTTGATTACTATGAGTATTACGAGGTATAGGCCTTCTCACGGGTGCAGTTGACCCTCAGTTAATTTTTATGGACGATCACGCTCTTGCACATAGGCCTAATCTAGTGCATAATTTTTGGAAACTGAAGATATTAGCAGGAGGAATTGACCAGCCAGATCTCCAGACCTGAGAAATATAGAATATGTGACTCATTTTCGCCTTGCCGGGAAACTCCAGACTTGTAAAAAGCGTTACTGCAAGCGTGGAACTGATGCCAAATAATTGACTAAATATAAAAATTATCTTAATTTTGAACACCAGTGTAAATTAGAATATCCAGCCTCTTTTTATTTTTTCTTCGCTTGTTACTGGGGCCTTTGCGGCTAGCTCTGTGTAGGGGATTATCCTAAATATTCGGTAACACTTAATTGTGTATTGTTACTTGAATCTAAAACGTATTTTAATGGTTAGAAAAGTTACACGTATAGAACGAACTTTAGGTACATAAAATGTACAATAAAAGGAAAAACTTACTTAATAAGATAATATTGTGTAATCATTGCATAATCAGGAATGTTAGACTTATTACCTAAACACTAAATTTATAATTAAAGGAAATTCCATAAAAACATCTTAATTAAAAAACATCGTAATTAGTTATACAACTATTAAAACTGGAAAATGAATTGTAATTTTTCCAACCCCCTTGAATTCATGATATAAGCAAATCAATTTCATTTACAGTTATATATATATATATATAGTATTATTAATCTTGTCTTGGTGTCGATCCTATGAAGAGTCAATTTTATGCAGTATCTGCATGCTCTGTGGATGTTATGCAGAGTCTTTTCTTTGCCTATAACAATCCTGCACCGTGTGGATGGCATGCCTGTAACGATCCTGTTATATCTTAATTTTCTTACTTATTGTTAAAATTAAAATTTCTTTTTTGATTGTGCCGATCATATATCGATAACCAGCGTCGGTCTTAGACCGGTGACGATGCTGTGCTTGTGTCTATTCTACGGTGTGCAGAAGCTATGTAGTGTACACATCTTTTGTAGTGTTAATGAAATCCTATGAATGTTAATCTCGAAGACTGACAGAATTTATAATGCTCTAAAAAGTCGATAGATGGCAGCACATTCTGTTTGGGTCCTCATGAACTCTTTAATTCTAGTGAATTGTTTTTACGAGCCTAGGCAAACAAACTTACGAACAAAACTGGCTATGAGGAACTGAAGAACAATTTTGGAACCCTCTGAAATACAGTGCCCTGGGCTTTGTAAGTTTTCATAACAATGGAAATTGCTGTTAGACCTGTTTATAACAACAGAAATTGCTGTTAAGGACACTGTACCGCAATATATTATTATCCATATTAAATACTAAACAAGATGTAGTTTGTAATGTTTTTTATCAATAGCTCGGAAGTTTTATAGTCCTTCAGTGTTAAATCTCATAATAAATTGACTTTGCTTTTAGCATAAAAAACCAAAATGCGGGGGGGGAGGATAATTTTATTTGGGGTATACATAATGGCACTGTCATTTACAGGTCATTAGGCAGGTATGTAAACAAACAAATGCGCTAGACATTTACGTTCCAAATTTCTATTTTTGATTTTACAGCTCCAGGTATTTTATTGTAATCTGGTTTTATCTTCTACCTTTTTACTTTCATAGCTTCACCAGAATATGCTTAAAATATGAATAAGACTAAAACTGAAACAATTCAGTTAAATGTGCAAAGTAATCGTTCGGTTCGTTTGCAAAATTTTACGCTTCTGTATTAAACGCTAACAGCTGCGAATTATTTTAGCCGCAGAAGATGATACCTATATCATGACAAACGTTAACATTCTGGATTACCTGTTTTAATGGATATTCTGCAGTTAGCTATATTTGATGATCCTAGATACCCTATTCTGAATATCTGCATTTAGGATATGTATACAAAGCATTGTGTCACTGCTATGTAAAATATCGTGGTGACAGTCGTATGATGAAAGCTAATCACAAAATTTTCCGATTCCGTGAAGCATTCCGAATCAATATCAATAGGTTAATTTATTGCGTGTATTATTACAATGCATATGGTATTTTCTAAAAAAAATTTAAGTTTGTTTACCTTATAAAGTATTTCTCCCGCCTTCTTCGCATGCCTTCGTAGTGTAGTGGTCAGCACCCTTGGCGCGTATTCGAGAGGTCCGTGGTTCAATTCCCTGCGAGGGCATTGCTCATTTTCCATCTCTCCCGCTTTTAAATAACCTAATGTCTCTACAACCTTATAATCTGTAATCCAAAATGGTATGTGTATGCACCATTCCCACAAAAGTCCTTATACGTCCTTTGCCCTCCGGGGCTCCTTGTTAGTAAAGATGAAGCAATCCAGAGGTATCTTAACCTTTCAAAAGATCAGCCTGTAAGGTATTTTATGTTAAATAACCAATTATTATGATTTCAGCCTTTAAAATAACTTGTCCTTTCCACAATCCTCACCAGAATGCCAATTAATTATTTTTGTTTATTTAAGCTACGGGTTTTGAATGTTTATATCAGACCTTCTGGCAGTCGCGTTTTCCTGTTATTTACTATCGCCAGATCTACCTAATTTTTTTTTTCTGACTTTAGCGCCTTGCTGACCGTTGTTTTATAATACGCTTCATTAAATATCGGATCCAGCATAATTAGTCTACGTATCTTATGTATGGTCTCCAACTGCGTTACCTTCATAAGAAATTTAACGATTTGTTATGTTAATTTATATACCTGCAAGTCGCGGACTTTAATCTGTCACACTACCTGGACCTTTTTGTTTATTTTTGACATAAAGAAAAAGGTTAATTTAACGTTCCTTAGAAGCTACTTACGTATTAACGCAACCACCTTAGTAGAAATCGCCAAATTTTCAGAATGCGCCGCGCCAAACTCTGGCAACCATCAGCATAGCTATTCTTCCGACAACCATGCCTATAATAATCAATCAGTCAAGCAAAGCCGCCAGTTTCGTATGCGTTCTATTTTGTCGTATTTCAAATTCCAGCGTTTTATAAACAAATCGTGATATGTTTTTTTGCATTAAACTTAGTTTTAAAATATAAGCTTCTGGAATTTTCCAGCAATGGAAGAAACTGTGGTAAAATTTCTGCAAGACTACAGAATATTTCTGAAAATGTTATTAAGGGAACAACGTGGAAATGTGTTTCCTCGATAGTCGTTGTTGCCAAGGGTTGCACGAAGCGTAGTCTTCGCCATTCTCTGGTGTTTTTTTAAGCGAAAATAAATCGCTGTGTAATTCAGGAGAAGAACAGAGGAAAAAAAAAATTACAGAAAGTTTTGAAGAAGAATATAAGTGTTTCATTTTATAATGTGTTGCGTAATTCTTATTCAATAATTCACATTTATATTTTAAATGGTTATAATGATTACCAACTTACGATAAATATCGATAGTTTGGAAATGTTTCTAGAAAAAAAAGATGCGAAAACCTGTTGCTGTGCTTTGACTTATCTCAGTTGTCTGACAGTAACATCAGAAGAAGTCCACGAAATTCATTGTGGAAAGGAGAGCAAGATTGCGCCTGTCTTTGGAAAGAACCTTGAGCACCATTCACTTGACAGTACGATTTCGTTCAATTCCGCCCCCAATTTTGATGGAGAGCCCTCGGAGGGACGAGTCCGAGAGTCTGCCCCCTCTTTTCCTACTACCAACCTCTCGAGAGGTCTTTTGGTTAGCTGCCTAGTTAGAGTGCCCCCATGCCGCACGGACACTATACATTTACAAACAACCATGCTTTCTCCGGGATTCGAACCCAGGCCCTTCGGAACCGCGGTAGGCTTCCCTAATCACTATACAGACTGGGCGACTAAGTGCGAAAACTACCAACTTTTACCCGATAAGTAACTTACCTTTTCATCTGTAAAAAATCGCTAAATTGTGCCAAGGTGTTTGCGTTAATACATAAGCCCCCCTTAAATTCTGTGATTTGTTTCAGACGAAGAGATAACTCACTATCAGTCAAATAGAGTCTGCAGTACTTTAACACAAGTTTCTAGATATAATGCAATCCTACAACCCTGTTGGTTAGACGGTGTCCTATCCAGAACCAAAATGATCTTTCCTCTTTTCCTTCCTTTATACGTATTTTGTGTATTGCTTTATTTTCAATAACTTAAACTGTAGCATCGCAAACGTTTCATTAGTTTCTCAGTAAAACTGTCATCTGCATTTAAGTGAGCGCTGAGTCGATTTGGGAGAAAAGTTCAGTATATTTTCCGTCTTGAAAACGAAAGCTATTGAGTTAACATTAACAGCTAAATTACTGCAGATGAAATAAAATATACAAACAAAACATTTTAGTTACCAAAAACAAATTTTCTTTAGAGATTTGCCCAGCTTTAAGAATTATTTTCATCTACTAATCTGGGATCAAAAAAAATATTTGCACCAAGTTTCGCCTTGCGAAAATTGCAGTCAAAGATTTTACAATCAAATCGTGAAGTCTTAATCAAATTAAGTCTAAATAATCAAATTTTTTATCTTTGTCTATGTTACATTATATACAGGGTGTTTTGAAACTCATGGGCAAAAAATTTAAGGGGTGCTAGAAAACATCTAAACAAGCAATTTTCATCATACAATGCATGGGCTGAGAGCAAGCGGTGAACCGCTAGGCGACGCTGTAATGGAAAGCGTAAAGTGCGACTTTCTTTACACATCGTCATTTCTACCGTGGATTTCAAAAGACATGTCGACGTTCAAGTAATCAGGATCAGATCAGATCAGTCGAATGGCTTTGGCAGCCTTTAGCAGATCTCCCTCTTTTACTGCCTAACATGAAGATCGCCCTAAGGCGTTGGCTTTAAAATTTTTTAATTAAGGCGAAAACCGCCGAGCCATAATGGCGAAGCTAGAGCAGGTACTTACGCATGTGATTTGGAAAATTTAGAATTTGAGGAAGCATCTGGACAGTTCATCAGTAGCGGCCGTACGAGCTTTGAAAATCTCTCTTTGCTAGTAATGAGTGCTAATTCATCGGAGCCAGTCACAGGGAAAGGGGGTCACCCTCCCAGGTGCTGACCCAGAGAGGAACCGCTTAAAAAGAAAAGTAAATTCACTTCTGAGTACTGATATTCCATGAAGTTCTATCCTTATTCTTCAGTTTCTGCAAATTTCATCAAGGCTAAGGCAGCTTGGCATCCTGCTATAAACTTTTCTGCTGAGTTTCTCCCTGATCTAATCCTCTGGATGTGCGTGATGATCGTCCGCAGGAATGAATGAATTTTCTGATCTTGCAGCCAATTTACTGCTTCTGGTGTTCCTTCTGGTAGAGGTTGTAGCTTTTTCTTTACTCGAGAGCTACAGAGGCTTTTCGGAATTGTATTTTTGTAGTTTCTTCTGTTTTAGTTAGTAGTGGAAAATCTGCTGGAGTTGGGGGTGGGATCTTCGTCTTCTGGGGGAGTGGTTTTCTTTCAAATCTCTTTTTGTAGGCAGAGCATCCTCTGTATGAGCTTGCGTGGGCTTCTTGACAAAAATGCAAGTAGGCTTCTCTTCGTTTTTTAATGTGCATAGATTACTTCGGTGTTGTTGTCCCCACTTGCAGCATTTTTCTGGGTCTGAGCATAGGTGTTGGGAATGACCATATTCCTGACGCCGATAACATTGCAGTGGTCTTTTCTTTGGGCTGAACTTTTCAACTTTAATATTCACGCTGAACATATTATTGAGCTGATGGATGGAATATCCAGCAGCAGTCTTCGTCAGATCTATCAGAAAAATTGGTAGCTTCTCTAGGTTAATCTTTTTACTTCTGGTAAATTGCTTCACTTTAATAAACGGGAATTTCCTTCTTTTCAGGTCGAGCTTGATTGCCTCTTCTGTGACCGTGTCTGGTAGATTTTTCATGACTACTCGAAGGGATTTTTCACTTAAAAGCTGAAAGAAATGGAAGGGAATATTCATGTCGTAGTATTTTCGTCGCTTTCCTGTATTCAGCGATGCTCTTAACATTAACGTAGATTAACTTAGCTTTCATCTCCGCTTCGAATTCTTCTTCATATGCATGTATAAGCAATTCATGAACTTGCATCCAGTTTAATCATGTGTTGCTGCAGTACAACAGGGAAGGGGGCGCTTCTTCTTCTGAGACTTCGCCTTCTTCTATTTTTCAGCAGTTTCTAAGACTTCGAATCCATTTTCTTTGGGGATTTCCATAGGCTCTTCTGCAATGATTATTTTGGCAGTCTTTTTTTAGAGAGATTCGTTGTTTGTCATCCTTCTGGGGTTGATGCATTTCTTTTTCGTTTTTTGCTCTGGTGTCCCTTGTCTTATCAGACTGGCAATATAGCTCTGTACCAACTGATCTAGTTCTGCGCTCCTTTCAGGCGTCAAGGGTTTATAATGTTTTCTGAATTTTTCCACATTAAGGTTCAGATTCCTTTTGAGTGCTTCAGAGTTTGATCTTCAGATCTTCAGAATTTGATCATAACCATATTCTTTAATTAATTTAACTATCGTCCTGTTCTCCTTAGGCTGTTCTTCACACGCTCTCTTTGAGCTGCTTGCTTTTGTTGGTTCAGTGTCGGACAATATTCTGCTATTCATTTTCTTCTTCCCTTTCTTAGCATTGGGCGAGGCAAGAAAATCTTCTTTTCTTAATGGAAAGGTCTTCGCTGAATAATTCGATCTTTCAGAATCAGTGATCTCGCTTAGTTCATCATCAGATTGAAAACGTGGTGTCCTAAATAAGAACATTTTCGCGTGCACCCGAGGGTAACGCTTACTTCGGTGAGAAACTCAATTCAGTGAAATGGGAGTAAGGGAGCTGCGTCCTATACGTCTCGCTATCACCGCTCGAATGTGACGTGAGTGTGTGAGCTCGAATGTGACGCTTGAATGTGACATGCATTTTATGTATGGTCTTGCGAATGAGAATGCTCTGGAAGCCGAAAGACTGTACACGCAGCGTTTCTCGAGAAGACACGTGCCAGACCGAAAAATGTTCGAACGATTGGATCGGTGCCTATGTGAAACATGATCCTTTCTCACCGGCATGCACGATACAGGGCATGGCAGGAGTGTGCGGAACCCACAAGTTTTAGGGAACATTCTGCAAAGAGCGGAAGATAGTCCGGATATTAGCACTTGAGAGGTTTCTCGTGCCTTAAATGTGCCACACTTAATTGTTTGGCGAGTATTACGGGATTATATCTCTACCATGTACAGAAAGTGCAAGCCTTGATACCTGCAGATTATTCACTACGTGTCGAATTTAAACTTTGGTTTTTGCAGCAGCTAACAGCGCAGCCTGATCTCAGTGCATATGTGTTTTTCATGGACAAATGCATTTCTAATACGCGTCTTTATCCCCCCTTGAACTTTTGCCCATGAGTTTCGAAACACCTTGTATGTATGCAACATGTAGTGCTTGCATTGAGTAGAATGCATATAGAATTCTTATGTGCATCATAATTTAATATTGTGTATATAAACTGTGTATTTTGTGTATTGAATTGTACGATTTTGTGTATGAACAGCATATATATATATTCTAGTACGGAAAATATCGAAAGTGATGACGGTGTACATTCAGTTATTCCAGTGAGTGAAAGTGAATTTCCTGAACTATTCGAAAACTCGGATTCCACAAAGGTTGCGTTCAGAACACCCAAAATGGTAGACTAAAGTAATTTTCCCTTTCCTTTGTAATTTTTATGTACTAATTATTTACAGTACTTTATTCTTTTTTTCTAGTGAACGTTTTGGTATTTTCCATTAGCTGATCACAAATTTTGCCAACATCAGATTTCTCACTTTGGCGACAACTCATTATCAAAAAAGGAATAACTCATTTCATTTAAAATCAATTTTCTTGGAAAATTTCTGAAATATAAACGGAAGAAATTTAAAAACGTTACATTTGGCAATTTATCACTTACGCCCGGCTAAAGAAAAAGTACCTACGCTTTTTCCCAGATTAGCGGATAAGTATATAAGCCGAATTTAGCTTTCGATAAAGTTTCAAGTTTATTCACAGAACACATCCGGTAAACGATTTTTGGGTAAGTTTGTTAGAAACATATCCGAACTCAAAAACGAGCAACTCATATATCACTTATTTTTGTGACGTATTTTTGGGAGACAAGTTTTTCACGTTACTTTGGAACAAAACTCAAATGTAACAACTTTTTTTCCGTCTGATATAAGAATTCAGGTTTCTAACATTGTGCCTGACACTAAAAGAATTTGCAATTCAAAGACTCAAACACATCGAAGTCACCGAAAACTTATAATGTTTTAAATTCTTTTACATTTTTGTTTGAATTAATTAGTTTTATTTGTCATTTTTTAACATTATCACTCGAAAAAAAACGTTTCTTTTATATATATGATACAAAAATTGGAGTAAATATTAATTTTATTAATCTAATATCTGCCTTATCATTAAATATGATTAAATGTTTTAGTTTACTCTAGTGTTCGATAAAGATTTGAGAACTTAATAGTGCTCCGAGGTGAGGGAAATTCGAGAAACACGGCAATAGAATGTTGCGATACGATTAAAATTGAAAAATTCTACTTCATGGTGGCAATATGAAAAGAACAGGACACTACGCCGATTATGACCTTAATTTCGGGATACCTTCTGTTTCTAGGTGATACTACCGTACTATTCAGAGTATACTGATATTCCATTTTTATGGTCTCACCATTATATTTTTGATTGTAGATGCATTTTTCGTTTCATTTCTTACTTTTCATTCGGTTCACGATATTCAGCCTGTTATCATATTGGCGATGTATACTAACTAATTATATTTGCACCAATGGTTTAAAAGTGGGAGCAGGGTAAATTAGGTATTCGTATTTATTGTGATCTAGTCTCAGTGAATTGTATCAGCAACGGCTCTGAGGGAGAGTTTGAGGGATCTGGAGTTCCTTTATTACAGCTTCAACCATTCTCCCGTTCTATGATATTATCGTACGCCTCCGAAGCTCTAAGCTGCGACTGAATAAGAGTATCCTGCCTGTTTACCAGAAAGCTCAGGAATACAATTTAATCCTGAATGAGCTACTTGACTGCCAAAAGCAAGTTGTTCTTCAGACAACTCGTGCTAATTATCGTATTCTAGGTAACAAAGCAGAGGCTGTGCTTACTAGAAAGGACACACCAGTGACCCAATCTTTCTACAGTTAGATCTCATTTAAATAAGCCACCTGCATGATTGATTTTAAAATCAAGGCTGGTGTGAGTCGAATTATAATGAACATATTAACCTTGAAGGGAGGACTATCATTCGACTGTCAGATAACCCAGGAGCTAAGGCTATTGCTGCTTACAGGATGACCACAGGACACGACCGCCTTGCAGCACATTTGATCCGAACTGGTATTTTAAACAGTATCTTGTAATTTAAACAGGAAAATGTCTTTAAAAACCATAAAAAAGAAACACTATCTTCACGTGAAGTAATGCAAATAATTAACAAGGATGTAATCCATGTAGACATTAACCAAGGATGTAATCCATATAGACATCTAGTAAATTTATTAGATTATTCATCTTATTAGATTAACTCAAATTACTTTTCTTGTAAATGGATTGATTTTCGAATAAAACCATAAAAAACAACAACTGTTATTTTGAATTGGTTTTAGTTGTGTAATTAAGAGGGCATGCTCATGGAACGCGAAGAAATCGACGATTGCACTTGCTTGTTGCTAGAGTGACCAGCTCCATTAAGGTCTTATTGTCAAACGGTGTTTTGGCTTGGTGGGCCTGGGCTGCACCAGTTATATATCTTATTCTCTCTCCGTAAGAGCTCCGTAGTTATGGATGCTAATTCTCTTTTATCTTGCAATTACTTCTGGGATATAACTATTTTTATTCTTATGCTGAGAAGCATGAGACTTGTTATCTGCTCTTATTAAACTATATAACTGCATTCTTCTTTTTTTTAAAACTTATTATGAGGTATTCGATGTTTTACATTTTAGGAGCTTAAATTATGAGCTTAATTTACGAGCACCATTATAGCGCTGTATTGAAAATAAATCATTTAGTTCAGAGCGTTATATGAAAAATCTTACTGTATGTCGCTATCCTAGCTACGCATGCTGTAGCAACTCGTATTCAGTACTTAAACCTTGTTGAATTATTTTTCTATATTAACGTCTTGCATGCAGTCAACTTTGCTTACAGTAGCAGATGATATGTCTGGAATTTAACCGTTTTTTCTGCATTAATACCAACCAGTTTCTTTAGGAAAAGTTTCCTCGAAGGCATCGTTCCCCTTAAACGGGCAGCTCTTGTGCGCTTTGCCATATTAAAAAAAAATAATCCCTTGCCTTTGGTTTTAAATAGCTTCGAAACTATGGTTTTCATGCATTAAATAGTTCTGAAAGAATTGTGACGGGAAACTGGTGCATAATTGGCATAAATATCAGCCTGCGACTTTATAATTTAGGCTTTATCTAGGGAAATAAATCCAAAAGTTCGCACAAACATACTACTGGTTATGATTTAAATTGCTGAAGCTAGTTTTGAAAATAGTGTAGATAATGACATATAATTTAAGACAGATAACATAAGCTAATTATTGATAAACTTTATATGATACTCTAATACGTATAAAAAAAGGGATGTTTCAAAATGAATATATTACGCAGTTTGATATTTTGAACATTTAAGGATTTGATAAAACATGGGGAAAAAAATTAACTTTCCAGATTAGATGAAAGCGTGGAATCACCAGGAACGTGCAGTAAAAACGTATGAATGATATTAGTGGTGCTGAATATTTTCATTTACTTCATAGTCTTAAAGAACATTTTTTAAAGGCGGCAATTTTCTAATAGGATAGCTGGTTGGGCAACGGTTTTTACTATTATAGATCAAACTGCTGTTGAAGTTGCGCAGATATTATTTCTTTTGAAAAGCTACTGTAAAATGTGAGACAAAGAAAACGACGAAAAGTCTCCTAAAATAAACTTCTAATTACTTTAACGTGGAGTCTTTCATTTCGAAGAACAAATTTCTCCGAAGAATACTGATTTTAATCTCGCTTAATGTCTCACCCTTCTCGACGGTGACCTGTCACAAGCAAATGAGCCATGCGTTTCCGGTCCTATTGTTGTTGCAGTAGGCACTCTAGGAATTAATCAGGGAAAACAAATCTTATTCATGAAGATGTTTTGATTTTATTGTCCTCTGTATCATACCTGAGGTTTTGCATTTTTTTACGATTGTTATGTTTAGTAATTGATACGAAAGTCAACAATTCTTTTCTTCTGCCCTTCTTGCTCAACTGAACTGAAGACTGTCAAAAGACAACTTTATATACATCAAGGGTTTACCACAAGAATTCGTTAAAAATGATATCGGTAAAAATGTGTACTCCTTACCTTCTTAATTTATACCATTCAATTCCTCTTGCTATTGATACTTTTAATATACAACATGCTTCATGTGCTTGGATCGTCTATACACTCTAACTTCTATGGAGTAAATAACTTGCCATAAACCCCTAACAGAGTTACAACCACAGAAGTTAAATCTCATTCTTGACTAGTTATTGTTCCCGTGAAATACAAATAAAATTAAAATGTCAAACTTAGCATAAACTAGATGTTACAAACTAAAGTGCAAACTAACTAAAATCGAAGTCTTCTCGTCAAGAGACTTCCGTCTCTGACCAGATGCCGTTATGTGCTTTTCCATATTCAAATAATTCAAATCTTCTCGTCAAGATTTACGACTAGATTGCTTGTTCCTTACGCCAAGGTTACAAGGTGGTTACAACAATATCCTAAAGCAAATCTACAGCACAGGTTGGCATGGAAATTTATATCCTACTTTTAAACTACGCTACTTGCCATATAGTTTACATAAACCTCAGTTCTGAAGGAGTATCTTGAAGAGCTAAAGAACATGGAATTAAATTTAACATAAAACTGTTAGTAAAAAACAATAAATGTCATAGGTTCATGCTATCAGATTTAGAACTCAATCTGCATCAAATTGCTCGCTTTCTATCAAACATAGATAAATAATGTACTACTCGTACTGGAATTAAATTTATTTTATTAAGAAGGAATAATTGTCCCATGAATGAGAAAACAACATTCCCAACCAAAATCAAACTCGTAACACTTCGATCTCTAGACATTTAAAATGACTTGACTAAAGCGATATCCCTTTTTCTTTGCCTTCGTCGTGAGCTGAGTGTCCTTGCAACTTCCAAGAAAATGCCTTTGCAAGGAGATAATTAGAAAATTATCCCCTTTCCCCCAGACTTCAGTGTCAGAAGATGCGCACACCGAAATTGAGATCTCGCTTCCAATAGCTGCTCCAGCCTGATGGTTATTGTTATTAAATCTCATGTCGAATGCTTATTGGTTACCTATATAGGAATAAGACAGCTTGTCTCCAGTCACTATCGTGCTTAATAGTTTCTCATTGAATAAATTTACTTTTAATACAAATAAGAAAGTCATCGTATATCTTTCATCAGGGTAAAGTTATTTCCGATTCTGGTAGTTTAATGTTTTGTAAGAAATATAACTAACTATAAGATATATAAACTAACTATAAGAACTATACATAACTATATAAGAACTATATATAAATATATAAGAACTATATATAATCATAAGAACTATATCTAAACTCACTATAAGAAGTATAGATAACTAGCTATAAGAAATTAACTCATTCCACTAAAGTTTCCCGAACCTAAAATTTTTATTTCAAACAGAATACAGAGTCTAGTTCTCATTCTCCCGTTTTTTTTCTTTAAGTAGAAACATAAAGATGTGTAACTTAATTATACAATGGGATGACATATTTATTATGAGTTTAAGCTAGAAACTTTGATGTTAAGACTTAAACATTTGATATTTTTGAAAAGCCACCCAAATTGTGGATTGGATTTCAGAACGTTTAGATTTTCAGAAGAAAGGAAGATTTCCTTCAAATCGCAAACTGAATTCAGATCATCATAGCTCTTTTAACTGGCAGCGTGATCTCGTGTTCGGTTCATGGTGAACAGGATAGCTGTACAGAGTTTCTTCATATATAACGTGAATAGGAGCTATTTCCTGATAGTAGACCTTTCACAAAAACATCCCTTCTAAGGCAAATAGTCCTCGCCTTGCCATTATCATTTCACCAGACGACTAAGGAATCATAATAAAGAAACAAAATTTACAACAGGAGTTGCCCTAAAATATTAAGCAATTCTGGCATTTCTGAAGGGCTGGAGATTCAGAAAAGCGGCAAAATTTGGAAGTTACATGATTATGCTACATATGTGGCAACGAAATTTACAATGTGTTTTGCATATATGGCGGATTTTAATTTTTTTTTCAGTTTCACAGAAACATTATGCGTATTTATATTTGTATTTCTTCTTTCTTTTTCATATGAGTAGTTCGTCGGAATTTGGTCCAACTGCCATAGTCCAGCGGTCTCATACTGCCCACGCAAAGAAGGCAACTAAGAAATGCATGTGTATCGCTAAATAGGAAACTGATTTGATTCATCATATCTCTGCTAAAAATGCCCCGTAGAAACACATAATTTTTTTTTACGGTGAATTGGCCCACGGGTACCCGTAGGCCAAATACCCGTAATAACCCACAGACTGAAACCCGTACTACTATACGGGTACCCGTAGGCCAAATCCTTGTAAAAAACCATAGAAGGAAACCCGTACAGCTGTACGGGTACCTGCAGGCCAAATTCCCATAAAACCCCATACAACTGTACGGGTACCAGTAGGCAAAATCCCCATAAAATCCCATAAACAGAAACCTGTAGAACATATGGGTATTATAAACGAAATCCCTGTAAAAACCCATAGCCAGAAACCAGATTTTTATGCGTATCCATACGCCAGATCTCCATTAAAAAAATTGACATTCCGTAGGTCTATCCCTATAAAAACCAGTAGACAAAAACTCAAACCTATGCGGATACCCATAGGTCAAATCTCTATAAAAGCTAGTACTCAAAAATCTACAGTCTAATACAGGTACCCATTGGCAAAATCACTGCACAAAGCAGTAGATAAAAACCCATAAACAAAACCAATAGAATTATACCATAGTGGAGTATCTATACATAGAACGGGTATACATACACAGAATCCCTATTAAAAACAACACACAAAAATAGAACTGTAGATCAAATTTCCATAAAAACTAATAATTATAAGCATAAGCCAGCAGAAGTACACAATTAGCAGTGATGAAATGTAGACCTAAATAGAGACCTAATAGGGGGAGAAGCCCACAGAATTCAATGCAAAGAAACTTAATAAAATTTTATAAATACCTAGAAGCCCACAAGCCCCTGTCCTTCTCTATGCATGTCAGTACCTATAAACATATTACAAAATATTTATATAAATTCTCTTTACAACATTTTAAACTTCCTTTATATAATTTTGATAATAATAGAAAGATAATAATCAGAGTCATGATTCACAACCATCGAATGATATATGTGTATATATATATATATATATATATAATTTTCAGAAAGTAGTAAAAGAACGTGAGAGACCTATTTAGTCAAGAATTTTGCTCATTGAGCTGCAAAATTAAATTTAAAGATAAGCAAAAGGAGTAAAATTCTAAAAGCAATCATCTAAAAGTAAACTTGATACCTTAGTTCCAGAGTTAAAAAAGCTTGAACAAAAAAAAAATTACTAAAAAGTTATAGCAGTTGTAAGAAACTAAAAAAACTAAATGTTGGTATTGAAAAACTCAATATTTATAAAATCAAAACACGTAAAAAATTAAAAACAATTTTAAGCACTAGCTAAATTACATATTAAAAACACCAGAATAAATAACAATGAATAGCAGTAAATGACAATTTAGCCCAACTCGAGGTTAATCACGGACTTATCAAGGGGAAAGCGTGACAAATTCCGGCAAAGCTAAACTCCATTACGCGTTTCGTCAAACGACAATAACTGAGACAGAAGCAAAAAAAATTGAGAGAAAAATAAAAGGAACTACATAATACAGAAGGTCTCAATTCTTATCGTTTCTTTTCCCGACGCGACTAAATTTAAAATAAAAACACTACTGAAAAAACTTTACAAAAACTTGGAAAGGCGAATGTACAAATAAACATAAATAGCCAATTAGGCATGAGTCAAAAATATAACATAATTTTAAGGCAGATCCCAATGAGCTAGAAAAATTTAACTTAGTATATTATTGATTTGATTATAAATATATACACATAATACTGTATCTCATTATATATATATATGTATTACACAGTATTTCAGTTCTTTAATTGGGAAATTAAACAATGGAATTTAATCACATCAGCTTGTTTAACAATTTGACACCTAACGAGAAATGCATTGCCAAAGGATGGTACTTTCTAGCATCTGATTAAATTTTAAGTTACCTACAATGCACTTAACCAAATTTAAACAAAACTAGAAAAAAATCTTAATTTTCAGGAAGAGAAACACTATTACAAGTAAAAATATTAAATTAACAAGCAAGGAAAACGAATAAGGGACTTGATTTTTACAAATTTAACAAAGAGTTCAAATTTAGCATACTTGCTATCTGCTTAAAACTCGCTTATCACTGATAGCAACATCCTGCAGCTTATTATGACACATATGTTACGTATTTCCTGCGCCATTCGGCTAGAGGGCGCTGTGTACGTTCCAATAGCCAGTGGCAGGCAGGATACTAAAGGTGTAGGACGTGGAAGGCAGAGATGCCTAATAATATATCTCTAATTGATTAAAATTTTCATATATTTTCTTGTAAATAAATGTTGCTATTGTTTGTTAAACCTCGTATTATCTCTTGGATGCACCTTTAGTCTCACAGAACCATTAGATGCAAAATTGGTGCATCTTGTCCGCGAATGTGGAATATCGGAAGTAATTAGTCATCATTACTGGATTATATTTCTGAGAAGTTTGGATACTGTACGTACGCTTTTGGGTTGCATACTGGACTGTGGAGGTAAGATCTTTTGAGCTCACAAATTCAGAGTTAATATGGATAAGCTTTCGAAAATAATTGAAAAACGAAGTAACGTTCGCGCTAGTGTTACTAAACTAGTTAAAAGAGTGCAGAAGCTCGATGAAGCTGTCGAAGACGTAAGTTCATTATCAGAACTACTGGAACTATTAGAAACGAAAGAGCAGATCTTGAAAAGCCATGATTTAGAGGTGGAAGCACTCATAGACGATCCGGAAAAATTTAAAAGTGAATTAAAAGCTTCGGAAGAATACGATGACAAAATATTGTTCGCTAAGATTAAACTAAAGAGCAAAATTAAAGAATTAGCAGCAGAAAATGTTCAGCGGTCTTCTTCAGTTCTTAACACATCTAGTGTTTCGGAAAATACCGTTACAGCTTTAAAATTACCAAAGTTAGAAATTTCGCGATTCTCTGGTGATTCTGGCAAATTTATGGAATTCTTAAACTGTTTTGATAGCGCAATCGGTTCAAACAATTCACTTACGAAAATTGAAAAATTCCAGTATTTAAAATCTCTTCTTTCTGGTCCTGCATATAACGTTGTTGCCGGTTTTGAATTAAATGAAAAAAACTATGACTCATGTCTTGAGCTTTTAAAACAAAGATATGGTAGAACTGATTCTATTATAAATTCTTACATGACTAAATTATTAAGCTTAGAACCCGTGAGATGTTCGTCTAATGTTAAGGGTTTGCGTAAATTATACGATGAAATAGAAGTTAATATAAGAAATTTGCGTTCATTAAATGTAACAGAAGGTTCATATGGGCATTTATTGAATCCAGTATTATTGAAGTTGCTACCACAAGATTTGGTGTTAGATTTTCACCGAAAACGAAATAGGGAAGTGAATTGTGAGGTTTCGGAAATTATTACGTTTTTGAGGAATGAAGTCGAATCTAGGGAAATTGCCGAAACTGTGATGAGCCCCCTAAAAAGTTACGAAACGAAACGATCCTTTTCCCAAAATTATCAAAGTGGTCAAACTTATCCGAAAAACTATTCAAAGCCTAAAAATATATCAACCGCTTCAGCGTTAAATACACAAATAAAAAATGTTTGTTTATTCTGTGACGGTCATCACGATTCCGTAAGTTGTAAAAAATTGAATGTAGAACAAAAAATAAATAAGCTGAAGATTGAATCTAGATGCTGGTGTTGTTTTAGAAAATATCACATGTCTCGCGAATGCAGGGCAAAAATATCGTGTAAAAATTGTTCAAGCAATTTTCATCATGAGTCAGTGTGTAGAAAAAATAAACCCGTTAATGTTACGATGAGAGGTTGTGAGAAGCAAGTGAAAAGCGAAACTGTTTTGAATGACTCGCAGTCTAAATCTAATAAAAACGCCGAGAATATTTCTGTGTCTCATAGTAATATATGTACCAAAAATAAGCCTTTTTTACAAACATGTACAGTTTTAGCCTGTTCGGACAAAAATTCAGTCTTAACTAATGTTATTTTAGACAATGGTAGTCATCGAAGTTTTATTTCATCTCGATTAGTTAAAGAATTAAAATTAAAGCCAATACGCTACGAAAGAATAGCTATTTTTGCTTTCGGAGACAAAATGGCACGTGAGAAGGAATACGGTATCGTTTCATTGACGTTGCGCAATAGGGATCAAAGTTCGAAATCGTACGAGTTAGAAGCTGTCATAACGGAATATATATCTAATTTGTCCTTGAAAATTCCTGATGGATCTATTCGCAATGCGTTGAAGGAAAGAGGTTTACCTTTGGCTGATTCATTTTCTGGCGACTGTCAGACGGAAATACTTATCGGATGCGATTCGTTTTGGGATGTTGTTTATGACCAGAGAGTAAAGTTAAATGAAAACATTACTGCGATAAATTCTTGTTTCGGTTGGTTACTAGCGGGAGTGGAGGAAAGTCATAAATTGACTAATAATTATGAAAATATATGTTTAGTCATGGACTCTTCTTCCATTTTGTGCGATTTGAAAAAATTTTGGGAAATAGAAGAATTTCAGTCAGACAAACAAAACTTTTCTGAATGGGACAATCAATTGATTGAAAAATTTGAAAATTCTCTGGAATTTAATGGGGAAAGGTACGTTTGTAGATTGATGTGGAAGGAAAACTTGGGACCTGCAGTTGGGTTGAATTCTAATTATGAGGTTGCGAAAAAGCGTTTTGATTCGTTAAAGCACAAACTAAATAAAAATCAAGAAATTTATGACCAGTATAAACAAATTATATCGGATCAGTTAGAATGTCAGATTGTGGAAAAATGTGTTAATGAAGATAAAAATTCAGGATATTATATGCCCCACAGAGCAGTAATTAGGGATGACAAGGAAACAACTCGAGTTAGAATTGTTTATGACTGTAGCAGTAAGGCTAATGAAAATAATAAATCTCTTAATGAGTCTCTAGAATCGGGAGTAAATCTTTATGCAAATTTATTGGACATAATTCTTAAATTTCGAGAATATCAAGTTGCATTTTGCGGAGATTTAGAGAAAGCTTTTCTTATGATAGAGATTGCGGAGGAAGATAGAAAATACCTTAAATTTTTGTGGTTTCCCGAAGAGGTAGGTGATTCAACCGAAACTCTCCATTTAAATCGTCTCCCTTTCGGTTTAACTACTTCGCCATTTTCCTTGGCATGCGTTTTGAAATTTCACATTAAGAAATTTAAGGAACACCATCCAAAATGTTATGACATGTTAAATTCTTTTCTTTATGTTGATGATCTCTGCTATGGAGCCAATACCGTTCAAGATGCTTATCATTTGACTTCTACGGCCATAGAGATATTAAAAGCAGCGGGATTTCATTTGAGGAAATTAAAAACTAACTGTCCGGAATTGTATAAACTTTGGAATGAAAACGGATATGAGGAAAATACTGACTTCGGGCAAGGAAAAGGTTTCTTGGGATTGAAGTGGGATCCGATTGAAGATAAAATTAAATTAGATTTAAGAGATGTTAGGGATTCCATTGATGTTAGAATCACCAAGCGTCACGTTTTGAGAGTTATTTCAAAGATATTTGATCCATGTGGACTGATTAGTCCCTTTGTAATCACTGTGAAAATTCTTCTGCAAGAGATGTGGGAACGTGGTCTACAGTGGGATGAAGATTTGCCAGGTGACCTACAAAATAAATGGAGAACATGGTGTTCTGAACTTTGTGAACTTGAATCAGTATCTATTGAAAGAAGGTTTTTTGAAAGTGTAGAAATAAGTGAAGTTTCTCTTCATGTGTTTTGTGACGCCAGTCCCAAGGCATATGGGGCTGTTGCGTTCCTAAGGTACGTGAATCACAATGGCCAAATCAAAGTGAGTTTTATAATGTCAAAAAGTAAGGTTGCTCCTTTAAAAACTTTGACTCTTGCAAGATTAGAGTTAATGGCAGCACTCCTCGCTGCACGTTTAGGAAATTATTTACAAGGTCTATTTCCTAATTTCGCGAAACAAATTTTCTTTTGGAGCGACTCTCAAATCGTCCTTCATTGGTTGAAAGGATCTTCTAAACAATGGAAACCATTTGTTGCCAACAGAGTAGCTCAAGTGCAGTCGCTGACTCTACCAGAGTGTTGGAACCATTGCAGTGGCTCCGACAATCCCGCAGACCTTACTACTAGAGGAGAATCGGCTAAGAGGATTCTTACAAGTTCTCTGTGGTGGTCTGGCCCTGGCTGGTTGTCTAAACCGCTTTACTCGTGGCCTCTTCAAGAATCGCTACATCATTTTACTGACATCTGTGATGAACGCGTTATAGTGAAAGAGCGACGGACTGCACTGGTTAATTCCATGGTAACCAGTTCAGCTAATGGAAACTTACCTATGTCGTCGTTACTGGACGTTAATGACTTCAGCGGAATAAGTAGATTACTGCGTGTTACTGCTTGGATTAAAAGGTTTGTGCACAATTCTAAGCCTAATTCTACAAAATTAAATGGACCTATATGTGCTCCAGAACTCGAGCAAGCTTTGCGTTTTTGGATCAAAGCTACTCAATTCAAGCATTATAGTACAGAATTTACCCAACTTCTTTCTAAAGGAACTATCGATAAGAGTTCACGCATATTTAATTTGAATCCTCAACTTGATGATAACAACTTACTTTGTTTAAAGGGACGTTTACAGTTTTCAAGTAACGATATGCGAGCCAAACATCCTTGGCTTCTTCCATCTAATGATAAATTTGTTGAACTACTTATCTGTGATTCTCATACTAAAATGTGCCATTTAGGTGTTGATGCAACTTTAACACATTTACGAGAACAATTCTGGATTGTTAAAGGTCGTCATTTTGTGAAAAAGGTGTTAAATAACTGTCTGATTTGTAGACGATTCAAAGTGAAATCTGGAATGCAGGTGGTTGCCCCTTTACCGCCTGATAGAATTCAAGAGCATCCACCATTTGATATATGCGGTGTGGATTTTGCCGGACCATTTTTTGTTCGTGATTTTACTTCAAAGTGTTATTTACTTATATTCAGCTGTGCTGTGACAAGAGGTATCCACTTAGAAGTAGTTCTTAACATAAGTGCTGATTCTTTTTTGTTAGGATTCCGACGATTTGTTTCTCGTCGAGGATTATGTTCCACTATATATTCTGATAACGCCAAAGCTTTTAAAAAAGCAAATTGTGAATTGAAAAAATGGTGGAATCAAATAGATAATGATCAAGTTAAAAATTTGTTTGCTTCTAAAGGTATAGTTTGGAATTTTATAGTTGAAAAAAGTCCATGGTGGGGAGGTTTCTGGGAGAGACAGATACGAACGGTTAAAACCTGCTTAAAGAAAATTGTTGGACGATCCTCTCTCTCTTTGAAGGAATTGGAAACTGTTTTTTCGGAAATTGAAGCTCTGGTTAATTCCAGGCCTATCACGTATCTGTACAACGAACCCTCAGAACCCTCTCCACTCACCCCATCTCATTTTCTTATTGGTAAAAGGTTGGTGTCTTTACCTGTAATAAAACATAAAAATGAAAATTTTAATGTTAATAGGAATTCTTTGGTAAAGAAATATAAATATCAGCAAACACTTTTGAATCACTTCTGGAACAGGTGGAGAAAGGAATATTTACTTAATCTAAGATCAGCTTATATTTCTCCACAACCAGGTAAAATAGTTTCGTTTAAAGTGAATGATATTGTTTTGATTAATGATGAGCGTTATCCCAGAAATATGTGGATGATGGGAAAAATTTTAGAGCTATATCCAGGAAGAGATGGAAAGGTTCGTTCTCTTCTTATTCAGACTCCTAAAGGACAAATAAAACGCTCAGTACAACTTGTGTATAATTTGGAAATTAATCCTTAATTATGTTAGTTTAATTGAGTTGCAACATGTTAATTTTCTATCTGTGTATTAATGATAGTTTAAGTGTGCTTATATTTTAAGGCTTGATATTTGAACAATTTTCTTCAGAAGTTAAAACATATAATTTGTTTTTGTGTATCAAGTGATTGTGAACAATTTTGATGTAATATTCTATTTGTGTTTTTTTTCATGTAATTTCAAATGGTTCCTGCATGTAAATTGTTATAAATCAATGGCAAGTGAACTCAAGTGAGTTCAGGTGGGGAGTGTTACGTATTTCCTGCGCCATTCGGCTAGAGGGCGCTGTGTACGTTCCAATAGCCAGTGGCAGGCAGGATACTAAAGGTGTAGGACGTGGAAGGCAGAGATGCCTAATAATATATCTCTAATTGATTAAAATTTTCATATATTTTCTTGTAAATAAATGTTGCTATTGTTTGTTAAACCTCGTATTATCTCTTGGATGCACCTTTAGTCTCACAGAACCATTAGATGCAAAAACATATACACATAGGTGTTTTGCATGGAATTTGAATCCTAGCATATAATGTAGTGAAGAAATAATAATATACCAATACTGTGTCTACCATCTTTTTAGAGCATTCTGAACGTTACCTGTATCCGTCAGAATATAAATGAAACATGAATATAAGAATATAATAAACTTAATAATACCCAAAAGGCAATGCAATATATTATATTGTAACAAAAGAAACTTTAAAAAATTTACAAGACTCAACAAATACCGATTCTCAACCCACAGTTCGGGAATTGAGAGAAATATCTCTTAGCGTATAATATCTTATTTTGTATCTCACTTTTAGTGTTGTACAATCTTCCACAGACTTTATATCACAACATGCAGTTCTCGATGTAAAAATGCTTAATAATTAACTTTCACATTATATATATATATATATTAATAATTTATTATTACAACAGGTGTTTCGTATATCATCTCAAAGGAACATAAATTTAATTAAAGCGATGCATTATTGGAATAAATTTAAGTCGATGTTTTAGGTATAAGTTATTTACATATCTATTGCAGATAAAATACTTTAAAAACTGTATAGAAATATTATTTTGAACTGTAAAATTTCTAAAAACTAAAAAGTAGAATTTAAAGTACTGAAAAGATAGCTATTGCTATTGACTGTAGATTATATACTATAAAATTACCACTTCGTGCTGAGCATTTCCTGTATTTAGACTGCCTAGTGCAGTATTTAGCAATATAAATAAATCTTCTACACGGCCTTATACACACAGTTAAAAATTACTGTCATCGCAGTTAAGCAGATATAGCACATATAGATAGTTACATTTGTTTACAAACAGTTTTTATTGCAGACAGTTGTAATGACCATTTCCTCAGTATAACTAATGAAAGAAAATGATGCTTAACTATTACTCTAACTATATTTGAAAGTAATGATAAAACAATGACCTTACAAGACTCATGATTTGAAAAACTTTGGTTTTAACTGTCTTGTAAAACCTTTCATTTACTTATGCAAAATTCATATCCATGTACACATTACTATACCTAAATCAACTGATTATACAGTGAAACTTTCCTAAAACAATTAACTCCACAATTCCAGATAATGCCAGTTTCTTGTAGCCTTACAAAACTATCGGGGATTTTAAGTACTGTTATTTAATTATGTTCCTGACAAATGTGTCATTGTCAGAGGTAGTCTTCTAAGAAAATAATCACTATATGAGGTTTCACTTAAAGCAATTTTTTTCCAATAAATAATTCATATTTTATATTCCCAAGACTATCACATTTAACATTACAGAAAGTCTATTAATTATTCACAACTCTATTTCAAAAGCAATTTATGAAAAAAAAAATTTGAAATTTTTTTCATGAAATTAATAATGATGAAAATTAAAATATGCATAAAAATGTTTGATTATATGTGTTTTAACAAATTGGCACAAAATATTTAATGTAACAATGTGGTTCTAGTCTTATACTTGTACAGAAAGACAGATCAAAAAGAAAAAAAAAGTAAACAATGTAAGCTACTATGATCATCTAAATTGTCACACAATTTTAGTAATGCAAAAAAGATTCCTTGGCTTGTATGTCTTGCCTACCTCATTCAATAAGTAATACACACATTAAATATTTCAATGTTTACTTCATTTAAAAAAAACTTACCATTTTTGTTTGCGAAATATAATGAGTACATTTTTTAAGACATAAAAAAATATTATCTGCTCAACCACATCACATTAGTCGAAAAATTGAAAATTGAATCATGCAAGATCTTTTTTAAGTAAGGTATGCTCAAATTTATTAGTACATAATATTCAAATGATAAAGATCTACATGAACAAGCTTTAAAAAGTATTTCTAAATTATAATCAAAAGACAAATTTTCAAAAATACAGTTTTAGTAGAATGCAATGTGCATCTGATGTAAACACACTGGGCCAAATCATCAAGTCTGAAATTATCACTTTTTAGATTTTAAGCACATTGCTTTTTAGGATAAAAGTAAAGATGGAAAATCAATTTCACACACAGAAAATTCATTTCAGAACTATTTAAAAGTCAGAAAAGTTCGCTGAATGCATTAGACGCGATTACACGTACATGGCTTTACTGTTATTTTCTTTCATATTATTTCATATTCATAGTCAATGTTGGTATTTTATTTTTCATTATAAACATCTAAACAATAAAACATAGTAAAAATTGTAATATAGTAAATTATTTATTGCATTACTAACGCCTACTATCCACCAAGACGATAACGCAAACATCCCATAACAATATTCATAAGAATGGTGCCATATTGCTTCTTCTGAGAGCGGGGGAGGGAGGAGAATTTTTTTCCTCACTTCAGCGTTAACATGGAGACAAGTAGTTTGAATGCGGTCGTGTTAAAGAGATGATGGTTGATACCGGTGTTTATTTGTAACTTCAGAAATGTGGTATATGCATATATAAATGTGTATGTGTGTGTATACAGAGAAGCAACTCATGGCGAAATCACCTCCCTAAGATGACCATCTCTGAACGAGACCATAAGTGTATTTTGGTATTGAAACATTTCTTCTGTAAGACGACCACCCGCAAAGAAAATTCTGGAAGTGCGGTTGGTCGCCTTAGAGAGATTCATTTCGTATATGCAACCTCCCTAAGACGACCACCTTTAAAAATAAACGTGTTTCTGAGAACATAAGTATATTAGTATTGAACATCACTTCTCTAAGGCGACCACTTGCAATGATGCATTTTTATGTGTGGCTGGTCGCCTTAGAGAGACCTTGCAGTGTGTGGTGTATATGATTACTGTTAATGTTTTCGACAAAAGCTTTTAAGATATCAAATAAATGAGCATATGTAGTAAAAACCCTCTCTAAAACGACCACCTGCGTTTCCCGATTACTCTAATGGTCTTAAGGAGATCATATTTTCATTCTTAGAAATACTAATCGTCTTAGAGAAGAGGTGGAGACGAGAGGGTTCACTGTATGTTTTTTAACTTTAAAGTTTTCTGTTGGTTACAAAACAGAAATAACTTTATTTTCAACAGTATCCAAATAAATGAAGTAAAAGTAAATAAATAAATAATTAAAATAATCAATAGACAACAAGAATACCAATGAATTTTGGTTTACTGACACCAGTATTAATTTTATTGTTTAGAAGAAGTTTATTGACGTCAGTTAAAAAATTAGAATAAACCCATATAAACCAACAGAAGATTTATTTGGCATCTATTTCTATTATATTGATACCAGTAAGAAAACCAGTGAAAGTCAATATAAACCAATAAAAACCAGTAGAAAATTCTGACATTGATGTTGGTTGTATGGGTGTCAAATGATATAGTTCGACCGCCTCATCCGCGACCATGAGCGCAAACACGCATGCGCCATTCTGACCGAATTATTCTCAAAATAGGGTGGAAAGATGGATACTTTTTCCCCCTCCAGCTTATCTCTCTCCGGAGAAAACATTTTCACCTGAGCCTTCACGTCGCAGCAAATAATAACGCCCCTTTTGGACGAGTCTATGTGTTTTGGCACAATGCCAGCCAGGGTTGCGTTTGAGACGGTGGAACTATACCAGTAAGAAAAACCCACAGAGATCAATAGAAACCAGTAAAAGTCAGTAGAGACCAAGAGAATTCTATGGGTACCCATAGAAAGTTTCACTGGTTTCTATGAGGCATTTTGAAACCACTTAGAAAAACCCACAGAGACCAATAGAAACCAGTAAAAGTCAACAGAAACCCATAGAATTTTATGGATACCCATAAAAAATTTTACTGGTTTCTATGGGGCATTTTTAGCAGGGATATTACACCAAACATTTTCAA
>KK112589.1:1537216-1559781 GCA_000611955.2 Stegodyphus mimosarum
TTCTGGAACCCAGAATAATTCCACCCCAAACGAGCACTCCTGCACCACCGTAACGGTGTCGTTCAATGCTGTTTTCTTGGTGGTAACGGGTACCTGGAGCTCTCCATACGAAAGTCCGACGAGAATCAGACTGCAAGCTAAACCTGGACTCGTCGGAAAACATCACACAAGCCCACTGTTGCGGTATCCACAATGCATGCCCTCTACTCCAGGCTAACCGCAGGCGACAGTGAGTTGCAGCAAGTAGAACGCATCTGACAGGTCTACGAGCATATAGACCAATCTGCCCTAAGCGTCTGTACACGGTCTGCCTTGAAATTGTCTTACCAGTGGCTGAAGAGAGCTGACGAGACAGGTGTGAGGCTGTGCTCCGCCTGTTTCTTTTGGCAGTAACTGCCAAATACCGGTCCTCATTCGGCGTTATAACTCTGGGGCGACCTGTGCTGTAACGTCTACTCACATTACCATCCTCTTGGAATCGTTGCCAAAGCCTGGAGATGACACTCTGGCCAATTCCAATTCGTCTGATACTTCCAGTTAGGTACGCCCACATTCCAGACGGCCGATAATTCTACCACGTAAAAAATCATCCAAATGCGTCCGTTGTATCATAACTATTCGTTTATTGCACTGAAATGCTTATAAAGCGCCTGCGAACAATTTTACTTCTTTGCCTGTATTCCTTATATATCTCTCTCTTACACTCTCGTCATTGTGACGTACCATCGGTGTCATCTGGTTACTTCCTGAAATTTGCATATGATTCTTGAAGTTGTGTGTAGTGATTTTACAGGTGATATATTTGTTTTAGAGTTCGATTTCCGCGTGACTCCGAATTATCCTTAATTTATGGACATGAGTGCATTATTTTTGAGAAAGTCAATTAGACATAAAAATGTTTGCTTTAAAGCTATAGCTTCAGCTTGGTAAACTGTTCTTGAATCATTTAGTCTACATTTTTGGCATATTAGAACTTGATTATCTTAGCAAGCTATAAATGTAGCTCCAATATTATCTTGAATCTTTAATCCGCCTGTAAAAATTTCTACTCCTATTTCTTTGGGAACATTCATATGCTATTACAGTTAGTACAGATTGAGCTAGATGTCCGGTCAGTTGTCGTACTTCTATTTTCACTGCAGAATTTGGTATATTTAATTCATCTTTAATGCAGTCCTCTTGAAAGTCAAAGAGGTGAAGTAACTTTGATCCCTGTTCTGGTGAATATCTAGTAGAAGTGCACCAACTAAAACGTGAGGAGCAGTTGCTGGTGCGGTATAAGATGTTTTAGTTATATGTAATAGTAACCATTCACTGAAATTATAGCAACTTATTTGTCGCTCTTTCCATGAGGCTATAATGCTTCCTCACAGGACAACCGCATAATATTAATGTTTAAATTGCTCTTATATGCAGTCCTTTCCATATTTCCCAAGTTCCTCTAAACTTCTCCACATTTTTCCTCTAAGTAGTGCGTTATAACTCAATTTAAACAATTTAAAATTGCGTGTGTTGAATTTCGCATTTCTGAGAGGTACGAAATCCACGCTAACTTGTTATGAAGAATGAACCTTAGATATTTTAAGATATCATTATTTCAAACAAGAACATTCTTCTTTCGTAATCTTGCTGCGTTTTTTTACCAGTTTTGAACACTTAGGAAGTGCGGTCATTTTTGTTTTAAATGATAACATTAATTAAAACTAAATTTACGTATAGCACTCCATTTTTCTGGTCTTGTTGTAATTTCACTATTTTTCTAGTCTATTTTCTAGTCTCTATTTTTCTAGTCTAGTTTCTATGTTCTTTTCGCCTTTCTTTCTAAGTCTGTCCGATTTC
Source organism: Stegodyphus mimosarum (assembly GCA_000611955.2). NCBI lineage: Eukaryota > Metazoa > Arthropoda > Arachnida > Araneae > Eresidae > Stegodyphus > Stegodyphus mimosarum. Next base: position 1,539,056 of record KK112589.1, read on the forward strand.
CAACACCGACAATCGCGATCGAATTATTGTCGTATGCTTAAAGAGACATAATTTCTTTTTTTAAGTCCAGCAACGCAATGTTAACCACAAAATTAGATCTGAATTTGACTCTTGACGTGCGACTTTGTAATAATTTTTGCAGGTACTGATATAATTCATACATGGCTTTTCTATTATGAAGGTTAATCTTCAATAAATTTTAGCAGTTTGCTGGACAATTGAGGTCTTGCAGTTCGAGTAGAAGACCCGACCACCAGAGATTATTAAAGGCGGACTTCATATCGAAAGATGCTATACGAGTATGCGAATTTTGAATGTAATTGTTTTTAAGGATGGTTTATTAGACTAGCCTAGTGCATCCGTTGTTTTTTTATTCGGCATACATCCAAATTGGTAACACTTTATTTTGAAGAGAAAGTATACGAGACTTTGTACTAATAGTTTATCTAAAAACCTTCCAGCAGATGGAAACGAGGAATCGGTCAGTAGTCACCAGGAACTGATCTGTCTTTTCCTTTTTTGAGAACTAATTAGCGACTTTCCATGACTCTGGGAATTAGTTAAATTAAAGGCAAGGGTTCATGGTATTTAAGAAATGTTCGCTGTCTCCTAGATAAAGTTCTTCAACTAGTTCTAAATTAATTCCATCGATACCTGGCGCCCTACCTTTATTTGCAGTTTTAAAGATATCTTTAATCTAATTGCGGTAAAGTAGAGATAATTTTGAATTCTGAAAGTAAATTCAGCATTTTCTCTTATCAAATCATATTCTACAGTAACTGCTGAGGGATTATCATGTGAAAAGTGATAGAAAATATTGTATTCCACTGTCCCTTGGGCATTCAATATAAAGAAGCCATCTTTTTTTTTTTTTTTAATTTGACAAAGTTTCAAACGAGAAACGAGAGACACTTTCTTACCAAGATGTAATAACAGCGCCAAACGGCGACTTGGGAGAAAGGTTTTCACAAAAAATATTCCAAGAATTAGCCTTGGCTTTATGAATATTATGCTCATAAAGCGCTTCCTCCTTTTTTGTAAATGATGCCCAGGCTATTTCTCTCCAACGTGTTCCAAGTCTTGGTCTGATATCTCTATCTCACCGCCTTTACATTTTCCCTTTAAATCCTTAATTCTGATGCTGCCATTTCTCCACAACGCGATAAACTTACGCACATAATATATACATACATACAGATTTTTAATTTTTTAATAATCAATACTATCATTATCTGTTGCTCTGTCTGTTTGACTTTCAGTATTTGAATCTCCACTGTACTGAAAGTTAATAACGAGACTTTTTGTTAAAGGTATTCAGTCAGTCCGACACAGATTCATTCTCCGTTAATTACTCTGCAGAATTAAGACATTGTCTAATTCGAATGAAATACTCCAGTGGAATACTGATATTGTCGCTCACCTTTCAGTGATTAATAAATAAATCACACCTTTCAGTGATTAATAAATAAATCACCTTCAGTTTTTGCCATGATGAGATCCATCATTAATTCAGCTATATTGGCTATGAATCTGGATGAACTGTTGCGGTCCATCCAGATTCATAGATTAGGTACTATGTTTGCTGCTTTTCTATTATTGTTGAGTGATTAGGATTTTTTCCATGCAGGAGACGAAAAACGAGCAATGCACTCTCCGGGACTCGAACCTTGACCTCTCGAATATACGCCGAGTGTGTTACCGTGACACCACGTGGGCATGCTAAGAAGGCGGGAGAAATACCTTATGTACTCCCCCTTAGGACCCTATTCCCATTAGGGGACCCAGTCGCCCAAATCCTGGTGGTGAAGAATCGTCATCCGCCACCTTTTAATTCATACGCCACTGTAGAGTCATTAGGATTTGATGTAGGAGACCTGAAAAACAAGCAATGCACTCGCGGGGACTCGAACATGGACCTCTCGAATACACGTCGAGTGTGCTACGTTACACCACGTGGGCATGCAGGAAGGCGGGGGAGAAGATACCTAATATTATAATATCTTATTGGTCAATTTGATTGCCTTTGTGCAATAGGGTATTCAAAAGTTTTACCTGCTTTGTCTCATATTACACTGTTAATACTATTAAATCCAGAGACCTTAAATTTTAAAATTCGATATCTGCAAATATTTCCACTATACGTTCAAGATTTTATTATCAAAATAAAGTACTCTCAATTCTTTAGCCTGAATACATTTTCGATCTTAAAATTCTATTTTATACGCTAACTGCAAAAGCAAACTTCAGAAACATATCATTCAATTTCTGTTTTACTGCAGCTGTTTTTTTATTAATGTTTATAAGCAATATATTTGCAAATGATATGAGGGGCCATTGAAAGAAATGCTATAGAAATGATATGTTACTGAATTGAAAGAAATGGATTGTGTGTATAACGGGTTACAGACGGAAACATTGCGGAAGGAAACGACGCGGAGAAAACAATGCAAAGCGAAAACATCATCGGACAAAACATCGTGGGAGAAAAGAAAGCGGTTCAAAAACTTCGCAGTTTAAAAACATCGCCATCGAAACTATCGTGATAAAAAAATAAAGCACCTAAAAGAAATCATCGCATGACCATAACATCGTAGCTTTTCAGGCTTTAAAAGTTGTAAAGGATTTGTGAATGCAAGAAGAAATAATGAATATTTTTACTTTTGTATGTCATTTTTTCGAATTAACTGATAAATTTTTGCCGAAAAAGTAAAGAAAACTTAAGCATTTAAAAACTGAAAGTGAGTGGAAAGTTAAATCTACTTATAACAATTAATTTTAAGCTTACGTATAAAATGATATAGGCCATTAATTAACTAAATTTTTTTTATAAAGTTTTATTGGCATTTGTTCATGAAAAATATAGCCTAAATATAGAACAGGAAAAGGAAGATGAGTAACTGCTTGAGGTTACCTTTATTAAAAATTGTTTAGTTGGTTATCAAATAATCAGATTATTTTCTTTCACCTTTATTAATCTGATAGTCTTTTAGTGAAAATAAAATCTTGTTTTGTTTCAGTTCATTCGTCTTCTGAAAGTACCAGTAGCATTTTCAGGTACAAAGGGCAGTTAATCGTGTTCAGTGCGAGTAGTGAATCACCGGGGTACCTGGTTCTTGGGGAACTTAACTCCATCGAGAATTTTGTCCTTTTTAAAATATCACTCAATGTTAAAATACGGTGAATAAGCATTATGGGTTGCGAATGGCGTTAATAGGATATCGAACTTAGGTATCATAACTAAAACACAGGTGCCACTTAAATTCTCAAGAAATAATAATCCATAAATAAGGTGAATGAGCTGTGACAAGATTAACAGAAAGTACGTATAAACAACAAAAAAGACAGTGCGGAAGATATTAAGGCACGTAACATAAATATGAACCAAGCGAAATTAAATGCAAAATGCGATGCAAACTCTGAAGGACATATTTGAAAAAATAAAAGACCGAATACAGATTACAATACTAAAACCAAATTCCTGAATACATTACCCAAAAGTTACCTAATACACAATACAAATATAAAAGAAAAATTACAATCATCAGTGCAAAAATATCTCAAGATTCAGAATGCAATACAATACCTGAAACTGACTCTTATGAGGAATAGCAAGCAAAGCAACGGAAAATACACACACAAATACACCAAGCTGGCGATAAATCATGTACAATAGAAATTTTAGTAAGCGTGTGATATAACCTAGACGAGAAAGTGAGATTAGTTTCTTCTGTTAGTGGAAGAGCTCCCGCTTAAGATTCCCTCTAAAATATTAAGCACTAAGTTCGACGAATGTTCTGAGAATATCCATAATCGAAAATTGCGAAAAAGTGGCAATAACTTCTTTGATTATTTTAATGAAATCAGCAACAACATGAGAGATGCTTTCTGAGTTATTCTGGTGCTCAGTTTTGTGTAGAAAATTCTGACCAGCGAACTTCTAATTTCCTGAAATTTTCTCATAGGTTGGACCTTTAGAAAGAGGTTTCGAGCTATTTCCTAAATTTTCCGAAGTTTTAGCATTTTCATTACGCTTAGCAATTCTACCTATGACAGGAGGTTACAAGGTTTGGCCACGAGGCTCACCACGGGATCCAGGAATGTCAAGCTAGTGAATACGTTTTCTTGTTATAAAATTTTTCCTTGAAATTAGCTGGAATTTTTTGGCATTTCTTAAAGTTCGCAGTATATGACTATCCACAATTACGGCATCTAAGGTTTTTTGAATCCTCTTGGCTTCACATTCCGAACGTTATGCGGTAAGCAGCACTTCACATATCCAAGGGCTAACTTACACTTTTCTGATGAGTGATAAAAATACTGGCAGTTGTCCGAATCACTATCCGATTTCACTGGGCCACACTGCCTTTAAATCTGTAAGCATTCACAGAAATATCGAAAAGCATAAATATGTTCGAATTCAGGCTCGTTCACATGAACCTGGAAAAGAGGCATGGGGGCTGTAGTTTGAAATCTGTAGATAGGACATACCTTGGTCTCATTAAAACCTTCTAGCAGTTAATTTCTTCGGATGTTCTGCTTAATTTCTTCGGATGAGCAGTCTGAAGGAAAAAGATCTGAATTGATTCCTAAGAACGATCTGAATTGGTTTCACAGTAGCATTGTGCATTACGTAGTGCTGAATTCTGTTTTTTTCAAAATGTCTACTCAATGATCTATGATGGTCACTATCCACTGGAAAGAGCTTAAGAAATTCACCCTCAATTCTTGCTGTGAATATAAAGTTAGTTTCACTATATAGTTTCTTTACAAACGCGTTAAACTTAAGCAGCGTGATTACCATTTTCGGCTTGATTTTTGATGGAGGAGAAGCACATGCAGTTTCAGTCAAATTAACAACATTACTATAATCAACATTATTTACATCAACATTAGCATCATCCTCAGTAATACTTAAGACACTTATTTTGTTTGCATTACTAACATCAGGATTATTTTGCAACATCCTAGGATGAGCAGTTTTACTAGGAGATAGAAATCCGTCTTTGCTAACATTATCCTTAACTCTCGTTTTGGTCTTAACTAAAACTTTTGAGCAAGAGCTGAAGGTGTACAAACAGAATTATCAACACCTTTTTTGACAACATCATAATAGTAACTACTACCACTTTCAACAGTTATACAAGTCCACATTGCTACTAGGATTTTCAAGAGGTTTAGCAGAAACATTTTTACAAGAATTTACAACAACCTTATTACGTGCCTTAAATCTAGCCCCCTTACCTTTAAAGCTGCTAATTCTATCTTCCAAGCCGGTGATTTGTCTTTCGAGAATCATACGGTGAGAAATCCTATCTACTTGAGGGTTCTCCTTTAAGAATTCGTTCGAACTATCAGTGTTCAGCGATTCACTGGCCACCAAAATAAATCCTATTTTTTCATCCATATGTCGAACAAAGTTCTGCGCATTAAGAACGTTCTCCTGATAGAAGACATCTTTGTCTAATATGTATTGTTATAACTCATCTTTATCACCAAAATCCAATTCAAGAACACATTGTCCGAATCACTATCCGATTTCATAGCAGCATTAGGAATATCCTTCGAAGCCATAACAATGTCTCAGCGATAACGCGAGAAGTACAAACATTAGCCGAGAAAAAAGCACAAGACTGAAATCGCTCGCAAACACAAAGAAGGCGTAGCCATCATACGAAGAGTACTCAGTACGAACTTACGGAGTACTTCAGTGAAATAAGTTAATCGTTTGGATGCTGATTTATTAGTTATGACGAAATATACCAGCTACATAATATTTCACCAGGAGATTTCGATTTCTTGAATTATGGCAAGTACACTAGCGCTATCTGCTTAAGTGGAGGGAAGCCTTTGTGGAGGACTTACTCCGGAACTTGCTTTCCTCATGGGTCATCTTTCGCTCTGGCTCTTCTCTCATATTCTACGTTATACGTTAGAAAAACCACGAAAATCTCATGCAACCAGCTCATTTGCCTAATGGAACTATCAGTGTTCAGCAATTTTACTGTTTGGTCCCTGCTGCTGGAAATTCAGAGAAACATTAACGGAAACTAGTCCACTTTTACATCAGTCATTGGGAAGAATTGAATTTAAAATATTCCTCATTCCTTCTTGTCCTCAGAAATCATTATGTAAATATGCAGTTGCAACTTTTAAAGCGTGAAAATCGCATGTCTGCAATGTTATTGTCATGCGATGCTTTGTAAGTGCTTTATTTTTTATCATGATATTTCTGGCGACGATGTTTTGAACTTTGAAGTTTGCGAACAGCTTTATTTTTGACGACGATGTTTTGTACCACGATGTTTCTCCCTGCTTTCTTTTCACTCACGCTGTTTTATTCCACGACATTTTCGCCTTGCGTTGTTTTCTCCATGACATTTTCGCCCGCGATGTTTTCAGCGGACACCGTATAACGTGTTTATTGTCTTAAGAATCATTTTTTTTATTGTGAGTCTTACATTTTAATTTAAACTATTTGCTTTTTAAAAACCACATATTATACTGCTTTATCTTCTGTATTGTTTTAATCTATAAAGGATTGAGAATGCACAGGTAAATTATTGGCTTAATTTAAAATGGTTCTGAGAGTAAAACAAGCGAGTTGGATAAATAAGGGAAACTTGGATGATTGGAGTTCTATCAAATGAATCATTTTTGTGATTTATTTTCCAATACAAACAATATAATATTTTAATATTAAATTTGTCAAACTATATGCAAAATTCTGTGCTGAAACTGCAACACCAAGATGTCACTGAAATTCGAAACTCGGAGGATCATAGGCAAATGTTGGAAACAAAATAGTTAAGCCATCTCGATTTATTCAATACGGAATATTTTCGCCCTGCGTGGACAGAGACATATGCTTTGACCTTCTATCGATGAAGTCATTAATCATTGTCTGGGCAGACAAAACATTTAGATTGAAACTAAATCTTTTTGCTTTAACCAACCACGATGTGTTCAATGGGAGACGATGCGACAGGTCGTGGCAGCACCTCAAGTCCACTCAATCTATTCAAAGTAGCATGATCAATATGCAGTCTGGCGTTGTCGAGCTGAGAAACACATCATTGGGACTGATAGGTTGTTCTATTGTTAAGCTAACTGACACCGTTGGCCACGTGATCTCCAAACCCTTAATCCATCATAACTGCTTCTGAGAAGAAAGGAAGACTCATTCCTGAAGAAGTTAGTCCGCCCTTCTAGTTTCCATTACCATCTGGTTTCTTTTAAGAACGATGGCTTGAAGTCAGTCCGGTTGTTTGGTTTGATTATGGTAAAGCAAGCATGAGCGATCTGCCTTAGGAGAGGGATTCCTTTTGTGAAGAGCTCTTGAAACTGGCTCACATCCACGTTAAACATAGGAAAAACCCCGGAGAAGGCCATGCAACCAACCCGTTCGCCAAGAATCGAACCAGGCGACCACTACTAAGCGACTTTACTACTCGGCCGGTGGTGGGTCACCAATCCGCCTGTAATCTGGCTGTTAGCCCGATATTGTGCAAGCGCTAAGTCGGTTTATGTACATACTGCTGGACCTCCTGAGTTCAGTATTCGATATCCCATCCAGTCTCTTGTAGGAGAATACCAGCTGAGTGCCATTCTTGCAATCCGACGATTCGTCTGTGCAAAAGTCTGCCTCTGGCTACCTTTTTACCTACGCAAAAGTTTACCTTTGGCAAGTTTGTCGTTGTTGTCGCAACTACTGAGATACACGTTTCAACATAAACGCATAACTATCTGCCGACATCAAATCACAGCAACATTAGAATAAGTCCATGAATTTTATCGAAAGGATTAAACGTGTTGCCTTGGACACCTTCTAAGTCATAGTATGAATTCTCCAGCTCCGTCCCAATTTTGAAGAATGGATTTCACTCCTCTTCCACCAACCTTTCGAGATGACTTTTGGCTCGACAATATTTTAAGTGTTTCTATGCAGCAGAGGCACTGTGGCAGATGGTTTCCTACCACCACTCCAACGGAGCGGCCAGTCAGGATTTTATACGATTTAATGTCGCTTATTAGATATAGATGATTGCAGATCTCATCATTTACTTATGAGGCATAAAATGGCAGTATGCCTACCTATTATGCATGGTATTATGGCTTTTTCTCCTTCCTTGGTGTTGCAATTTCAATGCTGAATTTATACGATTTTCAGCTGCAGTTCAATATTTTGTAACTAGAGCTATGCGCATTTATAAAGCGCAGGACAGAGGTATATTCATAGCAATATTTTTCTGGAATAAAATATTTGTTTTAAAATGGGGAAAAGTGTTTCCGTCAAAATTAAATATGATTTGGGGATGTCAACATAGCATCCACGTGAAGCCCTCCGTGAAAACAAATTTTTTAACCTACAAAAAGCATTAGTCATAAAGGTGCTAGCATCCTAGTGAGAGTAAGCTTTTTATTTGCTTTCTTAATCATAGTAGCAAATTAGAATTCTGCTTGCTTAAGGGACAATTAATTCTACATGAAGGTTGCTTTTTTCAAGCTAAAATGTTTTCTCGGGGTACAATCTCGAAAGTTTATATATATGCCGGTCAAGTGAGAGGGCACTACTATGAAAGAGGTCGCGATTCTAGTCACAAAACTCTCAGCTGTTTTTATTAATTTTCTGCAAATAACGCGCTTGTATCTTTAGCGCGCATACTGTCCTGTCCGAAAACTACCGCGCAAGAAATTCCCAACAACACCGGGGGAAAGTCGCTTAAAGTTGGCACGCGACCAACGCCGTTGTCACGTGAAGAGACCTCTCGCTTTGCGATAGGCAGGTTTTGGCGCGAGCGTAGGAAAATCTATTCCATCTGCGCAGTCGGCAGTGGTGGAAGAAGCCGTCCGCCGGCCGAGAGCGCCATCCGCACAGAGATGGTGGACGTCGACCACGTTTGCTCTTCTCCCACCTCCGCGGCCACGGTAAGAAGTTCGCCATGTGCTTTTCTTTGACTTCGTTCTTGCATAATTTTTCTCTCTGCGAACTCCGCTTTGTGGTTGAGCGGTTTTCATTCACTAATTTTTTTAATTTCCATTAGTTTTTTTAACTTTCTTTTTCAGTCTTTTCTTGCAGATTTAATTTTTTTTCCTTTAAACACAGTAACGATATTAATATTGTATCTAAATTGAATAATTCGTTATTTTTTGGTTGAATTTTGTATAAAAGTTTTTTTTGTGCCATTATTAAGTCAATATACATGGTACCGCAATTAAATCGTGAGATTTTATTTAAAACAAAAGCTAGAAAAATTGTAGAATTTACACTAGTGTGTGCATATTACTCAAAATCGGATTCTTTTGCATTAACGCAAATAGTTGCACGATCTGGGGATGACAGGAAAAACTTGTAGAGGTCTATTTTTAGCAGGGCTCAGTTTTCCAAATCTCTTCAACGTCAGAAAATGGTTTCCTTTGAGAAGTAGATCTAGTTTTGGGAAGAGACGGTAATCACAGGGTTACCAATCTGGAGAATTGGAGGGATGGCTGAATTCCTATACTTGGTTTTGAACCTGGAACTGTTGTACGCTTACCGACCTGTCTTAGGTTGTATTGTCATGCAGTACATCACGCTTGGAACCACGGTTTCTGATTGTATGACTTAAAATGCAGTTCTAAAAATCGTTTACGTAATGTAATTTGATCCATCAGTTTTACAAGGGATTAAAAAAATGAGTCTCATTATTTAATTGCTACTTTGCATAGATATTTCGCAGACAGAAAGCGCTTTTTTTTTAAATATCGATATAAAAAGTGGCTAATATAGGTACGTAAAACGCACATATTAATCACATTCATCATCACCTACTTTTGGTGGTTAATATAGGTGCGTAAACAGATTTTATCTTATGGCTTGATTTTATAAATATAAATCAACAATCTTAACAGTGTTTATGAGATGGAATACAAAGTGAGAGAATTAAAATAACCACTTTCAGTTTGTGAGCATTTTAATATCAGAAAACCCAAGAATTAATTTCTTGTTTATAAAATATTCGTGCATAAACTCTTACGAAAGCTGTTGTTTCATTTCCTGTGAATATACAGAGCTGGAGACTATGGACGACAGAAGGTGTTAACAGAATTTTACAATGCTGTAAAACTTTAAATTAGCATACCTGCTTACTGAATGTAAAAAGAGTATGTATTTGAATACAACAGAGTTTTGAATTTAAAATACTATGTTAAGTTTCTTTGGAAGCTCAAAAAATTGTGCAAATTTTTCGCTCGTTCATTTAAACGAAGAATAATCGAAACGGTTGTACTTTCCTTTTCGGTTTTGAAGCCAAAAAAATTAGATGCTTTAAATTTCTATATTGTTATCCTACTTTACTTTATTACAACTTATTTTCTATGTTGTATACAACTTTACTACTGCGCGATCTTTCAATAACCGTTCAAATTACAGATGACTTCCAGTAGCGTTAACCTGCATAAAATATTTGCGGACGTATGCAGAAAATGACATCCCGAAATGAAAAATTTTAAATGTGTTTATGAGATGCGCGAAAGTTTTGTGGTGAAGTGGACATCTGAGACGTAAATTTAGGAAGGAAGAAATTCGATGAAGGCAAGAAAGTAGACACGAAGTTGTTTGACTATGAACATACATTGCTGTCCTCAGAAGACAAGTTCCTAGTTCAATTTCTTTAACGATCTTTACTGATGCAGTGCCAAGAACGTTCTGTAAAATTAAATCGTCAGAGTAATATTTTTTATTTTTGTATAATTTATATGAAATTATTAATGAACTGCAGGAGAAATTGTATTACTAAATATTAATTTAAGCGCCTTAGTTTTAAGTTATTTTCCAAGTAGTAAGATTTTTTTCAGAACTGAATTTAATTTTTTTCTCAGTTCTTTTACGTAGGGGGCCTGATAATATAGTTTAAGCACGTTTTTCGAACTGGCAAATTTCTAAGTACGGCCAGGGTGGGGGTGGAAGGAAGGACATGAGTTCACCTATTTTAAATCTATCAAGATGAAAATTTATTTGGTATGTTCGATATTTGTTTCTAAAGCATCCACGTGCTAATGTTCGAATTTCGAAATAAACTTTTCAGAAATGAATCTCAGATAGGCTTCCCGCTTACATTTTTTTGCAAATTTGTTACCATCAATAGAATAAGTTCAATAATTTGTGTCGATATAAAAGGACAAGAATAAAGAATTCAATTGAAAAATGACTGCATAGTGAAGTGGAATGACATAACTGAAATAGAAGGCTTGGCCATTTGACATTTGCTTAAGATATTTACTCAGGGATTTTATTTCAGTTGCGCTGAAAGCTCTTTAAATCAAATTTAATTTACTTCTGTGCAAATGCTTAAATTTCTTATATTTGTAGTAAAAAATCAAGCGAAGAATTTTGAATATTTAAAATAGAGGGAAGCTGCGTGATGAAAGAACGCTAAAGCAATTCCTTTAAAGGAACGAAATAAACGGTTAATGTTAAACTTCTGGAAAAATGGTACTTTTAATGAAATTGATTAAAGTAGCAATCAATTAAGTAAGATGTGAATATTCTGTAATTTCGTTTTATAAATTAATGCATTTAAAACGTTTTCAGATCTATCTGGAGATTCCTTGTAGAGTTATGAATTTTAGATTTTTTAATTTCTTTCTGAAAAAGATGACTGAAAACTAGAAATATTAGGAAAGGCATTGCTATTACTAGGCATGATGAGAAATTATTAGGCTTCAGGTAATCATAAATTGAATGGAAATAATTTTTGTTACATGTATGACATTTACACTGTAATACATTGAAATTCCACTGTCATGTCAACCGTCTGAGGTGGTATCACATTGAAATGTTGGTCATGTGTGTAGACAAATGCGTGGAAAACTTACAATGCTACCTTCATTAAAGCTTTCGTAATTGTACTTCTAATGTGTTTCGCCAATCAAAATAGTTTCTTTTTACCGAAACAAAGTTTTAACCAGTTTTCTTTTATTCTTCTAATTATAAAAGGTTTCTTTTTCCGATCTTATCTCTATTACTGAAAAATATTTTAGTTGGAAGAAAAACAAAACTATGAGCACTAATTTATTTCAATGTGGTATCTGAATTTTAGTGTTCCAGAACTGCATGAGAAAGCTTAAAATGGAAAATTTAATTAATTTAGCATTAATTTGAAATGAAAAAATGTGAATTCAGTCATTAGCTATATCTTTACTCAGGTTTCAAGCAATTTTGATGATATTTGTTTTTATTTAGTGCGACTTTTTAAAATTTTTTTACTAAATAAAAAATTGCATTTTATTACATTTTACTTAATTTTATTACATTTTTACTTACATTTTATTACTAAATAAAAAATTTCCATTCGTTAATTACCATTAAAATTTAACTATTTCAGCATGCGATTTAAGAGAAAACATTAGCAACAGTTGTTTAACTTGTAAGTTTTATTATAAACATGATAATTAGTTTTTATATTTACTTTACAGAAATCAAAAGTTCATAGCCTCTGTTTAAGAGTACATAATTGAAGAGACTGATAAAAAAGAAAATTATTTTTCTCATCTAATTATATTTTGTTATATTTATCAATTATATTTTCTAGATTATGGGAAATTTTTCCCTTTTAATTTATATTTAGATAAATTTATCATGAAATGGAATCAGAAGGTATGCTTTCACAAACTCTCCACACAAGTGTCTGAGCTCTTAACTTTCTTAATCTGCGGCAGTTAAAACTTGTGAGTGCAATCTTCAAAAGTTATCAGCACTTGCTGCAAATGGGGAACATAAAAAGCGCTTTCATGATTCCCATTTACCATTAAAATTTAATGTCTTCTCTAAATAAGTTTTGAAAAGGACTACATAATATGAAGTTAATTAAAAATGAAAATTTAAAAGTATATTTATGTGCAGTGTATTAAAAAGAGAAGCCACAAGCTTTATTTTCTTAAATATTGGTCCTAGATACCTAAGTACAAAGTTTCTCAAAATATGGTAGAGAATTTTAAAAAGAAAAAAATTCAACTGACGGTGGTGTAATTTTAAATTTATTTTCCCATATGATTTACATAGTAAAAAAATTACAGTTAATGAAATATTAATTATGTTTAAATAATTAAATATGAAGCATTCCGCACACTGCGGCCAAAGCTCGAGAAGGTATTCGAGAAGGAATTTAGTAACTTAGATCTATATTTATGCTCATTGTGGAATATAATGAGAAAAATTTTTGATCCAGTGTAGAAAGCAACAACAAAACAGGAGTTGCTAATTTTTGGCGATTAATGTCTGCGTACTGGATAAAACAACGCTCATTAGTAATTCGTAATTGTAATAACATAATCAAGAAAATATGAATGATGCATGAATGACACGTATCCAAATTATTAATTATATACATTATGAAAATATGAACTTTGCATACATTATTTTTGTGAATGAAAATATTAACTATGCCTATTCTGAATTTAGCACGTACACGTGTGGACCTGTATGTATTCACCTTCTTAAAATGTAGCAAATATTTCATTTACTGAATTTTTGCTCTACAGAGACCATTAAAAATTGGACTTTACATAATCTTCCCCTTTCCCATAGGGCTGTTGATTTTTTTCTTATAAAATTCTGAGTTTTATTTTAAAAAATTCTGCATTTGAAACTACATGTTTAACAATAAGAATTGTGAAGCCGTACCTTCACTCAGTGAAAGAACTAATGAACTTTCATTGAAAACTTCATTGTTCACTTGACGCAATTTTCGACTACTATTTAATCATGAGTTTCTGTACTTAGCTGTGCCCACCAGCGGTCGAGCGGTAAAGTCGCTGAACACTAGTAGTTGGATCTGAGGTTTAAATCCCGCGAACGGGCTAGCTGTATGGGCGCTTTTGTGGTTTTCCCAATGCGTAAGTAGATGAGAGCCAGTTTCAAGAGTTCTCTACGAAGGGGCATCTCTCCTCTTAGGCAGACAGCCTTCGAGATTTTCTCTTAATCACATAAAACCAAACTGCACTTAGCTGTACTCGTGACAGTAACGTGGTTATGTAGCAAGAAGCAAGAATAGCAAGAAGATTCATAAATTTCACACTGCATGATTTCGGACAAATCTTTATATGAAATGATCTTCGAGTAGGGATTAAAAATCGGGAAAGAGCGTTAAATAAACTAAAAGCTCGTAACCGCTTTTGAGGCCTTTTCAGCAACTATTCATCAGATAAGAGCAAGACGACTTCGAATGTAGATAATATCAAAGATTTTATTTACGCGATTTGCTGTTATCTCTTTTCTGCTGTTACGAGCCCAATGCATTTTGAAAACAGTTTCTTCTGTAAACGAATTCTTCAGAAACGAACATTTATTTCTTCGAGACAGTGTTATTCTTTGGCTTCGAATTACAGAAAGGTAACCCTGCAGTCTTTCTAGTGTTTGAATTTTGAAACATTCTTTCTAGTATTTAAATTTTTTGGTTTGATATAATTTTTCCTCCTCTTCTTTGCATAGTACTGTGTTTTTCTACCTTCCTAACATAATCCACAGGTATAAACTTCTCTTGGAGTACTTCGAATTAAAGTTATACCCCCAGAATTATGAATGAATTATAATGGGTTAGATGGAAAGTTCTGTCGTATTTGAAAGAAAATATTTGAATTCATTTATAAAAATATGTGTTTAACATTAATCAATTATATATGCTCCTTTATTTGTTACAACCTGTTGCCATCTTTCAGGTAACCTTGAATTCCTGTTTTGCAGAAGTTCTCATCCTTGGAGTTAAAATAGTTAGCAACTGCCTTAGAAACACTTTCAAAAGACTTGAATTTTTTTCCCGTTAGATAATTTTGAAGAGATCTGAACAGGTAATAATCAGATGGTGCAATGTCAAGTGAATACGGTGGGTGACTAAGAACTTCCCATCCTAACGCATTTAGTTTTTGTTGTGTCACCATTGCAGTATGCGGGCGAGCATTATCGTGATGGAACACTATTCCTTTTCTGAACGCTAATGCTGGCCTTTTTTCTTTGATAGCTGCATTCAATTTATCCAGCTGATTGTAGTGCAGATCCGCGTTGATGGTTTTTCCCTATTTCAACAACTCGTAGTACACTGGACCTTTCCTTGTCCCACCACAAAGCAGTGCTTTTCGTTGGATGGATACTTGGTTTTGGAACTGTTGCTGATGATGTTCCTGGTTTGCAGTAAGATTTTTTTTCTCTTAATATTCTCGTAAAGAATCCATTTTTCATCTCCAGTAACCAGCCTGTCCAAAAACGGCTCCACATTGTGTCTAATCAGATGTGATGAACACATTCTTACACGATCAGACAAATTCTTTTCCGTTAATTATTGTGGAACCCAAACACTTTGCTTTAACACAAACCCAAGAGATTTAATGTGATCTCCCAACAGTTGTATGATGAATGCCAAACTCTTCTGCAATTTCTCGACTTGTTAAATGTGGATTATTTTCCAACATGGATCGCAAAACATCACTATCGATCTTGGATGGTCGTCCAGATCGATCACTTTCTTTGAGGCTCAGATTCCTGGAACGAAATTTGCTAAACCATCTTTGACAAGTACGAACATTTACAATATCTTTTCCAAATACCGCACATTAACTTTTACATGCATTCATGTAAAATGCACTTTATCTACTGACATATTTTTCACTTTAAATATCACAAGTAAATGATGAATGGTAAAAAAGGGCCCCTTTTATATTATACAGCACCTAAAAAAAAATCCGATTGACTCACTAGCAGAGTTTTTTTTTTTTTATTTACAAGAAAAATCACCTGCCTGTATAAAATACAACAGAACTTTCCCTTCAACCCGATACAAATACTCTTTTCCAAACTCACATTTTGATTTTTCTGAAACATTGATTAACATTTGCTTTAATTTTAAACTTCGGGAATTCGCTATAATTTCCTTTTTCTTTCCTCAGATTTTTCTTAAATTTCTTTTTGTTTTTTCTTTCCACTCAGCCCTTTTCATAGTTTCGTCCCTTTTATTACGTGATGAAAAGATCATTTTATTTGAACGAAACTTGTATTTCAATTTTACACGCCTACATCCTGTATGTAAATTTATTCTATTTCATTACTACGATTGAGAGTTTACAAGGGTCTTATAATTTTGCAATCGAGAATGAAATAATGAAAACCATACTTTTAACGTATTTATCATGCTAAAAAATTATCGTAAGCCTTAAGCAGTTTTTAAATGTTTCCAGTTGTGAGAGAAAATTTTTTATTGCTGTTTTACCCGAATCCTACTCGAATGGCATTAAATGCAGTTTCTGTTTTCTGTAAAAGAAATAGAGAATTCATAGAAGAAAAGAATGAAACTGTACACGAATAAGTATTCTTTTAAAATAATCTTTTACCTTCCGCTCTAACAAGAATGTTGAAAACAGCAGAGCGCAATTATAAGGAATTGCAGACAATTAAACCCTGATTTGAATCGGAAATTCTTATCTTTCACGTGCATCTAAAATTGTTCCATTGAAATATCTAATTCACTATTTCCAAAAATTACAAAACCTACCAGCTGCCAATGGTAAGATCACTGGACACTTATAGTTCGATATGAGTTCATGGGCATCATGGGAGGTTTTGTGGTTTCACATGTGTAAAGTGAGTACGAGCCAGTTTCCCTTAGAAAGTCTTGTTGCAATTTTCACATTTCCAGTTACAATTTTCATATAATCTAGTGCAGTCCCAAAACTGGATAATCCAGCAGAACTAAGAAGAAGGGAACCTCCGAATGCTGGTAGTTCCAACGGCTTCAATACCCGGCTGAGAGTTTTCTACGGTTTAACAAAATATATACGAACTAGTTTCCCTTAAAATGTCCTCTAAGAAAGCATCTTGTACTGTTAGAAAGCTAGCCTTAGTGTGCTTTGCGGCATAATTTACCAAATCGAACCAAAATCTAAATACCCGAGAATCTAGTAAATGCCTCAAATTGCAACTAAAATATATTTTCACCTGAAGCTACACCCAGAAAAATACCTTCAGTTAAGGCTCCTTAAGTAATTTATTTACTTTCCAAAAATTCCCACATATTTACACTCCTGCAAATTTTAATTATGGGTACTTACATTCCTTCCCAGTAATTCTGAAAATGACTACGTGAATTCAGAAAATCAACTGTATATGCTTATATTTAAAGAATACCTAAGGTAACTAAGAAAAACTAGAACAGTACATTTCTTTTTCACTACAACTAAATACGCCGCACCGCAGTATCCCTAACCACTAAACCGTCTGAGGGGAGTTTCGAATCGCGGAGAAGGCGTGGATGTTTGTAAATGTAGAGTGTTTTTGCGGCATGGGAGCACTATAAATATATGTTGAGCCGAAAGTGCTCTGGAGAGGTTGGTGGTAGGGGAAGAGTGGTGGGAGACCCTCGGACCCGTCCCCCGGGTGGCTATCCATCAAAATTGGGAACGAAACCGAGCGAAGTCGTACTGTCACCTGTATGGTGCTCAAGGCTCTTGCCAAGCATAGGCGCATTCTAGCTCTCCTTGTCACGATGAATTTCGTGGCCCTGTTCTGATGTTATTGTCAGACAAGTGAGATAAGTTACACAACTAGAAACAAAAATTTAGTCGAGGGGGAGGGGGACTCGCCAAATTATGCTATGTACAGTATTCATTCAAAAACCTCACCAAATTATGTCATGTATAGTACAGTATTCATTACAGGAATTGAATAGTGTCTGTTAATACTTATTTTGTTATAGACACTTTCCACTATAGGAAGCGAATAATCTATATTATTGCCTAGCTCTATTATTGCCTGTCTAATGTGGTTACGCTTTCTGTTTGTATCAAAATGAAATCCGGCTGTACACATAAATTTGCTTATGCTTCGTTACAGGATTTCTTTTCTGTTTTTGCCAAATTACGTTAATAGGGAAATAATTTTACCACACAAAAGAGAACGCTAAGTTAGCAGAGTAAATGTTGAAGCTACAGCTTGGAAATGAGTAAAACACGGTAGTTTAAATACAAATCCTTTTCCTTAAAAATTCCTCCCCGAAAGCATCTGTCATCATAAATAGCTATCGCCTCTTTATTATAATTAATCAAGTGAATTACTAACTATATGTTAAAATATATGTCTGGAGGCCACAACAGTGGCTGTCTCTGAAGACATTCGAGTCCCTCCAATTCATTTTTCCTAATTTTTGTGTTTTGATTCCACCTTAAACAAAAACAAACCCCGCCGAAAAAAAAAACTGATATGTGGAATTCTAAATTTTTCAGACAAATGGAAATAATTTTAAGTCGTCGTCATCAGCTCATTTTCAGACTGTAAGAAAACAATCTAAAATCCGCGCCTTATTTCTTTATTTGTAATTCTATAAAAGAATATATCAGTTATCACATAAATTATGATGGCAAATCATAGTGGCTACAAATTAAAGAAAATGAAAATATTAAGTAATTGATTGTACTAAATGATTAAAATCAATAAATTGGTAAAACTTATTTGGCATTTATTTGATTTCAATCAGTACTTAACAGTTGTAACAAATGTCAAAGAAATAACTTTTATGACCACTGTCATAAAAAATTTAATCACGTTTATTAAAAAAATCGCAAATTCAAATTTAAACAGTAAAATGTGAAAATTTGCCTCGGTTCATTATTTTTCAAGCAATGTGTCAGGTTAGCATGCCAGTAGAGTTGAATATAATTTTGCAAATTGCATTTTACGGAGTTTCAAATCCCGCAAAAGAGCTGGCTGCATGGGCGTTTTCGTGGTTTTTCTGATGTGTAACGTTATAATACGAGCCAGTTTCCCTCAAAAGCCCTTCACGCAGGCATTCATCCCCTTCGGCTGATAGTTCTCGAGTACTTTGCCTTAAATAAACCAAACCAAAACTCATATGTTTACGCATTTTACTTTTAATTAAAGGAATATATTTCTGTGTAGTTTAAGTATGCTTTTATTCACAATATTGGGAAGAATAACATTGTTGGCCAGTCAAATGTTAGTTTTAACTACAATTCTCTTTTTAGACGATATGAAATTAATTACGAATTTATTTCTAAAATGTTACGCCTTTGAACACGGAACGCGTTCACTTTTTATCCTAAATATACGCGGGGAACGTTCTTATCGCTTTGCCATAAACTGGGATTTCAACTGCGATCAAAGTGATCGCAGGAAGAAAATTGTAAGAATTTTTTTTACTCTTTTATGAATTTTCAACTCGCGGTCAGAGGTTCAAATCATTCAGTTTAAAATGCAGGTCGCCTGATCCCCAATCAATTTCAACTTCAACGTCAGGTTTACATTTCATTAGGAGAAAAATTAAATTGCTGATTTTGGCTTATGATTGTCAAATGTGTAAACGTACGAAAAATTTGATGAATGGTTTGGTACGTGCAAATTAAATAATGCTTTTGAAATATAGCCTGAGGTGAAGTAAGTGGTACCTCAAAACTAGCAGTTTAAAGAAAAAGAGTATTAATTATAAAGCAGTAAAGGAGTTGCACGGGAAAACAATCTCGAAAGCTAAGAGAAAAGCATGTCCATTGATATGACCATATATATGCAACTATTCCAGTTACTTGTTCTTCTGAGTTTAAATTTGGACTTGCTCTTGTTCAAGCCTAAGTTAAGCTATAGCATCCAAGGAGACTTCTATTAATTGCCGTATAAGCCAACATTTCGTCCACTTTGCAAAATTCAAATGGATGAAATATTTTGACTTCAAATTTTGGGTCCATACATATTATCCCATCGATTGTGAAAGCTAGCAGAGATCCCGCCAAAGTTGCGTCAATTTTTCCTGTCGTCAAAGTTGCATGTTCTGAAGGAATTAACATCTCTTTATTTAAGAAGCAATCTATATTCCACACACTTTCTTTTCTTTCCACACAAATGCTTTTGTTGATGTCTGTTCTTTTGTTAGGTACTCCGATTTTATCGAAAGCTCTGTTTAGAACGCTACTAATACAAATTACCATTACGTTCTAATATGTTACTGACTTGTCGGCCATATCCCCAGCTGAAGATATCGTGTTAGTTAAATACACATTTTTGTTTATAGCTGAAATCCCATAACTTTAAAACTAATCCACTGCTTGCTTTTCTGTAGAAGGCATATTCCGAATTTTAATCATAATTTCAAAATACAGGAAAAAATATATCAATAGCAGTTCATAGCCTTACAGTCTTATTCACAGAAATATTGCTTATCGAGAATCATTTGGATTTACATCTAACGAAAGTGCAGATGTTGCATATTCTAACGTCCCGTTTATCCATAATTGGCGACCAATCGCGCTGCTTGGCGACAGTTTCACAGTCGACGAGATAATACGTCAGTACCCAACTGTAGTTAAAAAGAATTCTTATCTCGCTTGCTGATAAAAAATGTTAGCAGGGTGAAAACGAATCGAAATTATTGATTTGCTTTCACTCCTGAAAGGAAAATATTTAAAAATTTATCACATTTTCTTTTGTGACTTCTTCATTTTGCTTCCATTTCCTTCTCTAAATAAATACACTGCTCGACATTGAGAATGCAACACCAAGAAGGAAAGGTCAGCAAGTGATGAAATTTGGAAAAAAGACAGAGACAGCAAGCAGCAATAAGTTATCTTTATTTCAAAATGATAGTCAGAATACAGAGAGAGAACGGCGTCGGCTCAGTAGGATGTAGGGCTACCGTCGACAGCGATGCACGAAGAAACACGTCTAGGCATAGAGTCAATAAGAGTGCGGATGGTGTCCT
>KK112590.1:0-21455 GCA_000611955.2 Stegodyphus mimosarum
TAACTACCAGTGTTCAGCGATTTTCCTGCTGGCAAGCATGCCAGTTCAGCGGGCTGCGCCCGCCTTATTAGTGTATGCATCCGCATTCTCGTATACATCATCTGGCAAACATGCCAGTTCAGTGGGCTGCGCCCGCGTTATTAGCGTTGCATCCAAAAGATACTGTATTTGCCGAGACGCCCGCTCGTTCGTCAGGATTCGAAAGTTGCACAGAACTATTAGTGTTTAAGTTTTCTATGTTGCAAACCCGCCGGTTAGCGGGCTGTGAATGTGTAAGGTTTTAGTTAAACTAACAAAGTTTTATTTTAATTTGCCTTTTTCTATCTGTTCTTATTTCAACTTCCCGTTAGAATAAGCGCGCGTTTCAGCTTTATGCTAATTTGAAGTGGAGCCAAGTTTATATTTAAGCGAGAGGTAGGAACCGTAGCGCTGTTACGCTATTACTTATTGAAGTAATTCTAAGTGCGTTAGTATTAGTTAAATCTTGCTACGCACCCATTTAGTTTATAGGCCAACCAAGCGTTTATAGCTCTGTGAGCAACGACTACTTAATTTCTAATTAATTTTAGTTTAAATTATTTGATTGTTCAGTTTAGACTTAAGTGGCGGTCATTATTTTCTGTATCCCTCCCGAGTTGGGAAGTGGCTGTAAATAATTGTGGTTTAATAAAAGAGGATTTTAAATCCTTCTTAACGTATAGTTATTCTACCACTTAATCACAGTATTCTACCACAGAACATAGCAGCATTCAGCTCCCTGTTCATGATCAGGACTTACGCTTTACACGAAGATGTTCGCCAAGAATATGCACCGAACATTCAGTCCTGACAAATGTGTTTAATAAGTAGTTTTGGGATTAATTCCCAGGAAAAGAAATTGTTATTATTGTGATTTAATCGGAAATAGATTTGTTCTGCTTGAAAAGTCAATGAACTTACAATTAATAAATTTTTTTTTTTAAATTTTACTTCTATTTACTATATTTTTATTTCCTGTATTTTTATTAAAAAAGGCTCACATTTTAATTTTGCCCAAATATTACTTTAATAAATTATTTCCTTCAATAGACAGTTCTTGAAATTTAATGGATCTTTTCATAAAGATGGATATTAATTATTTTTACATAATAGTTTTATTAACATTCATTGTTTTTTCACAATTTCTTTTCCTAGGAAATAATTAAAAAACTGCTTATTAAATACATACACTGCATCGGCATCCGGGAGTTGCTGCAACGAAAAACGTAAATAATTAAATCTGTTTCTGAACCAACAAAGCAATATATTAAAGTTTAAAACTTAAAATAATCTCAGAAAAATAATTAAAGTAATCTGCGTCTTTATCAATCCAATGCCTATAGGCCGATTTAAGAAGTGTAAAAGTTGCAAAATAGTAGCATCAAAAACATAGACAAATTTTAAAATAAATAAATATTATTTTGAGCAGCTCGAGGCCACTAAACAAAACATAAATGGCGTATAAGCAGTCCAGTACATGAAAAAGAAAAAAACAATAAATCATAAATAAATTTTGAAACCCTACAGTCAGGTTTAAATATTTTTTGAAAAAAAAATATGGGATTCAGATAACAAAATTCCACAGAATTTCATCAAAAAACAACTCGCTAAATCACAAAATCGAAAAATTATTTTCAACACCAAACTGTTGCTTTCATGAAAGGCTGTACCTAAACCATTATGGCAGTATAGCTTGGAAGTTCTTAACGCAGTAAAATTAGACCTTCTTGTCAGAATTCTTAGATTAGTTTTTTTAACTGTTAAATTAGATTATATTTATTTAACAGTTCAATTAGACTGTTAATTAATTTAGACTGCTTAATAATTCTCTCTACTTTATATTAAAAATGAGCCAGCTTCAACATTCAAGTCTCAGAAAAACGCTCTTGAGTTCTATATTCTTGAACATTTGACATTTTTTTTTTCATTTCAGCATTTATTCTCTTTTAGGTTACCTATATATTATAACATTTTATAAAATTATTCTTTTGCATTCTTTAAGATTGCTCTCGCCTTTACTCACAGCCCCTAAGTTCATCACAATTATTTAGCTTCTACAAATCTATTTATTTATGCTACACAATTTTTTTAACTTTTGAAAAATTATTTTTCCGCCATGCAGTACAACTTTCTCGATTGCTAAATTTTGAAAAATGAATTATTTTGGTATTAAATACTGCAATTAATTCCATTTGTTTAACTAAATACTACAATTTATACTCGTCATTGAAGTAAGACAAACTAATATTTCACTTCATTGTTTGGCGGTTATTATAGGATTTCGTTTAGGATTTGTAAGCTACGTAATTCAATGTTTTCCCTCTTAGAAATTGTTCGTTTTTACTACACCATATTTAATGTTACAAAAGAAGCTTTTCTAATTATTTGTAGTACTATTAATCAGTTTAAAATTTGTAGTTTATCTAATTTCTTTACGTTTCACATTTTAGACTTAACAACAGTATTTTGCTACAAAACAAGACGAATATATTTTTTTATTTCAAAACTTTGTAGCTCTAATGTTACATATCTTAAGAACCAACTCCTTTTTTAATTATTTATTTTATTTTGTATTTTTATTTTTGTTTTATATTTTTAATCATTTTTTCATATGTTGGACTACTTCTGTTTTAGATGCTTCTTAGAACTTGTCCATTTAAATGAAAAATTTAGATTTTAAAGTTTTTTTGCTGGTTTTCATGCTAAATTTTTTTAAGAATTTTTAAACCTCACTATATGGTTCAAAATTTATACATTTAAAAAAATTTTTTTTATGTATTGGATTGCTTACATCTGCATGATTTGTTTTTGGATTCTGTCTTCTCAAAACAATATTATAATGTTATTTATTTATTTATTTTTCTTTTTTAATGCTATAATTTTGTAATTTTTACACTGCTTTTCTCGGACTGTAAGGCTTGTACTGATAAAGACATAGAATACTTTAATTTTTTTTCTAAATTATTTTGAATCTTAAAGTTTAATTTGCATCCTCTTTTTATTATTTTTGTAACAGACCTATTAATTTTCTTTTTCCTTGCACCAACCCGCTGGTGATAGTGCAGCGAAAGATGTAAATTTCTTTTGCCACATTTATTTTTGCCATGCATTTTGTACAATGTCAGCTTCTTAAATTTAATCATAAGTAATATTACTCAACATTTGGCAAGCTTTACTTTTACTTTCCTTGTATTTCTTGAAACGTAACCTAATATTCGCAAAATGAAGAAACTGGCTACCTAAAACCTCAAAAGAATTCTTGGAAATCTAAGTAATTTTAAGCCACTTGCTTAGTAACCTACTTGCTTATTTTGAAACCACAGGAATCTGAGAAAATGTTCGCACTAATTACTACCTGAAGTAAAGCTGTTTCAATACCCCCTACAAATATAACTTTAAATCTGCCGAAATTACTATTATGTTAAAGAAATCTGGTCAGGACTGTGATTAAGGAATATTTCCTTTATATTTTTGGATGATACATTAATTTAGCGGTGTATTTTTCTATTGTAGCAACTGTTTGATGAGAAGGTTAATGATTCAAATTATCAGTACTTGACATTCTTTTTCAGTAACTTCGTCATTTAGCTGTTCCTTTAACCTGTGTCATAGTGCTGGAATAATTCTAGATTGTCTCTTAGTTTACTTCTCAATCTACTAATAAGTCTTAACTTAGCGACTTCATAAATATTATTAAGACACTGATCGACATTTTCCAGCAAAGTTTTGTTTCATATCGTGTATCCGTGTTACGTTCGAACGAATGCATTGTAAAGTCACCGAACTTCTGATCTGAAAGACATGAGAGAGGTTGTCATTTAAGCATTTATTTTTAAAATTAATAATTAAATTTCATGCTAAAACTAAGGTCAGGAATAATGTTCGAAAAACAACGTCACAGCGTAAATTTTACAGAAAGACGAGAATCTCTTCAGACGTGAGACGGGTCTTACCAGTCCAGTAACTCAGAAAATTTTCATTTTAGCTTCTTTCTGCTCTTTAACGAGTTAAGGGAAACATCGCAGGGGAAGAAGTCCAATATCCTCTCACGGATTGTTTTCTTTTGCGGCAGAAGAAGACTGATCATCGGCTGGTAAAAAAAACATTTTTTTTTTCTCATGGGAAATAAAACCCTTTAATTGAAAACACCTGCAGTGATAGCACAATATAATATCCTCTAACTCCCTTAAGTCTTTTTATTTGCTCAGAAATGAATTCCCATTCAATTGTTACATTACTCACAGGTACCAATGAAAAGCTTGGCTCAAACGAAGTTCTTTTCTCAATTAAGAATCTCAAAAAGCTGTCAGTAGCAATTAATTTGCAGCTTAATCTTACTGCTATAAATTATCGTATAAATAATAGGCTGCTATTAAACTATCAACATCTGAATGTGTTGCAATATCTCACAGTTCAAAGCCTTTATGCAAGCGGCACTGGTTTTATCCACCAAGTTGGAATTGCTATTTGCCCAGAAGATTTTGATTGCAACAAGTGCTTCGACTGTAATATGTAATCCCGGATTAAATCTAGTATGCAGATTCAGACAAACTAAGTGGTAAACCGAAGATGACGAACTCTCACCTCCAAATCCATATATTTTAACAGTTCCTTTTGAATTACTTTTAGCGCTAAAGAATCCGAAGTTTCTTCTAACAAAGCAAAGATGAAATCCAGAATCATATAAAATTCTAATAACGATTTTCTTTCATGAATAATTTAAATTAGAAACTGAAGTTGATATATTTTCAGTTGTGTCTTCATTCTTATTAGACAGTCTATCGCAAATTAAATAATTATGTGGCTGGTTGCATATTCTACAAGTGACTTTATGCCAAAAATGTTTGGAGATATGCCTACGGTACAGACAACGAAAATATAACCCTTGCACTTTAGTTTATCGCTTCTATTCGAAATGGCCGACAGGTAATTTTCTACATCATGCGTTTTAACGTTCCAAAAAATACAGTTATCTTGTAATTAACTGATTAATGAAGCTGCAATTCCAATATTCCCTTTCGAAAGCGTAATCTTGTTCGCCATTTTTCTTTTGACTCCAATGTTAGCGTTTCTATAATTGGAATTAATTAACAAGCTAGATGCTTCACTACATTCTACTCCTTTTCTTAAAAATGCTAAATGCTCGCGTATGTTAAACTCTGATCTTGATTCGGGTTTTCAGTTGTAGTCTAACTTCATCTAGATGGTTGCACTCGTCGTTCAACTTTCGTAATGCTTTTACGTGACTGGAATTTCTTACTGGTTCGATAGCTAACAGTTTATTTACGTGAAAGTGAACTTGGCCAAAGCACTCTTTAAGCAAGGCTATGCAACAACTATAGTTCTGTCTACTCAAGGAAAATTTTGAAACTACTGTAAAGGCATTTCCTGAGAAATACGATTTTAAGTAACAGGAAATTTTTACTTTTGTAAATGCTTCATTATTATGTAGTACTAATTCAGAATTATTGCTATAGTCTAACCATGCACTACCGTCCCCATAAAAGTTTGAGATTTCTAACACGGGCGGTTTTACAAGAATTCTAGTAATCCTCTTAAAAGTTACATTCTGATAGTATCAGAACTCCGATCTGTACTAAAATACAACTTTATATATCTCTCAAATCTGCTAGCCATTTAGTGGCTTCTTCCTGATAGATACCTACAGATAATTCCATGTTCCAGTTCACTTAAATCTTATGATTCCAATTTTCATTATCTGAAACTTTAACAAATTACATTTTTAACATACTTGTAAGGACTTATGTTATTCTAACCAATTATTTTTACATTCTAACCAATTATTTAAAAAATTACATTTTTAACATACTTGTAAGGACTTATCTTATTCTAACCAATTATTTTTAGCAATTTTTTCCTTTCCCTGCTGATTTCAGTTTCATGTCGGAATGTAAATTTGTAATGACGCAGATGAAAATCTAAACGTATTTCAGAAGTAGTATTTAAGCTCCGTTTCAAAAATTCGAAAAGTGTAGTAGCGGACTTAGTTCCGAGTTTATACTTGCGTGTTTGAAATCAGCTCTCTAGTCGATGTAGGCATCTTTCAGGTTATGCTGATATTTCTAGCCTCGGCTTTGCTGTGAACAGCCGATTTAGCGTTTAGTTAAGCTAAGGAGCCATTCGTTAGATATCTTAATTTATTAGTGATTTGTTGCATTCTTATTTTCTGTTAAATTTACGTTAAATGTGGTTAAACATTTCGTGGTGATTTGTGAGCACCGAGTGCGTACATCTGTTTTAATTTAGTTTAAATAAAAAGGTTATTTAAAGCCTTTCTTTTGTAGCATTTATTCTCCAAGACATAGCGAGAATTCGCTACTTCGTCTTCTACATAGAGTCCACAGTATATGCTACCAAAGCGAATCTGGAACTTTATAAACTCGGTATAGAGACCACATAATTCTTCAACTTTTGCACTTTCGTTGAATGTAACCATTAACGACTGATTCAAAGTTACTTCTATTCTTCGAATTAATTTAATTGTTAACCGTCTAACAGCTGCCCGTTTCCCCTTTACTTGTTCCATAGCGAAAAGATTTCATCCGAATTTGCCCTTTTTTTTTCGGAAATTAAACAGTCTAACCGAAACAACTTTTAAAAAAAAAATTCTATAAGTCTGAAATTATACGAATTCAAAGGCATCTGCTTGCAAAGGAAATAAAGAGTTGGCTACATAGCCACTTTCCAGTTTTCACCACTTACGTAGGAAGTGGAAAGTGGTCACTAAACTTGAAATTTTAATTCCATGTATCTCACTCCAAATGAAACGATTCTTCGGAAAAGAAATAATTTCTTTTAGTTAATATGAATAACTGCTGCAGTAGTATTGCCCAGTTGATGATGGCAATAAAGGCTATAACAGAATT
This sequence comes from Stegodyphus mimosarum, assembly GCA_000611955.2. Lineage (NCBI taxonomy): Eukaryota > Metazoa > Arthropoda > Arachnida > Araneae > Eresidae > Stegodyphus > Stegodyphus mimosarum. Next base: position 6,906 of record KK112590.1, read on the forward strand.
AAAATCACTTCAATCTCTCAATCATTACCTTTCAGGAAGTCCGTCAACAGACAGACAGCAAGCACAAGAGCATTGTTCATTTTTATAGTCTTTAAGGTCATAAGAAGGTCAGAATTTCTTGTTCTCTCCAAATCATTACTGTTCTAAAAGGCACTGAATACTTGTTACGTTTGTGTGAATGCTCAAAATTTCAACGCAAGTGGTTAAAGAAGAAGAGTATCATAAATAAAACGCTTACCGTTATGACTTCCACATAAAGACAGTCGTACAATAGAAACTTAACAGTTTACGTTGACCCATCCTAAAGTTATAGAAAGTAGAAGAGTTCAAGTGGCTTCGAAAAGCTTATAAAAAAATTGCGAAAATTAAAAACTTTATTGTGCTGAATGTAAGGAAACTTTTGGTACCCTCTAGACGTTAATTTCAGAGATATTTTCATACTAAAATTCTACTGATTTCATTGGCCAGTAAACTCTGAATTCGCTGAATGAAATTCGATCAATCCAAAATTCTAGATAGTTACGGCAATAGGACCATTAATATTATATTCGAAAATCAAACCATGAGCACAGGCTAGCGACAGTAGCTGCGACTCACTTATCTCCATGAGCCTTTAACATAACAAATAAAATTTGAAGTGATAGAAGAATATAAGAATTTTGCTTCAGGTTATAACGTCTGATATTCTTAGCGAGTATAAAGTAACTAGACGATAACAAGCTGTGTGAGGAATTATCTTTAAGTAAAACAAATTCCGGAGAAAAGGTGCAAAGAATTCTTTACTTGCTCAATTATGATTCACAGATGACATCGACTCGTGCTTACAAAAGTCAACACATTTGGCTTAACTTAAAAGGGTAACAAATAACTTTAGTCAGCCTAATGTCTTTTCACGGGGTACTTAACGCGTAGACAGGCTGTGAGACTGAGAAGTCGCCGTAAACAATTTTAATGCCTAGAAGCGCTCCAAGCCACAGAAATCTAATCGCTACTAGATCAAAGATAACAACGCAGGCTTCAGGCAGGCAGAAGATGCTCTAAAATCACCTTCCCAAACCTTAACTTAAATACTAACTTCTTTCTGTAAGCTATTTTTGTTGAATCGTGCACGTATGAGCATTTCATATTTCTTGAGCTACTTAGAAACATAATTTAATTTTTGCATTTTTACGACATTTAATAATATATACAAAGAACTTCGTTTTCTAAAACGAAACGTAATGAGAAGGATAACTAACTCACTCTCGTAAGGAAGTATAGAGTTCTCAGTGTAACTAACAATAAATAAAAACTACTCTACGCGTGTTGCTAACAATAAATATATTTCATATTCAGGTCATCATGTTCACTGTACTCTTTTACTTTATAAAGTATTTCCTGCCTCCTTTTGTCATGCCTTCGGGGTGTAGTGGTCAGCACGCTCGGTGCGTATTCGAGAGGTCCGTGGATCAAGCCCGGCGAAGGCATTGTTCATTTTCCATCTCTCTTGCTTCGAAGTAACCTAATATCTCTACAGTGGCGCCCGAACTAAAAAGGTGGGGTGGTGGATGATGATTCTCCACTACCAAGATTTGGCGACAGGTTCCTACTCTCCAGTCGCCCTTTTATAATTTTATATTTTATTATATATTTAAATTTATAATTTTATGCAGCTTTACAACCTTATACGTCTTGCTTAAGAATTTTACAGCGGCATCGTCTGTTCTCCTTCGGCTTCGTTCAATGATCTACAGCGCCATCTATCCGTCGTGAAAGATGTCTTGCAAACATATTTTCAGAAATTTAAAATTTTTAGCTTATGAAACGTACGAAGCCTCATAAACTTAATTTCATTTACATTACTTGCATTTTGAATTTGGTCATTTTTTCCCTCTCATTTTTAAAGACAGTTTTACATCCAGTTATTTAGCTACTTTTTATTGCTACGGGTGATTAAAACTAAATTCTTAATTGTTAATTTAAATCTTTATAATATTTGAAACTCGTGCGTTTTGCTGAGTTTTATTTTTTATTTGCAAAACTTCGGCAACATAACCTGGCCACGTTTTTGATCGTGAAATTATGAGTTACACATTCCGTTTAAGTACTTTTGAAACAGCTCAATAAACTAGTTTATGCACTAGAATTTTTTTGGTATTTTCTAACATTTTTAGATATCATGCATTGGTTAAGAGTTTTACGCAGTATATCGCGAAAGACTGTTGAGCAAGGATTGTGTAATTCTTTGAAAACTCTTCTGAAGACTGATGTCTATTTTCATAAGTCATCATATAATCTGGTAAACAATCTTCCATTTTCAATATCTAAAGCATTTAGGGCAGAACAAAATAATTTATGTATTGAATTTCAGGATAGTATTAGTGCAAAATTTCCTTTCGTATGGTTACGTGATAACTGCCCTTGTGACAAATGCGTTCATTTCGAAAGTAAGCAGAAACTTTTAGATACAATAGCACTGGATTTTAGTATAGAGCCTGAGCAATTTCATGTGTTGGATAATGGATCTTTAAAAATAACTTGGAAAGCTATGAACGATGGAGAACACGTCAGTATTTACAAACCATCCTGGTTGCATAAGTATGGTCTTGGCTTTCAATTAAATATGAACATGAGTGTGCACGATGTTTTACCTCCTGTTAAAACCTGGGATCGGAATAAAATCCTTGGATGTATCCCAGAACTAACTTATGAGTTTTTGATGGGATCAGAGAACGGACTGAAGAATGTTTTAGAAAATATATATCACTACGGTCTTGTCATTATCAGGGAAGTTCCTTGTGAAAAGGGAGAAGTAATGAAAGTTATGAAGAAGTTTGCATTCACAATGGATACTAAGTGGAGAACTAATTTCCAAGTTATCACTCATCCTCTTCAGACCGATCCAAAGCATTTAGCATATACTGGAAGACAACTGGAGATACATACAGATATGAACTATCTCGAAAAATCCCCAGCGATACAAGCTTTACATTGTCTGAATGCCATATCTGAGGATGCATCAAGTTCAGATCCTGGAAAATCCATTTTCGTAGACGGCTACCATATTGCTAATTTATTAAAGAAAGAAAACCCTGCTTTCTATTATATTCTATCAACAACACCCGTAAAATTTAAAATGCATAGTCATGGCCTATATTATGAAAAAGAGCAGTACATTATTTGTGTAAACAGAAAAGGTGCAGTTGCTGAGATCCATTATAACAACAGAACTATGGCTCCATTTGAGGGCCCTGCAGACCGCATCGTTTCTTTCTATGAAGCGTATAAAATGTTTGGACAAAAACTACGAGATGAAGAGTATCAATTTACTTTCATAATGAAACCAGGTGATCTGATGATTTTTAATAACATCCGGGTTCTTCACGGTCGAAATGCTTTTGACCCAAATTTTGCATTCCGTCATTTGGAAGGTTGTTATGGCGATCTTGATGAAGTTATTGCTCGTTATAGATCTTTGATCGAGAAAAAAACACTCACTTGATTGCCTAAAGAACTTCCTAAATTTTGCTCAGTTGCACAATGATGAAATTATACGAATTTAACCTAACTGAAATTCCATCTTTTTAAATTTCATAACTACATATATTTTATTAAATAAGAATTATTTTGCATTAAAATTGCTCCCATAAGAATTTAGCTTTGCCTGACTGAGAAAGGATTGATAAACATTTAAAATGCAAGAAGGATGTTTCATGAAGCAAAATGAATGACAGCATTAACAATAATATTGTTTCAGTATAAAATTTAAAGAAAATTCTTTGAACCTTACATTGTCATTAGTTTGGGAATAAGAAAAGAGAATCTTTCTGAATTATTCTGTTATAACTGACTTGGTAAATGACAAAAGAAGGGAACTCCTCGTAAAATAAAAGTTGATGAATAAATAGTAATAATGTTAATTAGGTAATTAACATTTAACTAACAAGTTTTCAATAATTAACAAAATAATGAGACGTGAATCAAATAGGTGAATTCTCAAAATGTTTAAATTTGAAAAAAACTAACTTTGTAAAACTGTTTTTGAAATTCAAAATTACCCAATTACAGTAACTCGAATACTGTGGCATGCACACAAGCACAAGCATACACATGGATATTAAATACTGTAACATAAAAATAAAATTTTGTTATTCCCTGGATTTTTAAATATACAGTCAGAATATTTAGAAGCATCATAAAGAAAGCATACAAAGAAACACACAGAACCAAATAACAGTGCTTCTGTCATTTTGATGCAACCTTAACAGAGTGAACTACTTTCTATATTAAAGAACAGCTTTAATACAAACATAAAAAAAATATGTTGACAATTTGGATGAAATAAATAATGTGAGTTGAAAAATTTCTTCCGAGGTTTAGGAAAGAAACAGAATTCACAAAATCTGTAAATAAATAATATCTTCTTAACAGACTGCCTTCAGTGAAGCTAAAAATTAGAACGTATTTAAAAATTTGTCCGAAAAATGCTTTAGGCCCTCTTTAAGTAAGTTGCGAATTAATTGTATAATAATATTTAGGTAGTGCTTTTTTGATATTAGGACAAAATTCAGGAACGTACTTGTGCATGCATGTAAGTATGTATGTATGTGTGTATACATGTGCATGTATGAACACACATACGTACGTACATAGATATTTGCATACATGCACACATGCATGCATATATATATATATCATATATATGCTGCGAAGAATAAGCAATTACTGGAGACAATAACAGCAGACTCCTGTGAAGCAAATACCGTTCTTATTGAAGACAGCAAGAAAGAAAAGTCATTGAAAATTTATATATATATATATATAAAATATATATATATATAAATATATATATATATATATGTGTATATATATATATATATATATATATATCTATATATATATATACATTACAAAGAACAGAAAAATACCTGCGGTTGTAATTCATGTGTAACCTGCCTTTTATTTGACATACAGACGGAAGGAGCGTTACATTTCCAGAATTTATAAAATGGAACATTATTTTTGTATGCAAAAAATAGTGTTAATTTTTATGACAGAAAATGCACTATTAAATAAAACTTTTACTTGTTTTTTAATTTGTTTAAATCGTTTAGGTCTTCAGCATTCTTTGAAATCATGTTGCACAACTGGAGCCAGAGTCTTGATTGAAATGGGCTTCCATCGTTGAAAATTTGTATGGTTATATAAAACGGTACTTTTCCGTTCCGTTTTTCTGCTTATATGAAACGGTACTTTTAGACAATTTGTAGTTACAACAATAGTTTGTAAATACCCACACTTAGAGAAAATGAAAACTCAAATGCCACTTGGGTCTCGTCTTGTGGTTGGCATCTCTTTTCACAGTCGCCAAGAAGCGTAGCAATTTCATAACAGAAAAGTATCTATAAAGCATATCTTAAATAAACGACAGCTTTTTTCTTTTTTTTGTTAAGCTATCAAGTTAGGTGGTACAGATGATGGGTTGTATTTCTTTCTCCAATTTACGGTTCAGTGGTAAAGAAATAAAAAAAAATCATTTTCCCTGCTAATTTTAAAAAAGCTTCCGAATTTATACTAAATGCTTTATTGATCTGCATTGATTTAAATGTTTCTACCTTTTCTTTATTCAATGCGTAAGCTACCGTCAAGTATTGTCAAAAATTTTCAATGACTTTTCTTTCTTGCTGTCTTCAATAAGAACGGTATTTGCTTCACAGGAGTCTGCTGTTATTGTCTCCAGTAATTGCTTATTCTTCGCAGCATAAAATCACTACCCGTTTTCTGAAAAATCCTAATGCACTAAATTACAGTATACCGTTTATCTAGTGGCCAATGTCTGCGTAATTCTTAACTTAAACTTGAAATCAGTTGACCGAATTAATACATCCGACTTTTTTAATTATGTGATTAAAATACTAGATTCAATATGCCGTGGAATTTTGTCATGACAAATATACTGATAAATTTGCATGAATTTAACAATAAATTTTAATTATTTATATGACTTAAATAAACAACCTTCAGCATAAAATGAGAAAGAATAAAACCATAAATATATTGTTGCGTGCGTACGGGTTCGTAATAGACTCAATGTACAAGTCGATAAAAAGTTAATAAGATTTATTCTTTTCACAAGAAATAAAACAAAATGCTGAAATTTTTCCTCAGAGATATTCGTAAAATATTGCAATATCTCACAGTAGTTATATTTTAAACTACTAGAATATAAACAGAACTCCAATTCCAAATACAGAAAAAGTCAATTCGATCTCACAGCGAATTCGTTCAGCTCGCTTAAAACAACAACAGTTACAACTGAGCTGAGAAGTTTTAATCCGGCTATTATAAGCTTTTTAATCAAGCACGAGAATATTCTCGTAAAATCTATTTTCTCGATTTTTCTGGATCAGAACAGCAATTACGAAATACCTCTTTATTAAATGTCAAAAGCACGCGCTCTTGTATTTTTACTTTTCCGGCGTAGCTTTCTCTTAGAATTCGTCACGCTCTGCGTTGCTTGGGAAAATAAAACAATTTTAAATTACAGTTCTATTAAAATAGCTAAATAAGCACAAACAATATTTTTCCCTTTAATGCAGAGATTATCGGAACATTATTCACATCTTTTTTGTATCGCGTATCAAACAAAGGAAAAGCTGCTCACTTATATTTTAAAGTTTTTGTGCATGACTTAAAACATATTAAAACAAATCCTTCAAACATTTAATATTAAATAAATTAAATATGCAATTAATTAACTGCATCAAATTGATATTTAAAGACAATATACGATGTGTACATTCATTAAGTGATAATAGTATTTAAATTATTATAAAAACATTAGTATAAAAACGTCTTTTTTGTTCCTTAAGCAAAATTAATTTGTGCATATTTTATTCTGATTAATTTGTACGTAAGAAGAGTTTGAATATGCTAGATAAAATACTTAATTGTAATTTTTTAACGTACAAACAATTTATTGAGCTGCAAATTAATACCGCATTCCTTCGCGTATTCTTCCCTTTTTTACCAATCTTTTCGTCCGAAAATTGAAAGCTGAAAATTATGAGAGTAATTTAATTTCCGAAGAACGTTGTTACAATAAGACGATAACAAATTAAAAGTAGACATGGATAAACTACTGGTAATTACCAGAATATTCTTTCTTTAAAATAAATCTACATTCCAATAAGAAGGCAAAAGAATATTAACATTGCAATATCTGTCTATTATATTCTAAAGCCCCAGGGGCACCTCATATGAATGAACTGCAAAGCATATGAGGGTGCACTTGACCGCATTTCCCAGGAGAGTCTTCATAAGAATGAAAGATAAGGGGAGAACAAAAGACCCGGATTTCGAAAAATCAAACACATCAGCAGTGGATAAGGTTGGAATTAGCTGGAACTTAAATAGTAGTAGTAAGGTGAAGTTACATGTCTGGAAAGTGTTTTAAGTGTAAAAACACCTGAAACGTCCAGGCAGGTTAACGAAGACTCTGTAAATGTACATTTAAAATAATAAATGAAAGGGAAAATAAAATGGATTAAATTCTAATGCAGAATTGCAAATAAAACTTCAATACACTGAAATGAGAATAAAAATAATCAAGAGAATACGTATTGCCAATAAACTATTCCTCAAAGTGAAAAAATTATGTATCGCAGACGAAATGGAAATTTATACCAATGTTTTAAAAATTTTCAGAAACTAGAGCTGAAAATCTAAGGTTGAATACGCATGGAAATACTACATTCAGTGTAATAGCGAAAATATTACAGTACAAAATTTTACAAATTTAAACGTGATAAAAACAATGAGCTTGCACAGAGTTTACAAAATGTGATAAGTATAGCAAAGTTTTATTTACCATCCCAAAATAAAAAAATCTATTATAACATGACGAATAAAAATGTGCATATTTAAAAACCTGTGTATAGCTTTTTTATCAGTCTATATTAATGTTTTCATCTTCGTCGATGATATAAGATCTTCCCTTCTCTGATAATTATGCAAAGGTAAATGCGGTGTACGGAACATGAATAGCTACACCTAGACATTATGTTTTGCCGCTACAAAGAAATTATTACGTTATCTCTCCGTATAATTCAGCTCAAGTCAAAATGATTTATTACATAATAATACAGACATGATACTTTTAACGTGTGCAATTAAAACGAAAAAGTAAGAGAGACGTCTCTCAAAATACTATCATCCAATTGCGGAAAACAAATTAATTATTCAACAATCACTGACTAGCGATCGGTTAATCATTAATTTATGAATCATTAATTTCCAGTTGACAGAAAGGAAACTGGTCACCCTTTTACCTTTCAGTCCATTGGAAACACGTGTATTCTAGTTTTCATTTTTCTTGCAATGCGTTGCTCTGTCGTAATTCAAAGTTGTTTAAACAATCGAATGACATAATGTAGGTTAGAATGACTGCAGACGTTGTAGGTTAGAATAGAAGGATTAAGCCTTTTCCATATATCCCCTGGAATGAATGTGAAGCCATGAAATGTCAGGGTATGACGTCAACACTTATCATGGCCGCTGACAAAAGCTGATTCATTTACATTCCTTTTTTCTCAATAGCCCGGCACTTGCCTATAACGTCACTGGCCACTACTAAGGACAGAACTGGGGACTATTTCATTGTCGAGGCACCTAATAGGCGGCCACCGCTACCTCATATGAAGGCGCAGACAATTTTGCAACCGAGCCTTCTCAGGGATTCGAACCCAAGACCTTCGAAATCGCGGTCAGGCTCCCCTTACAACTAGGCCGGCGTTGTTTGCATGTACGCTATACCACACTGAACGTTTATAAGTCTCAAGTTCTAATTTCAATACTGTACATAAAGCATTTTCTACTTAGTTTGTACAGAAATCTGACAAGGATTACAAACAACTTTTTCAGATTTATTAAAATCTAGGTACACTGCGAAAAAAAGGGGGGACACTTCTCTCGTTCTACTGTGCCGATTGACCAAATTCAACTTCCGTTTTCCATGTCTCGAAAGTGCGACGTAGGATAGGTATTAGATTTATGTATAGCATTGCTCTAATATAGGTATTTTGATACAAAATCGGACTTTTTATGAAATGACATGACAACGTTTTCGCATATTTCGTTTCTACGGCTCTAATTATGCCAAATTGCCAAGTTTTGTAAAAATCGCAAGGGTAGTTTTTACAAAATTACCTCTCAAAATTTTAGCACCTCAATGTTAATTGAATCTCATTAACCGTTCATTAATATCTCTTTTTTCTGAAACTTACTTGATTCTTCCTTTCATATTTCGAAATCTAGATCGTTTTTTGTCAGCATCTTAAAGTAGATGTATCTAAGCATACCTGGAAAAAATTGGAGTTTTTTATTCAAAATTTCCTAAGATAAATGCGAATTTACATTTTGGCGCGTTTTGAAATTTGGCGTATAAGTGACAATAACGGAAATATGGCTTACGCACTCTGCTAAAATTACTTGAAAATATGAAAGATGACTTTTTTTCCACTCGTGGATAATGAAAAAAAGGAAAGGAAAATAGGGTTGCTATAAATTAAGAAATTCGCCAAGTGAATTATTCTTGGCCCAAACTGAAAAATATCTGCCAAGGTAAATTTTGAAATTTCTCCATAAATTTCTCACCAAAAATTACAAAATTAAATTTCTAGGCATAATTTGAGTCGTAGAATCGAAATATGAAAAAAAATGGTATGTTATTTTAGAAAAAGTCCAATTTTGTCTCAAAATACCTATGTTAGGACAATGCTATATATAAATCTAATATATATCCTATGTAGCGCTTTCGACACATGAAAAACGCAATTTGAATTTCTTCAATCGGCCCAGTAGAACGGGAGGTACAGAAATGTCCTCCTTTTAATTTGTGCGCAGTGTTCATGAAAATGACTGAATGGTAACTATAACTCAAATGTATACATGATAAAACCTGGAAGACGACTGGAAGTTTCAATGCCATTTTATACAATTATGGCTAAAAACACTTATCTGAGCATGCGGATGTTGATATTTGCTTTCAAATTCAGTCGAATTTTATTTAACAACATGTTTCGTAATCTTACCCGTACGCTGTATGGCGGCCATCATAAGACTTACGTCACGTAGCTAACGCTTCCTTGCCGTCAATTTTGTGACGTCATGCTCACTCAGTGTGTTCTTAACTTCACGTCATAGACTAATAGGTCTAAACATTGTTGCCATTTCATACAATATGCGATTTTTAATTAGCATAGAATAGCTACCGTAAAAATAAAATGATAAGTTTCTGCGATGGAAAATTACTTTATGAAAATGTAAATTACTAATTCATACTAAGAGGGTTGCAGTAATTTGTAATAATCTGACGCGAGAATCCCTCCGCCTTTTATCTGAGTAATTTAAATAATTACATTTAAATTAATTTAGGAAACTGATTAATTGTAATATTTCTATGATTCATATAATTTACTCTTCGGGCATTTTAAGTCCTGCTCAAAAGCTACAACACGATAACATACTGGAAAGTGCAGTTTTCAGGATGAATAACACATTATTCACATGAATGAAGCAACATAACGAAGATCAAAATCTCCGCAATATGCAGTTAGAATAACGATTGGAAAATAAAAATTTTAAATACCGTAAGATTAAGAATTTCACTCTTTGTAAGTTGCTCATGATACATACGTATATATTGTGCTTTAATACAAAATACTTATTTCGGTGAGTTTTCGAAACTTCGGATGATTTATTAAAAGAAAATCAGTATGAATGTTTAGCTAGGAATGCTTTCAAGACATTTTACTGATTTTAAGTTTTACTGCAAAATTTTTCTCGTTTTTATCTTAGAAGTCCAAAGTATTCTTTCTGTAATTATCCAACGCCATAAGATGTCGCTGCTATTTTAACTATTGAAAATTTAATATGCTAGTTTATAAATAAAAAGTAATGAAATTTTCGCATAAAGCGGCTATTCCCACAGTTATAATATTCCACTGAGTGGCTTATTGTATCTGCGAAATGCCAGAAACATAAAAGCTCACATTATTTAGCTTTAATTAAAATATAGAATGTCATTTCAAGTTGTAAGATATGTTAAAGATATCGGGTCATTTCGCGTTAAAGACTTTGCGTTGTGGGCATCGATTTCTGGTATCACAATGTTATTTATTTCCCCATCTGTGACGGAAAAGGTTGTCGTAAAGATCTGAAGCCAGCATTTTACGTAAAGCGAAGCTGTTTTTTACTTATTTCACAATACAATAAGTAGTGCAGTGAAAGTCGTCAACGGTGCAAAGTTTTCCACAAACAAAAAAATATATAATTCCCAGTACAATAAAACAAAGATCAAAACATTCGAAAAAATAGTTAAATTAATAGAAAGAAAAAAAATTGAAACGTTTCCGATTTTAAATTAAGTCCAAAGGGGCGTTTCTTTAATATTTTGTGCATTACCTTTATTTATTAAATATCATGTTCTTCGCACTTAAAACATGAATTTCAGTTCAAGAGCAATATCGCAAAATAACTTTAAAATGAGCATATCTCTAGAACTTCCGATACACAGCCTCACGAGCTGGAGATAAAAATAATTTTTCTGTATAACGTTGCCATGGCTCGCTTTGAAATCCTTGAGTTTGTTAATCAAAAGTTCGTTAAAAGTGTTGCAAAACATGAAATCGATAATCAAACAAATTCCAAATTTCAAATTTGGGCTTCCAGACGGGTGGAAACGTTCAATATTCAAAAGTTGATGGCTCTACATACCGTTGTTTTATCACAATGGGAGAAACATACATACCTTTATGCAGATGCTTCATTATTAACTTCTTTAAATATGACACAGGGCGAAAATTCAACGCAAAATGCCAAAACGAAATTAATAGCACTTCGGAGCTACCGAACGACCTTTGCGCTAACAAATAGATCTACAAACTCTGAATAATAATTACAGTTTTGGTATTTGCATATTAATTATTTGCGTTGGAATTTGATGATATACATTTCGTGTTAGACACCAAACCCACGTCTATTCTCGACTTCTTTTCTAACGGTCAAATTCCATCATTCCACTCTTTTCGTCCTTTATTTTAAAACTAGAGCTTTTCTTTTTCAAACTGATTTATTTTCAAAAACTTTATTTTGAAAGTAGATTTTATCACTTCTTTATTCTTAAACTAGAGCAATTTCTACAAACATATTTTCAAACAGTTTGAATGAGTCAGCCTGTTTACCTAAAATCAAACTTAGGTCAAACTAGCAGTGTTCTGTGACTTTACAGCTTGGACACTGATGAGCACATAAACAGAATGGTATTTAAGCGCTTGTAACAAAAATCTTGGAGAAGTATTTCCACAAAATATCCTATACAAGTAAGTTTTTATGCTAAATATCTATCATCGTACAGAGGCTGTTCGCACATTTTTTAGACAACGTATATTGTATTCACAAAACTAAATTACATAAAATTCTTGTGTTTTAAATGTTCTATTTGACATCCCTTATTCTGAACTATCTTTCGAAATTGCAATTTGCAGTATAATAAATGCCTTTTGATGTGTCAGAAGAGGTATTCTATCCCATTCCTCCCGAACAGCTTTCCAGAGTCCTGTTAGTTCCAGAGTCCTGTTTCATTCAGAAAAATTGGCGATAAAATATATTTCTGATAGTATTTGGAGTTAATCTTGACATTGTTTTGCTCTCTCTTTATTTTTAACTTGTCATTATAAGAAAAACCAGCAAAAATCATGAATCCCTTAGAAAAACTTTCTTTCGATTCTTTGAACCATGTACTTAAATTTTTTTCTCCCCTTTTATGATAATAAAAGGTATTTTTTTTGTTACAGTCATTTAAATACACCCATTCTTCATCTATTGTGACAATTGTTTTCCATTTTTCTTTGGATAAGTGTTTCTCATATAGAATTCTGCAGCGTGTGCTGCGTTGAGCGATATGCTTTGGAAGAAGAAGATACACATTGCGTTTTTTCGCTTTCTTAAGCTTTAAATCAACGTTTATCATTTTGTTTACAGTGACAACCGAGCATTTCAATGATTTTGCAACTGTCCTTTGACTAGGAGGATTTTCTTTTAACATTAAACAACGTACCTTTGCAATAGTCGAAGATGTCCGTTTTTTCCTTGGATACTTGTTTGGAATTTTTGTCCCACTTGAGGCTCCAATTTGACGTTTTTTATCCTCTCCTGTTGATGATATTACCTATCGACGCTTTAGATATCACAGAACCATGACTCTCACATCGTTTTTGGAGAACGGATTATGTATATTTCTCTTCGGAAAGAGCGTAAATGTAGCCTTCGAACCACTGCTTTGTTAAATTCGCCATTTTGAATAAAAAGAAAACTTTCAAGCCACTGACGATAATTTTGACTTTTAAAAACATAGTACAATTGCAATTACTTCTTTTTGCAGCAAACTATGTTTTATTACCGCTTACCAAAATCGTCTAAAAAATGTGTGAACAACCTCTGTATATGAATGCAATTTTCACATCCTTCTCCTATAACTTTACTAAGAGATGCATTGGTGTTTTATATTTATTGTAGATACATTACTGTTTTATATTTTTGCGTTTATATTGATAGGAAATGACATTTTGATGCTGCTAATTATAAATTATTCCATAACTTAGAGAAAATGCATAGAGTTATATGAATCCTTCCCCCGATTAGTTTCTAATGGTTGCAAAATTCCAGCCTGATTATGTAAAAGGCTCTGGAAATAACATTCTTATTTCACCTAAGAACGACGAAGAAAGTTAGTTGAATTTCATATAGTGATTAGTTTGGCTCCATGCTATAGTTATAAAGGATTTTTGATCTTGTTTGGAGAGAAACGTAGCGAGCGAATGTTGATTAAAATAAGAAGATGTAAATAAAATATTCATATGTCACTGTAAGTACTTTGATTAAATGTAGTTAATTATTGAAAATCTTTCTTAGGCTTAGTTAATTATGTTAGCTTTATACGTTTTCATGATAAGTTAGTTGTAATGAATTAAATAAAATCCAACTATAATTATCCTTTGAAAAGTTTCTTTCATTTCCAAGCTAATAACAATGATCACGAAGGGAATTTATTTATTCCGTCTTAGTATAAATCAAAATATATTATAAGAATAATAATATAGCAAAGCAATAAAAAGCATTTCAAACAAGTTTTAATAAGCAATCAAATTTGAAACTATGTTGGTGGTAATTTTAACGCGAATAAAGATACATGAGATTTAAATAAAAGAATCAATAGTATCGCATAATAATATGCAAATTACCAGGATCGGCTGTTCTAATGTGATGACATTACTGACCATTTTTCAGTAACATTCTAACTGAGAAAAAGTTAAAATTTCGAAGATCTTAAGACGCTAAAATGAAAACAAATCTTCTTGCGGTATATGTATTTGTTATTATTGATAATAAATAATTAATAATATAGAAAATATAAAATAAAAAAAAGCTAGCCATTAAAAATAACATGATATTATGCGAAATGATATTACGCAACATATCTCATTTTAACAGAAACGAAATTTTATATATGTG
>KK112590.1:21591-65730 GCA_000611955.2 Stegodyphus mimosarum
ATATATAATTTATAAGTAGAAAACTTTTTCTTCTAGGGATCTCCAAGGAATCGAACAGAATCGGTCTCCAAAGAGCAGATATTCAATTTAAAACCACAAACTGTAAAAAAAAATTTTAGTCAGTAAATTAATTAGTGTTTTAAATTAGTATTTTCGAGACCTCTGCTGGTTTAAACACACAAAAAAAAACTGTAATGAAACATCCTTAATCGCAAAAATACCAAAATCAAAATAAAAAATGTTAAGTATTTAAAAAGTAGCTATTGTCATTGATCGCAGATCCGTTGACTTGTCAAGGAGAACATACCAATCTACTATCAATTAACAACAAATCAAGTGAATGTGTTTCGTCTTTTTTCCAAATAAGGATCAAATTATATTTTTCTAAAGCCAAATCACAAGTCCAGAACAATACTCAATCAATAGTAAGACATTAGTCCCTTTTAACCCAAAAGAACCTTCGTGAACAAAATTAAATTAATAAATAATCTTTTAAATTTAATTTGCTCATGAAAAACACAACTTAAATGATATCCTTACTTTAGAAGAGATGTTGCCCGACACTATCCTTTTCAAACCCAAATTCAAAAGTAAAAACAAAAGCTATTCCTTTTAGAACATTAAAAAGTTACTCAAAATCAAAAGAAGATCAAAATGAAAATAATCCTGTAAATAAAGTTTAAAACGCAGCTAATTAGTTATTCAAAGATCAAGCTCAGGAAGGCAATTAAAATTAACTTACTTGCCTAGAAACTTTTAAAACCAAATGGCTGGAAATGCAATTGTATTCAGTGATGGAATGTAAAAGGGTTGTGAAAAGTGCTGTTTTTTATTTGAGACTTGAAATGGTGAGAAAACTTTAAAGGTTCTTGGAGATAACACATTGAGACTAGGCTGTTTTTAATAATTAATGGTTCAAACTGAATTTCTGTTTCTTAGAGATGGTACCTAGAAAGTTTTCTAATTATAAATTATTGGTTTATTACTTTTCATCTTTAGCGCAGGTATAGGCTTTTTAATTTCTCATATTACTTTTATTTAGAATATATGTTATATATATATATATATTATAAAGATATCAGATGGGAATGCTGTGGTAGAAGACAATGAATATAATGCTACAGCTAGCTGTGGATATTTGCAAAACTTCATTTGGCAGTTATTAATGGCGGTTGCTATACAGTAGTTAACTCTAACTAGAACAATAACAATTTACTTTCAGTAACAGGACATAGAATTGTTTTATCATTATTGATTTTACGAAAGGTTTATCTGAAAAGCATTGCATAACTATATTTAATTTCATTTTTGACGTTATGAAAGTCTACATATGATATCTGGGTATCATAAAAATGATGTAAAAGGGATTATTTTTTAGTGACTAACTTCAAAAATATTTATTATAAATATTTTACATTCATGACATACAGCATCGATATCTAAACCTTTTTTGTTCTTATTCAAATGTTTTACGACTTGTAGAATAGAGAAGGAAATTTAATTTAATAAAATTAAAAATGAAACTTAAATAGCTATTACAAATTAAATGTCAAATTTTATATTTCAAATTTAACTCGATCTGAGCTACACATCTCATTAAAAATAATTTTCGCTGTTTACCATATAGATTTATTTCCAATATATTCTGCTTGTAAATAGAAAACCATTTTATTTTCCCAAAAATATTATACCTGTAGACAATATGATACCAGCTAAGTGTTTTTTATTGTAAAAAACAAATGAGGTTTTTTCCCAACCATTCCTAAGTCTTTTTTTGTCTTTTTTTTAACAAGCATTCGACAGTTCGACCAAAGAACATGAATAGAAGAAGAAAGAAAGCTCCGGTAGACACACTATAAACCAGCCTCGATCGCCTTAGTCGACTTTCGAATCGAAGCCAGCATGCGATGAAGCAGATGCTGGATGCTGGTGAAATTCATTCGCGGAGAGTCGATCCTACTTTTTACGAGTCGATCCTACTTTTTACACAGGAAGCCTCACAATGGTTACCCTCCTAAATACTGGCCGTGTCTTTTATTGCTTGGTTTCAGACTAACGACAAAAAATTCGGCTCTTTCTTCTCGGTTGGCGGGAAAAAAACAGACTAAGATATAACTTAAAATATTATTTTGGATTGCACTCATTTCTTCAAAGATTACGCATCAAACTTACATTTCTCAATTGGCATTACAGTACTTCCTTGCTGATGCCATTTTTTATTAATAAGAAGTATTAATAAAGGTAATTTAGTGTTTCCCAATCTGTTTTCGATCTCCCTTATTGTGAAGAAGAATTCTATAAAAATTTTATTGGGATTAATGCTGTTTCAGAATAAGATTAGAATAATTGTCTCAGAATAAGATTAGCCTTTATGATAGCAGTAAATGTGAATTTGCTTCTGTTAGAAGATGTTTTGTCCTTGTCAGAAAACCTTTTTATAGGATTGACTATTCCATGCCAACATTATGACTATGTTGAAAATTGATGGACTTGATGAAGTTTGGTTAATCCTTTCGCCAGCCAGCGGTTCTTAAAAGTAAGCAAAGAATCTTCATTGTATATTCGCATGCAAAACTGTCATGCTCCTGTGCTAACCTCAAATTAAAACTATCTTTTATCAGTTGTCAAGCATACGAACTATTTTCACAGTAAGTAAAACACCTAAATAGTCCTCATCAAATTCAAATACTGTGCAAATAGAAGTACCACAGTCAAATTCAGTTTTTAAAGCAGCGTAAGACTAGGAAGTTACAGATCAAAGAAGTTACAGCGAAAGAGCTTATCCTACCTTATCTATGAATTCAGACAATTTAACTTAGGTGCACTTCCCGTGTACCTCGAGGCATGAACATTTACCTATGTATAAGTATGTACTTTGCCCTTTCTTATTCCTAGCAAATGAAAGATCCCGGCCACTGTATTTTCCCAATATCTGAAGATCATAAACTTGTATGTGCTGCAAACTGCTTTCGTAAGTTACATTAAAACTTCATCATCCATCTGCAGGCAAACCTGCAAAAAGTCAGGCGCGTTATGAAACTTCACTCACCTACAATACAGGCATTCATAAAATCTATGTTTACACTAGCAGACGCTTCGCATATTGGGCTGGTATTCCGCATTCTACTGAGATCTATAAATGGACAAAAGTAAGCAAATGTATAAATTTTATACATATGTAACATAAGGTCGTAAACTACAACTCTAATTCTCTTTCTATATTTTATGTTATTGCTCAGATCATCTTATTATTATTTATATAATTTTTTACGCTTTTAAATTACGCTCTGTACATACAAGGTGATGCAAAATTACCTCAAAAATTGAAAATTAGTCAGAAGGAACGGAAATAAGTTAGTTTGAAATGGAAATAATGCGTTGAAGCGAATGAATGAATGAATGGAATAATGTGGTGCTATTGACCGGTAGGTAAAAGCTTTGTGCTGGCGAAAATTGTCCTTTTCCGTGCGAAGTTTGAGCAGTTTGTATCAAAGCACGAATGCAGGACTCTTCGACATATATTCTATAGCAATGATCACAAACTCGCAGGCCCTATGTGTCCCCAGAAGCAATTTTTGCTGCCAGCGAACACGTTTTAATTACGTATTTATTGCAGGTACAGTGCTTATAATTTTATGCATAAAGATATGGACTTCATTTCTTATTTACATTGGGTTAGGTACTCATTAGACTGTTGGAGCCATTTCACTGGATTACACTGGGTTAGATACTCATTCTTTACACTGAGTTAGGTACTCATTAGCCTGTCTACGAGAAAATAGAGCTTAGGGCAATTTCTGATGATACTTGACCAGGAAATATTGAAAGAAGGAGGAAAATTACAAGGGAGGTAAGATTTGTATTTGGACTCTGCTTATGTGCGTCACTGTTATTGAAGGAATGGGGCTTTGTCTTTTTCACTGCATGCTTGTACGCCAGGCCATGTGATTTGTATAAGATGGGAGAATTTTCCATGTTGATGCAGTCAGTAAATTTAGTTTACCAGCCGGACAGCTGGTGGCACTCCGGTACTCTAAAATTTCCGGTTAAAAGTAAAAACAAGTTATTTATTGGATAATTCCGCATACTGGAATTGACCAATAAATAACCATTTCCACGCACTGGAATTACTTGAAGTAAGTGGCAATGCAAATTTTTAATATTTAACTGTGCATACACATAGAATGCAAAGCAAAGCCAATGCGAATTTCTTGCAGATACCAAGCTTTAGAATTAGAATTGTTAAATTAATATGAATTTGATTTTTTCCTTTGTATTATTATTATTATTATTATTATTATCATTATTATTTATGTATGTTTTGGTAAATATTCAGCTCATGAAATTTAAAATTTAGATAAATATGTTTCAATTGTTTTACTGCTTTTAATTTCGTTGAAAATTGTCCTGATCCGTTAGTTTTCAGATCGAGTACTCGGTCCCATGCAATTTGAGTTTGGGATAGCTGTTCTATAGGACTTCGAAATGAATTTGGAATTACTTGGGAATCATTCGATATACATTTCTAGAGTAGCTGCTTCATTTCTGCTACAGCTTCATAAGTAAAATGTACGTCAGCATGTTTCGTTTTCATGTATACATGAATGTAATGCTGCTTAGTAATGCTCAGTAGTGCTTTTACTTACACTACTGCTCAGTAGTACCCTGTGCCACCTTCCACACACTGGTTTGAATATGCATTCCGTTGCAAAATCTGCTTATTTTGGTCCCTTCTCCCTGCCTTTACATTTATACCATATGGTTTTGAATCATCTTTTGTACATCTCATTAATATATTTCTACAGCATGTTATTATGTAACTGAGTGTCTGTTGAAAAAATTTGCTTAACCTCATAGGACCACCTGTGGAGGTGTATTATTCATTTGTTATTTTAACGAGTTAGTATGTGAGAAGAACATCCTTTTATCATAAATACAAACAGGTATCCTTTATTATTCTACTACTCTACCTTTGCCTGCATATAGCATAAATTATTTAGCAGCTGGGTTTTCCATTCAAAATCCAATTAAGAATAAATACATAAATACATACAATCAGATTGTAAGAAAATTAATTACGGCTTTTATGAGTAAACGTCCATCTGTTTGCTCGAAACTTTAATTGTGTTGCTATTTCTAAAACTTGCATAAATGCTTTAAATTTACGTTGTCTTAGCATTCTATGAGCAAACAACTGCTGTTTAATCAATATTTTAAAGAAAATACACTTAACTCATTTCTGCAGAAGTGAAAAATAATAGTTTCAGAAAAATGAGGTAAATAATTATATGACGAAGAAGTTTGCTTATTATTCTTTACTTTCTGACGTTCAAGTTTGATGAGAATGTGAGCGTGAGGGTAGGGCCACTGTAACTGTGGATAATGTACGAGAAGTTTTATAGCTTTAACATTGAATAGCAAATGTAATTTCTTTACAATCATGAAACTTTAATTTATTTCTACAATTATATGTAGTATTTCATATTACAGCTAACATACACTTACGAAGTTGTCATCTTTGCCGAAAGACATAACATAAAGTTGTGAAGCTTTTGTTGTGTTGATATGAAGCAAAAAAGAATGCTCGTCTGATGATTTCCTCTATTTCAGTGTATGTATAAGAGGGCATTCAGATGCATAATGATAAATTTAATGTGTAGTGAGGCGCAATAGTTATGTAATAGTCATAAAAGCATACTATCTTCTCTCATGTAAAAGACATATGCATCATACTTTAATACTTGGTGTGTATAGTGGCCTGCAGCAGATGATAGTTTTCCCTTCTCTTGCCAGTTATTGAGAGAGTCTCATTAGGGCCTGACTGTGATGCGAAAAGAAAATTCCCTAGAGATAAGTATCTGAGGAGCAGAGAACAGTTTGAAGAGCTTATTTTCTAAATTCAAGAACGGAGAGATTAGGAGACTGGTCGGTTTCCATGCTGGTAGTCTCTCAGAATATATGTATTTACACATGATTCCACCCAGTAGAAATTCGCGTATTAGAACTAATACTGGATAATAAATCGGTACTGGTTTTACTCTATTGCACTAAAGGGAGGAGATTAACCCTCTCTAGTAAACGGATAAAGTGAAATTTACTGAGATGAATGTTTCTTTCTTATTAAATTTGATTCATATTTTTAATACTGTAAGCGATAGATGCTTATAGGTAGTAGAGACATTAGAAATTTTAAAACAGGAGACATGAAAAATGAGCAAAGCCCTTGCCGGGACTCGAACCTCGGATCTCTCGAATACGCGCCATCTGTGCTGGCCATGACACCAAGATGGCATGCTAAGAAGGCAGGAGAAATATATTATATACTCCCCCTTTTAAAGAACGACTGGGGATTAGGGGACCCATTCGCCAAATCTTGACGGTAAAGGAATCATCACCTTTTGTAGTTCGGGCGCCACTGTAGATTCCTTAGGAATTTTGAAGCAGGAGACATGAAAAATGAGCAATTTTTCATTGCAGGCACTCGAACCTCGGGCCTGTCGATTACGCGTCGAGTGTGCTGGCCATTACACCACGAAGGCATGCTAGGAAGGCGGGAGATATACCTTTAAGTGATATGTATGATTTCTAGTCATTTAAAAAGTAGTTTTTCGTACACATTTTCTTAATTATGACTTTTTGAGTATATAAAAAGATCAAAATATTAAGCTACATTAAACGACTTGCGGAATTTATTTAATAGTCAACTTAAATGTATATCATAAGCTGTTACGTGGACAAAATGTTTCATTTTCTTTAATCCCTAACAGTTATCATTCTTTAACATAACAAGATTAATGTTCTGCTCATTATATCACTTTATGAATGCCGCAGTTTTACGCTATTGAAAGACAAAAAGGAGAAATTTAGACGTTTCACTGCGTAGGGTTGTTAGAAATTCCATGAAAATTTCAAAAATACATAAAATTAAAAATCGGTTGGGAAGGAAATCAAAGAATTTGCATGAAAATGAAACAAGTAAAACATTTTAGCTGGGGTAAGCTAACTGCTTACTTTTTTTCATTAATAGATAACATTCTGGAAGAAATTGCAGAAGGACTAGCTGCATAAATGCCATCCTAACTTTAACCGATTATCCCCTTACGCCTCTGGATTGGTTAATAACAAGCAATTAAATAAATGCTACTTCAGTGATACACATTTACTGTCTGTTCAAATAGTGGGAAAATTTGCTTCAAAATGTGAATGGGCAATGAACATAAATGTGCAAATCTAGATCCTCGAATAGAAGATAAATCCTTAGCGTACGGAACAGCAAATTTGAGAACGTAACAGCAGAAAACCATCAGGGAAAATCGAGCAAATGAAACGCAGTTACACGCATTGTATGCAATAAGGAAAAAAAAAGAAAAGAAAAATTCCGTATACAAAAATTTACTACTCCCAACACAACAGAGAACATAATCTGAGGTACAGCAGTATTGAGATAACATAGAAGTACAATGACATAATGCAATAATCCAACAGCAATAATTATTATAAAAGTTGCACAACCAAATGTAAGTTAAACATTCTATTTACAAAAAACATTACAGAATACAATACAGTGTAAATGAAGTTATTATATATGATATTACTGGTAACTAAAATAGCGTGAGAATATATGTAGAATTTGTGGCAATACCAAAGTCTAATGCAAGTTAAGTTGAATGTCTATAAAAAGAAATAAAGTAAAAAATACTACATAAATTCAAATAGAAAAAAATTTAGGAAAGTTTCATTAAATTTAGGAAATTTTCATTTTAAATTTTTTCATTTAAAATTCATAAAATAATTAATAAAATAAAAGGAGAAAAATATTTTTTCATGTAGTTTCTCGAGAACTAGGGATTGAATATTTCTGTTTACTTAAAATTTATATTACGAATAATAAGACCATGGAGCGTCGTTGATAAATTTGTAAATAGTATAATGGTTTATATTTAAAATTGCAAACCGATTATTAGCTTTTGTTATTTAGGTGTCCAAGCTTTTATTATTCCTAAAAAAAAGCTACATTTGAATTTCGTACAGAGAATTTTTTAATCTCTTAATACTATTAAGTTACATCGTAAATTATTTTTCTTCTTTTTATTCATTAATTATTTTACGAATTTTACATAAAAACTTATTTTATAAAAATCTTTTTTTTTCTTTCTATTCTCAATACCGTGTTGTAATTCAAATTATTCAATTCGAATCATATTTCATCAACAAATAAACACTTCCAACTACCAACAATTCTGCTATATTCGGCAAATGTTCGAAATAGAAAAAATCAGAAATTGCCTTTAAATTCCATATAAGCTTATTTAAAGAGTATTTTCTCGTCTGTTCGATGTTGAAAGTTGGAAATGTAAAATTGTGAGAATTTTAGTTGTTCGTTAAACGAAGTTCTATACCAAAATGTTATTTCCGTAAGAAATTTTTAAATTTCTAAATCGAATACAAAAGCAATCGTTTTACCACATTATATTGACATTTACAATGAGTATATTTACAAAATTTGAGATGTTAGCTTATCAGGAAATAGTTTGAAAAGGATGGTAATAAATAGTCTGAAATATTGATTTAATATTCAGTTTAAAAAAAGTAAATCGAATTCTGAGAAAAATCATTCGTCCACATTAGATTGTTACCCACAAACAATACACACTGCGCAAAAAAAGAATAGGACAGTTCTATATTTCCCGTTCTACTGGGCCGATTGACGAAATTCAAATTGCATTTTTCATGTTTCGAAAGCGCGACATAGGATATACAATGTACGTCCAGAAAGTAAGTTCCGTTTGGTAATAAAAGTAAATTGTGTACAGCTACAGAAAAGTTATTTATTGCACAAAATTCAACAACTCTTAAACTACTTTTCCACATAACTGCCGAAATATTGCAGGCATTTGTCATAGCGTGGCACAAGTTTTTGTATACCTTCTTCATAGAAATTTGCCGCCTGTGTCTTCAACCAGTTGGAAACAGTTTCTTTCAGCTCGTCGTCATTGTTAAAGTGTTGACCGCCAAGGAAAGACTTAAGATGTAAGAACAGATGAAAGTCGCTAGGAGCGAGGTCAGGGCTGTACGGAGGATGGTCAAACACGTCCCAGCCAAATCCCTGTAGGAGGTTTTTCGTCACATTTGCAGTGTGTGGTCGTGCGTTGTCGTGAAGAAAAACAACACCTTTTGACAGCAATCCTCGGCGCTTATTCTGAATTGCACGGCGCAATTTCCGAAGTGTCTCGCAATAAGCATCTGCTCTGATTGTTTGACCACGCGGTAAGAAATTAATGAGTAAGATGCCTTTCCAGTCCCAGAACACTGTGCACATCATTTTTCGAGGTGTCAAGATTTGCTTCGGCTTAACCTTTGCTGGGGATGAAGTGTGCCTCCATTCCATTGATTGCCGCTTACTTTCAGGGGTGTCGTAAGAAACCCAAGTTTCATCTCCTGTGACTATCTGTGTCAGAAATTCTTCACCGCTTTCAGCATAACGGGTCAAAAACTGAAGTGCACTACCCATCCGTTTTGTTTTGTGTTGCTCAGTAAGAATCTTTGGTACCCAACGTGAGCAAAGTTTACGAAATTTCAGTTTTTCGGTAACAATTTCATGCATTAGTGATCGTGAAATTTGGGGAAATTCCATAGCGAGAGCACTAATTGTAAACCTTCGGTTTTCATGGATCTTGTCATCAATCGCGTGAACCAGTTCTTCTGTAACCAAAGATGGACGCCCACTTCGTTCTTCATCGTGCGCATCACTACGTCCGTCATTGAACTTTCGGACCCATCTTCTCACCATTGAATCACTCATCGCTTTTGGTCCGTAAACATCGCAAATTTGCCGATAAATTTCACTAGGTTTCACTTTCCTCGCATTCAGAAAACGAATCACAGATCTGATTTCACAAGCGGCGGGATTTTCAATCAACACCGACATTGTAAACAAGCACAACAAAGCGTACGTGACTGACAGCGATCTCCAAATGGCGCGCGTTTCTTCTCCTTGATACAGAGCGTCTACTGCGCATGTGCGGAACTGCGATCGCAGAGCTGCAGCGGAGATAAATTGAAACGGAACTTACTTTCTGGACGTGCCTCGTATATTAGATTTATACATAGCATCATTCTAACTTTGATATTTTAACACAAAATCGGACTTTTTCTGAAATAACGTAGCAATTTTTTTCCATATTTCGATTCCGAGGCTCAAATCATGCCTAAATATTAAATTTTGTAAAATTTGGTTCGAAATTTATGGAGAAATCCATAAATTTAAATTGGGGAATTTTTTTCAGTTTGAGCCAAGAATAATTCTCTTGGCGAACTTCTTAATATGTCGCAACCTATTTTCCTTCCCTTCCATTGTGCAGCGGAGGAAAAAAAGTCACACCGTTCAATTTTCAAATAATTTTAGCAAAGTGCGTAAACCACATTTCCCTTATTATCGCTTGCAACAAATATGCCAAATTTCAAAACGATCCAATATATAAATTCACGTATATCTTCGGAAGTTTTGAACAAAAAGCTCTAATGTTTTGCAGGTATGCTTAGAAATAAATCTACCTTATGATGATTGTAAAAATTATTTAAAAATACAAATTTTTAAAATAAATCATAAAAATGGGTGAAGTTTGTTTGGAATGAACCTAAATTTCGAGCTATGTAAGACGGAATCAAATAAGTTTCATAAAAAAAGAGATATTAATAAATATATATCAAATTCAATTAACATTGAGGAGCTAAAATTTTGGGAGCTAATTTTGAAATACTACTCGTGCGATTTTTACAAAACTTGGCAGTTTGGCATAATTTGAGTCGTAGAATAGAAGTATGGAAAACATTGGCATGCCATTTCAGAAAAAGTCCCATTTCGTGTCAAAATACCTATATTTGAACAAGGCTCTATATAAATCTAATCCATATCCTAAGTCGCGCGTTCGAGACATGAAAAATGCAATTTGAATTTTGTCAATCAGCCTAATAGAAAAGAAGATATAGAACTGTCCGATTCTCTTTTTGTCCAGTGTACATACCAAATTTTAACTTGATAGCATTTCAAGAAGTAGCTTAAATTCGATGACAAACTTCAGACAATATTGACAAACACTATGAATAAACTAAATAAAAAGCTTATAAAAATAACTTTATGAATTATGTAGTACAAAATATATAATAATATATCACATGTAACGGGTGCATAATGGCAAAGTTATATAAGAAGGATTAGGTTATTAGGAAGAGATGCTAGGTGGTTGCAATAAGAATTGAGCTATATCATTGTTATATTGCGAAACAGGCATTAAAAGCTTTTTAAACACTTAAACGAAAATGACGAATCCTACCCACATACATTTCCTGTGTCAAACTCGGCTATATTGGGAGACGGTGGACGTTTATTTCAATATTTAGAAACCATACACACTTCTTCTAACTTGTAAAAAAATATTATGATATCTTATATCTCAAATGGTTTTCGTTTCTATCAAAATTTATCTTATTGTAGATAACAGTGAAATGTTTGAAAACACATTGCCAAGTAACGAGTTATTACATTCTTTGTTGCATTGCTTGATACATGTTTCCATTTCGTGGTCTCCAGAAATGCCAATTGACCACATCAAAGCCACTGTTCTCCAAACGCAGCTTTCAAAAGATATTTTTCAACTTCAACGTTTCCATACGACCGTATGTCAGTATTATGTAAGTTGAAACGCTGTAAATATTTAGAAGAAGAAATTGTTCCGTGCCCTGTTAAAAATTGAGTTACGAACTGAAACGTAGCACTAAAAACTTTGAAGCCCTTACTGACTTACGAGATAAGATCATGTGTACGCGTTCCTGTACCTCAAGTAAACCATTTTTCTTACCGTTTTCTCCTCAAAAATATATCTACAGAGATTTTCGCAAGGGGCGAGAACTGAGGTTTTCGTTATCAGCAGAAATATCGGCTACATGTCTGCAGAATGGCAACCACAAATTCCCGTAGGAACAAACGCCCACTGTACTGTAAACTTGGAGATCTTGTCTGTGCAAGATGAACGAGCTGTTATTTTCCCAGTTTTTCACTGTAGATAATACTAAAGGAAAATACAAATAGCAAATCTTTATCCATCGTTATCCTTCTGGTTATTGCAAAAGCATAGGTGATCGTTTTGGAGCATTCATTCTATCTAGAAGAAAGATGTGCTTTTGCGGAGTTTGAAAACCATTCACGTGTGCTAGTATCATTCGTCAGGTAGAACAGCTATTTCATATTAAACCGGGTCTTGAGCCGTATAAGTATCTTCTATATCAAGTTTCCCCGGGAAAAAGCTGACAAGCTGTTTAACTGACAAGCAATTCTGTCTATCATATAATTGGAAGCTCTCATTACTTACTCTACAGAATTCTTATAGAATCATCTAAGTCACAGATCGTAATAGATGCGCCACTTTAGTTACAGTTGTATTTTATTTTAATTTTAATCTGCCAAAAATGGAAGTCTCCAAGGTACTAGTAGTGTAGAGGCTTGTGTAGTGTGATAGGCGAAATTCTGGTGCTCCGTATACTTTTCTTTGTCCCTGTGGTAGGCGAGGCGGATATGCAAGATGCGTATCTGAGAGATCCGCAGTTCGAAACCCGGCAAGGGTATTGCGGATTTTCTCAGTTTCCTGATATCGAAAACTCTATAAAAAATCTACAAATGGTGTCCACATTAAATGATAATTCATCACCATCAGAATTTGGTAACTGGATTTCCTCATCCCTCGTAGCCCTTTATACACTGGTTACCATAAATTAAGGAAAAATTACAAAAATAGCGATAACTCCCTCAAAAATTAGCCAAACCCTGTAAAATTTGAATATGTTGCCAAGTAAGAGTAGCTGAGTAAAACTGCAATATGCCAATTAGTGGCGCTGCACTAGGAATACGTCATCTGCGAGGAGCATAAAACTCCATGTTTGAGAGCAGGCCCACATATTTCACTATGATAGTAACATCGGAAATCTGAGATAGACAATTCCTAACAATGACCTCCAGGCATCATTTGCCTGCAGAACTACGATGGAGAGCCACTGGGAGACTAGAGGCAGGAAAAAGTCAAACAGAAGTAGTCAGATAGCTAAATGTGAGTCCTTCTGTGGTTCCTAGACTTTGGAGGTAATTTCAAACCACAGATTCCCCATGTAGGAGGTTTAGCCAAGGACGGCCAACTGCTACGACTAGCGCTGATGACCGATATTTGGCATTATGTGGAAGTACAATCGACGCGTATTCAGAAGGCCGGAGTTCGAATCCCGGCGATATCACTGCAGATTGCACTGCTTTGAACACAACATGAACTCTCTGGTTGGTACGGTCAGGTATGATAGCCACGAAAATTTATCTTCCTTTATAATGGCTAAGATATGAAATTTTAATACAGTCCTAAATAAGCTGTCTAATACAGTTAGGAATGAAGCTTTGCATCCGCGATGATTACTGCTTAATCTTTGTTTCACTGTTTAATTGGCTGAAATACTCAACTAACGAGAGTGCCTAAGTGACCTTGTCAGGTCATGTTTTATCTTCTACTCAAGTGTTGTGATTAATATTTATTACTAAATAACAGGCATACAGATACTAGTGCGTTGATCTCACTTCTTCGCTATGCAAATGCTATGTTGTCAGAATTTGTTTTAATATTTATAGAGCACTGGAACCCAAGGAGCAATTTCTGTGAATATCTTTTGTTACTACTGAATAATCCACAGTATTGTGTGTTGTATTAATGCTTAGATAGTAGACGATTAGCTAAGCTGAGAAATTTAGGTAGGTGAACCAAAACGAATAAAGGAGTTTTTTTTCTGGTATAATGATCTTGTAACTCCTTCTCTCTTGCCAAACGCTCAGAGGGCCTATCGATTTTGGAAATTTTAAGCATATTTACGCTTCAAGGATAATATAGTAGTCAGTATCTATGCTTCATTCCAGATAAGAACTTGAACCCAGAATCGCGGGATTCATTCATTGTCAACTAGTGTCTTATATCTCGTCTTAGGCGAGATTGATCAGTCGAAGTTTTGCGGAGTATCCAACATGTGTTTGTATTTCTTTCAAATTCTTTCAATTAGGTAGTGAAATCTTCACAATTGTTTAAATTTGATTTAACTTCGCAATGCAAATTTTCAGAAGAAATTGAAGATGCTTTAATTATTTTATACAGGAAATTGCGAGGCAAAATATTTTCAACCATCTTGCTTAAAGCGCGTGAAAGGTCATGTGACATGATAGAAATATTACATTCGTCTATCCTAGAAGACACTCCGTCGGTGGCTACACAGATGTACACTTGTCAAATATCCTGCCCGAAACACTTCTTTTACTTATTCGTGAATGATCGGAAAGATTTCAACATTATATTTAGCAACATATTGTTATTTTTATTAGAGTCATCTTATACATGGATTAGGCTGACTTTTAAAAGTTGGGATAACAATACGCAAATTGAAATGCTTTATATAGCTGATAGCTTTTTTATGAAGGTTCTGTAAGGATCATATATTGGCATGAAATCTCAAATAAAGTTAAAACTAAGAACTAAAAATTTGAACATATTCACATATAGTAGAATTACGCTACAGGGCTCAGACTATCCTGTTTCCTAACAGAGCGTTGAAAATCTAGTGGCAGCAAAGTAACAGCTGTTACGCCACGTTCAACCAGCAATCAATGCTAAACAGAAGCTCACGCTACAACAAGCACAGAGTTCGCCAACACTCTAACTTTCCCTTCCAGAACTTGGTATTTAAACCTTTTCTCCCACTGTTAGAATTTGCATTATTTCACGCGCGCTACCAAATTTAAATATTTTGGCATTGACAATTAGGGGAATGAAATCTTATAGGAAAAAGCACAAACTTAAATTTAACTGGTTATTTAAAATAAATATAAATCCCTACAATCTTTATAAATCTAAATTCAATGTTATTATTTTTTTTTTCAGAAGAGCACATAACTTTGAGAGAACATGCTATTTGTATTACTAACAGAGCATATAAGCCGCCCAGACGCTTCAATGATTAGGGGACCCTACTGTGGTACCCAAAGGCCCGAGTTCGAATCCCGGAGAAGGCACGGGTGTATAGTGGCTTTACGGCGTGGGGGCACTTTAAATATATAGGCAGTCGAAAGTCCTCTCGTGTGGTTGGTGGAAGGAGAGAGAGATGGAAGACACTCGAACCACCCTCCGGGGTGCTCTCCCTCAAACTTGGGGTGGAAGTAAAAGGCAGCCATTCTTCCATAAAATTCATGTATAAGACAGCAGCAACAACAACATGGTATATATAAAAGAGAAAATATTAATAATAATATGATATTCTCTTTTCACCATGTGAAATGAAGAAAATACCCAAATATATTTATTTTCAAGCAACTTATCTAAGTTATTTGAAAGAACGATTTTCTTAGTTGAAGCTACTTGCCTGCTAACGTTGTTTATTCTTGTATTAGAACAAACCTATTGTCAATAAGGTTTCAGTGACCGCACATGAAATGCGTTTTCAGCGAAAATTAAAACATGAAAAGGAAGATAATATTCAAGAATCCATTTTAAGAAGAGACTTAATTAAATAAACAACCACTTGGAATTTATTTCCAAACATTCGATTTTTTCCCTTTCATTTCCAGAGAATGATTCTAGTTTTCATGCTATTTGCTTAATATTATATTTTCAGCCTTAGATAAAATAACTTATTCTTTTATAAAACTGCTCAGTATTTTCCTAAAAGCTTTGAAACTGGTTTTGTATGCGATAAGCTACTGTAAATTTTTAAAGGTTTTTAAGTTGTTAAGTGTCTTATAATCTCTAGAAGCAAGTAAAATACAAATGTAAGCACTAAAAAACCATTTTTTTAATCTGTCAAGAATTAAACATTCCTTTCACATTTACTCAGCATTTTACTGTTATGTACTTGTATTGAGTTGTAATTAACTGCTACATATCGCAGAAAGTGAATTGTTGCTTTAAGTGCTTATTTTTTAACAAAGGTTATTAAAATGTCCTTAAGCCACATTATTCTTTGATCAAAGAGTTTTTTTTTTAACTAGAGAGAAAGATCTAAGTTCTTGCAACAATTAAAAAAGTTTCTTCATGCCAAACGTATAGCTTTGTCTTTTCTGTTTCTCTTGAATCTTGTTAGATTTATTACTAATGATAATTAGATTGGTTTTAACAAATTCATAGAAAAAAATTATCTTCAAGCACTATTCAAAGTTTGGAAAAACGATTTTCGCCAATTGCGGGCCACATTTTATTTTCTTCATGATTCATAAATATTTTGACTTCATTTGTACAAAGTAAAAGAAGTATTGTAATCGCGAATAATTTCGGGTATCATATTTCAACGAAAATATCCATTTGACCTCACTCGAATCTATTTGAACAATGTCTTTGCGTGTCATCTGTAGGTGCGGACAGAATAAAGGATTCTTATTTTCAAAATGGATTGCATAATGAGTATAAATTGGATTCAGAAGAGATTTTTTCGTGACAAAACGAGTAGCCTCTGAACGTTGAAATTTTATACATCGGACTGCTATAACTTGCAGTTGTGCACCTCCTTTTTGGTTGCAATCGACCGCACCAAAAGTATATATATATATATATATAATATACTTTTGGATATATATATTTAATGTACAAATATCCAATCTGTAATTCTGCTCGGTGAGCTCAGTTTTTTTCTTCCTATGTTGGTAGACTGTGCTTTTTTCGCTTTAAAAGTTGTCGAATTATGTGGTTTTTAAGTTCCAGTTAAGTTTTTTATGCCTTTAGTTAAACTGCATGCAATAGTTTTAGAATTAAAAGTTGTTTAAGTGCTACTAAGCCTAACGGAGCCGGCATTTGTTTACATTTGAAACTCTTAATAGAATAGAGAATTAATTCATTTTCAAATTTGAGTTCGGAATTCAAAAACGCTAGGTAAAAGTTTATTTATTAGTTTAAAAACTGAAAGGATAA
Organism: Stegodyphus mimosarum; assembly: GCA_000611955.2. Taxonomy (NCBI): domain Eukaryota; kingdom Metazoa; phylum Arthropoda; class Arachnida; order Araneae; family Eresidae; genus Stegodyphus; species Stegodyphus mimosarum. The sequence goes on from KK112590.1 coordinate 38,565, forward strand.
CTTTAATTAAGAATGCTAATTTTCGGAGTCTCGGTATGCTTTATGTTGAGAAGTTATGCACAGTCTTAATTTTTAATTTCTTGTAAGAAGTAAAGAGTATACTGTAATCCCAAAAAATTCAGCTGCAATATTTCAACGAAAATATGTGTTTTGACCGCCCTCGAATCTATTTGAACAATGTGTTCGAAAACAGATTGTAAAACTCATTTATAAGAGCTTTTTTTCGTGACATACGTATGTATCTCACAGAACTCAAAAGCGAGTGGCCTCAGAACAAAGAAATTTTGTATATGGGACTACTAATAACATGCAGTTGTGCGCCTCTCTTTTTGTTTGGAATCGGCCGCACCAAACGTATATAGATGTAAATATAAAAGCAATTAGAAGTAAATTAAAAAGGCTTATGCCTAAGCTGCAAAGTAATAAACCGATAATTCATAAAGCTGCAAAGTAATAAACCAACAATTCCTAATAATTTATGGTAAGAAAACATTCCATATGCCATCTCCAAGGAACAGAAATTCAATTTAAAACCATGAGAGAAAAACATTTTTAGTCAGAATTTTAACTAGTATTTTAAAATAGCAGTCGTTAATAGTTTCTTATCATAAATTATTACATATGTATATATATATATATATATATACTGTTACTCGCTTCGATAAGGTCAGTTTTTTTATTCTTCTATGTTGGTAAATTGTACATTATTTTCCGCTTTAAAAGTGATTGAATTGTGTTGTTCTTGTGTTCCGGTTGAGGTTTTTATGCCTTTAGTTAATTTGCATGCAATAGTTGTAGAATTATCAACACTTTTAATGTGCTACTACTAAGCCTAAATCCTCCATTTATTTACATCTAAAACTCTTAGTAGAATAGTAAATTAGGTCTGCACGAGCTTCACTATCTTTTCATCGAGAGGGACAAAAAGTAAACATTTAGCTTTGTGCACTAGGGAAGATGTTTTGAGTTTTTTTTTATATATTTTCCTTGCCGCGAAGTGAGAACTGAATTAGTTGAACACGAAATACACCGAAGAGCCAACACAAGATTACCACACTCCACCTATAACAATGGGCTACTCCAGGAACGAAACCACTGCGCACACACGGCTGATGTTGGAGTATATAAAGCGCCTATGCATTAGAACACATTCAAATATAGATCTTACGAAGAAACGTTTTGTTTACACGTCCATTATCAGGCCAATTTTAGTTTATGCTTCACCGGCATGGACCTCTGCTACAAAAATGACCTCTTGAAATTATAGAAAATTCAAAATCGTTTCTTTCGCTTAATTTCTAATGCACATTACTATGTCAGAAATGTCACACTTCATGAAGATCTCACACTTGATACCATTGAAACTTATCTTAACAAGACAAACACAAAATTCTTCGATATAGCACTTGGATGTCAATACTTAAATTCATTTAATATCTTCAAGTATTTTATACTTGAAGAGGACTATAACCTAAGGCAATTTGCCGCACACCACAAGAAGACTGATCTTCCTATCACCCTGCCATTTTTCACATTTTCCTTCCATACTGTTTTTGCATTTGTTTTGTCTTTGATTGTACTTGTTTTGCATTGCACTATGAGAAGATTTTCTTACTTCAAACCACTGCCAGTTTATTTTACTACACTTATTGACTTGCATTTTCCTACATTCTAGCCATTTATTATATGGGGTGTCGGATCATTTTATGATCCTCTTGCCACCCTTTGCCTCCACTTACTGATACTTCCATCTAGGCCCTACTTATCATGACCGCATTTATGTTATGTGCCTTCAGGCAATATGTGTCACTGATCCAGATACTGGCTCGCCGACTGGGAATATCAATATCAGAAACAGCGCGTTTAGTGGGATGTTCATGTGCAGTTGTTCTGAGAACATTTCAGAAAAAGTGTATGGATGGTGAAATGACAAGTCACATTGCTGCGTATGAGACTAGGCAGCCGGAGGCCGAAGCATGTCCCTGCGCTGACAGCACGTTATTGCCAGCTGCGTCTGAGTGGACCAAGAAACATCGGAACTGGACATTAGAATAATGGAAGAAAGTTGCACGGTCCGATGAATCACGTTTTCTGGTCTTTCACATCGACGTGCATGTGCTAATACGCCGATTTGCAAACGAAACCCTGGCTCCTGGATGCACATTTGGACGGAGACAAGCCGGTGGTGGAGGTATTATGGTGTGGACGATACTTTCATGAAGCACATTAGGATATTTTGCCCCATAGAACACCCCTTATCCCCATAGAGCATTCCCTGACTTCTGTGCGCTACGTGAACATCGTTGCAGACCAGATTCATCCATTCATGACAACAGTATTTCCGGCGGGGGATGTGTTTACCAACAGGATAATGCATCATGTCTTAAAAGTCTAAATGTCAGGGAATGGTTCAAGGAACATTCCAGTGACTTTCACAAGCCATGTCCTGGCCTCCAAATTCACCTGTCATAGATATCCAGCAGAGCATTTACATAGAGCGTAATCCAATAGAGTATTTGTGGTCCCACCTAGAAAACCAAATTCGTGCTGCCACGCTACCTCCTCGCAATGTGCTGGAATTGCAGGACCAGTTGGTGAGCATTTTGTACCAGATACCTCCGACTACGTATCAGCACCTTGTGGTCCCCACGCCCGGTGCCGGCAATTTTGAGGGCTAAAGATGATCCTACATGTTGTTAACAAAGTGATCGTAACATAATAGATCTTAGGTGTATATCTCTAGTGCAATTTAGGAAATAAGTTAAATGGAAAGCAGCAATAATTTGTATAATTTAATAGGCTGTGCAAGGAAGCCATGTCTGATACATCAGTTTTTTTTTATTTATAGGAGCATACCTTAACTGAAACAGCAAGCTAGATCACAAAAACCATTAGAGCAAAATTAATAAAGCTTAATGCTTTTAAATACACTGATTTAAATAAATCCAAACTGTTTGTCCTTTCAAATTGCAACTGTTTTAATTTAATAAATAGTTTTTTGAGCTGATTTTCTTCTGAATCTTAATATTTCATTTGTGGAAGGAAATTCTTGAACGTTATGCAAAATAAAATGGAAAAATAACTTTCAATTCCGCACACAGATTCCCCGATTTGTAAACCTAGATTATATCAAAACAATACTCACGTATTAATTTAGAAGTCAAAGAACAAAATTAGCGTTATACTTGCAAGTTGACTAGTTTCGATCGTTTTACCGAACCATCGAAACTAGTCAATTTGCAAATATAACGCTAATTTTTGTTATTTAACTTCTAAATTAATACTTGCTAGTCGTGTTATTTTACTTTAATACTCACGTAATTAAATAATAAAGTTCTGTTTCTTAACTGGTTGTGATGAATGAAGTTAGAAATTTTGTCTGGTGATCATATTTGAGTAATGTTAGTCGCTTCATCCAATTAACCCCCCTGATTATCAGTAACTATTATAATGGCAACAGCACATTGTAGTTAAATTCTGCTTGTACGCATGGTTAATCTAAACAAACTATATGGCACATTTTAGGTATAAATACTTCGAAGTAGAGTTTCAATGATCGCATATTATTTTTTTTTTTTATTTAGAAATTTAATTATGGAAATTTATGGCCTGATACGTGGTGTAAGACGTAGTACTATTAATTTTTTAACGAATAATTCATTAACCATTCAACTACACTTTTAAATACATTTGTTTCTAAGACTAAAGTACAAAGTCCGAAGGTTGAGTGACCGGTAATAAATTTCATGATATAGCAGCGTTGAAAGAAAACTTGATGTACAATTCTTTTCGTCACAACTTGATGTACAATTCTCTTCGTCAATTGCAACAGCCCCTTACAGGTCATGGCTGCTTCAACTTTTAGTGTCTTCTATCCACGAGTTTCTCCAATTTTAATTTTTTTAAGTCTGTTTTAATGTCATCTAACCATCTAGTCGGTGGTCTTTCTTTAGCTCGGGATTTCTCAAATTTTCTTAATGTCAAGATCTTAATGGGATTATCTTCCGGGCTTCTCCAAACATGGTCTAGCCATCTTAATCTAGTACTATGAATAACTTGTGTTGTTTGTGGTATATTGCCTACAAAGCTTGTGATAGACAACTGCTATGTGCAATTTCCAAACTCTCAGATTTTTCAGATATAGTGTGGTTGATATAAGCAGTTAATTTGAATTTTTTTTTGTTCTTTTTCGAATCTATGACGATCACAAAACGTTCTTCGAGATTCATAGACTCAGATATGCTGTCTTAGAAGAACCTTTAAGGAACATTTGCTGCACATCAGGACAGCTATGAACAGATCCATACACTCAGCCAATTCTCCAGGATTCGAAACCAGGTCGTGCTGACCTTGAAATGTATTGCTTTGCAAGTGCTTTAAATCTTTCGCACCCATAGAGGCTGAAATATGTACTTCTCAAATATGTGAAACGCCCGTGTATACGAGTTCTTGTTGGAATCGATTTTCTTCCGCCATGCAAAGTATAATACTGCAGCGTTAAAAATAGCCTACTTAAGTGAAATGATTACTCTCTCTTGGGGATATTTGTGAGATTTCGCTAACAAGTGTTTCGCCTTAGCGCAGCATTGCAACTGTGAGCATAAATAGCTAAACAGTGTTGCTTAACAAAGGAGATGGAAGGTGAGTTCAAATCAGAAAGATACTTTTAGTCGTTTCAAAAGAATGATTGGCTTCATTTAATAACTTCCGAAATCCATGAATCATACGGGAACATGTTGGGGAAAGCACAAAGAAGGAATGAATGTATGCGTTCATGTGACATGTCGATATCTGAATGCACGGGCGTTTCGAACGACTTCGCTGTGAAAGAATTATAGTAAATAAGTAATTTTAATAGTCAATTAAAGGCGCGCTAAATTTTAATATTTCATGGCATCATGAAGTGTAACGTATGATGGACAATTAAACGGGTTTCATTTAAGCAGTTATTAAGCTTAAATTGATATTTCGTTTCATCTAAATGTCAGAGAAAAATTCACAGATGCAGTATTCCATTTATAATCTGCTTGATTTGGGATACATATCGTTCATCTCCTGACTTATTCAACCACACCCCAGATATTTATTTCTTGCTTTCTGTAGCATTCAGAAGGTATATATTGGTTTTAAAATGAAGTATTTCACTTTTTTTAAATGTAGGGAATACATTAAGGAAATTAAAAGCAGTAAGATGAAAGCCAAATTCTTGTGATAACAGAAATATAGTAGTAGAATTAAAATACAGCAGCGGGAAATATGCACACTTCGCATACTCAAATTGAAATTTCTATGGTGCAGTTTTTGCATTTTCACTTCATTTTTGACGATCTTTTACAAGATGTAAGGCAGTTGTACGTGTAATGTTATCTAAAATTAAATTACTGTAAATTTCATATTCATGGCACTTCCAATTTACGTTCTGTAGAAATATTTTAAAAGAGTTACATAACTGAATGAATTCCAAAATCTTGAAAAGTATGTTTTTCACTGTCTGAACATGAAATATTTTTCTTCTATCCCGTCAATAAAACAATTTCTTAACTATTTTAAGGCTTTTGAATAGGTATGTCACAATTTACAAGTGTGATCCTATTTATGTTTGCTTTATTTAACCTAAATTTCGATTGCATATTGTTTTACAATTTATTTATTACATAATATTTTTTTATTTTAATTAATTTTAAGTCATTTCTGAATTATTTCAGCTTTATTTGTGTGGCTTGGTAGCGTACTATTTTGAAGAAATCAATTCTCTCTTTACTTTTTGTGTTCTTGCGAAAATTAATAATACCGAAAAGGCGACTGAGCTCTATAAAGCTATCCAAGAAGCTTTTCGAGTAATTTATGGACGAGCCAGCTGGCATCGTAACCCTAGTTTTGGACTCACGAATTACGCCAGGGTTGGTAAGTGGTATAGATATCCCAGCGGACAAGCCAAAAAGCCTGGTCTTTTTGTAGGTAGTAAATTGCTAGCGGGAGCTATCTGCTGCACGAGACAACAGAAGGTTCTATATCTTAATCAATCCGGCTTTACCGCTTGTGTTTTTCCTCTTTACTCTCCCAGAGCAATGAACCAAATATTCAGCCCTTTAGACAAAGTTTTGCTTCCTCTGCCAAAAAGATTGGATGGACGATAATCTTGAAGTTTTATTTATTCTTCTCCTTTTAGGAAGTATTTGTAGATTTATTTTCATCAGATGATTAAATTATTGTTTTTTGTATGCAATGAAATAGCAAAGCATTTTATATAAATGAAACTATATAATATGTATATATAATTTAAATGAAATAATATAAATGAATCATTTTATATAAATGAAAATATAATATTTATTACGCTTCTGTTCTTAAATGTTTAAAAATATTCAAGAATTTTAATAATTTTCGGTGTATTTTAGGATGATTTAATTTATTATTTGAAATTTTGATAGTAGATTTTCATCAAATAAAGTATGATACATTATATATTATAATGAATAGTATTTGGAATAAAATGCTTGAAATGTATTAAGAGACACAATGCATGTTGAATTCTTTCATTCCATTATTTTTGTTCTTTAAAGACATTTTAATAAAACGGTACCTAAAGCCATCAAATTTTGAATACCGTAGTCTTCCACCAGAATATGGGCACCAGGAACTCGAATTAGGATTGGTTTTATTCTCTGTCTCATGTCAAATTGTTTATTATCTGTTTATGTGAACAACTTTAAGTGACACTCATATAATATTTATTACGCGTTTGTTCTTAAGCGTTTAAAAATATTCAACAACTTTTAATAATTTTCTCTGTATTTTAGGAGAATTTAATTTATTATTTGAAATTTTGATATTAAATTTTCATCAAATAAAATATGATACGTTAGATTATAATGAATAATATCTGGAATAAAATGCAAGAAATGTATTAAACACAAAGCATGTTGAAATTTTTTCTTTTCACTATTTGGGTTCTTTAATTACATTTTAATAAAACGGTTCCTAAAGCCGTCAAATTTTGAATACCATAGTCTTTCACCCGAATATGGGCTTCGATAAGCTCGAATTTAGAATTTGTTTTATTATCTGTTTCATACTTGGTGCGAGCAGTGGTAACACTGTACAGAATAAAACATTTTTATCCCCAGCGCGCGAGACTGTAGATCGGAAATTGTAAAGATATGAGGTTTTTAAATATTTTCTGATTTCACTGCTGAATCCAATTTTTAGTGACGTAAGCGCCAAGAATGTCATATTTAACAAATAAAGTAAACACACAAAATATTAATAATAAAAAGACAAAAAAAATTGTAAAGCCGTTATAGTAAGAAAGCTGAACATTGAATGATAAACTGAGAAAATACTGTAAAAAAACAGAAAACGTTATGTCAACACTTAACGCTGCATCGAGAGTTCTAAACGTAAAGTTTTTGTAATTTTGCTATTGAATATTATATAGCGTAAGTGCGAAGAAAATAGTGCTTATTAATAAAGCTAAAAAAACTTCTAGAAGGCAGAAGAATTCGGCTTTTTTAAAATGTTCTTGAACTTCTATTGTGGGATATCAGGATTCTGTTGTAGAACTTACGCAATAGAAGTGGTATTCTGCAACTTCTATTGTGTGAGTAACTAATCACAATTATGCGAAATATGCTATGTAAGTAACTTTTCATACCGTAAATGGCATCAAGTCACTTTACTTCTCACGTTATTCTTGCAAAATAACCAAGCAAATTCCTATTCTTAAAATCTTTATTATAATTTCCACAATTAAGGACTCAGGAACAAATATAATAATTATTTTCTTTTAATTTAGCTAGTTACTATCACCTAACTTACAAAATTTTGGTTTTTCGTTATAGCCTAATGATTTATAATGAATTTAAAGTGACGTCCCTTTCTACTTGTCAGCATTTAACAATAACGTTTAATATAAATTCAAAGAAAAATTTAAATGCCATTCATGTTTGATTGAGATATATTGTTCAGATATATAATTTTTTGATAAAAATTCTTCAGGTTTAGAATAACTATGTTCTCCATCCCTTCTCATATCCAACTAACCCCTTCGCTGGAGTACCAACCGAACTTGGTACTCATTTTGCCGACCCACTTAAGGGATGAAAGGCTGAGTCAACCTTGCCCAGCCCAGGGATCGAACCCCTGGCTTGTGTTGCAGCTGCGCGACGCTCTAGCCACTTCGCCAACGGGCGGTCAATTTACGATTTAGCTTAGTTTTAATATGAATTTCTACATTTTGCGTAAGCCATAAATGCTGGATGGTTCTGTAAGACTTCTTTTCAATTATTTAAGTTTTTAATAAAATGTTCTTTTATACCTCACTCACATTTCTGTTTTATTAGCATAACATAGCGACAATTCACTTAATTTTTCTAGAATCTCGACTTAGTGCATGCCTCCCAAAAGAGAGATACTCTAAAGATAAATAAAAGGCCGATAGCATTCCCACCCTCTAAAAATAGGAAATTTTCCTCCAGGAGGAGAATTTCTCTTAGTTACTGACTCCTGTTTTGTATCAAATATTCCCAAAAATGAAAACATGAAATATTAACTAATTGAAACTAGTAGAGATATTTTAAGGTATTCCATTTATCAGAGGTGTTTTAAAACACTATCTTGCTCTTCACCTCAAGCTCTGTTTTACAGATTTAGGTATATTGCTTCAAGTAGCAGAAACATGTTGTTACTTATGCTCACTTGTCTGACGTAGACAGCCCAAGACGACGAAATTATTCGTGGCAAGAAGAGCTAAATTACGCCTCTCGCTGTAAACAGCCTTGAGCACTTAACAGCTGACAGTGCGATTTGGCTCAGTTCCGCCCCCAATTTTGACTTAAAGCACCCCAGGGGGACGGGTCCGAGGATTTCCGACCCCTCTTCCCTTCCATCAAACCACACGGAAGTACGTTCGGCTTGCTGCATATTTAGATTGCCCCCATACTGCGCCGACAGAATACATTTGCAAACATCCATGCCTTCTCCAGGATTCGAACCTGGGCCCTTCGGCACGGCAATCAACGACGCCAACCACTATACCGGTTCGGCGGCAGCAGAAACATCTTTAGTGAAGTTTTAAAAAACTAAAATATAAGGTCTTCCATACCATTTTGAAGTACAGCGGTTAGCATTATCAACTAGAAAAATGGAAGCCTTGGAGTTAACTTACAGTATGTAGTTGATTTATAAAAGATCGTACTCCAAGGGCATCTAAAGATCATATAGGAAAGGAAGGAAACCTGAAGGAAAACATTGTTGCAACGCGATTTGTCTATCTAAGCATACCCTATAATGCTTCCAGAAATCTACTGTTAAGCGTTAGCGTATGAAATTAACCCATATCATACCAAGCACTGAAAAAATTAATATTTTTTACTAATTCTTAAATATGTGTTTCTGTAAGTTTATGTATACATATAAAATCAGAAAATTTACCAAATATTTAATAGTTTGATCAATACAGCCTGACCATAGGACAATGGTATAATCCATTACTAATCATTTTTAAGTATGTGGAGTGGGAGACAGCAGCTTAAACATAGTCCAACCTTACATTGTTTACAGATAGTTATTGGTTTGCTGCGCAAGCTTTTAGCTTGTATCTTCTTTGTCTATTTTAAAGATTTTTCACAATAACATATTTATTTTGAAGCTTTAGAAAATCTTCATTAACCTTTTGAAAACTCAGTTTTCTGCAAGATGGTTTTCTTGGAATAGAAAGTGCCAAATAGGCAACTGTTATGTGTTTTTGAAAATCAAGCATGCCCATACTATCATCACTAAATCACTGGCGGAGCTTCCATGAAGCAACAAATGCTGTTTTAAACGCATTAACAAATAAAGGCCATTACTTCTTCTTTCCTTGAATTGAAGTAACATTAGTTGCTGCATGATTATCAAATAGGTCAACTCCGCTCTTATATTTATTGTAGGATACAGCGCACATTGGGATATTTACCCGTTTTAACATTTACTCTTCTTTCTACGATTGACACTTTTTGTTTCTTCAAAATTGGACATTGCAGAACAACGCAACTGTCATTCTATCGAAATTCTGCAACTTTGGTTTTTGAATCAAAACTGCTACCTTCAGAGCTGCGTTCCATTTTTGACATTATTTTAAAGGTTATAAATGGTCATTTAGACATTCTGTGTTCTCTAACAGTTCCTTCAGAGAAGAAGGTTTTATTTGCAAGAACAGATAATAATTCATGAGAAGTAAAGAAATTATCCATTTAAATCTTATGTGTCTCAGGGTTTATAATTATTGACAGAAAATTCTGGACAGTAGTATGAGATAATAGTTCATTCACGATATTCTTAGTTGTTTTCTTCTTTTGTGTTATTGCATTTTTTTCTTCTCCGAAATTCAAACATGCGAAAACGAGAGAAATTTGATCTACTTTGATGAGTTTCAAAATACAAGCTAACTTCAAGAGTCAATGCTTGAAACATTTACTCAACTCCCTCCCACATTTCACACACCTGTCTGTTACGTAATGTGCACCTGCCAGTTAGACTAGAGCGCCTGGGTTAGTTAAATAAAAGCAATGTTTGAAATGTAACAGAGAAAGAAAGGGTTATCTTCATTACAAACTGATGGGAATTTGGTAGTAGTGAATCTTACCATCGTCCTATTATTAGGACAGTTAAAAATGCAAGGAAAATTCATCTTATTGGCAAACTTTTTTGATAATGGTTTTTACTGATATAAAAATATGGAATATTATCTCAGTAAATTTATATCCATGCTTTTCTTGGAGCTCAATTTTAATAAACTTGTACTTTGAAAACATAAGCAGAAAACGTCAAAAATCCCCATTTAAAAAAATTAATAAAAAGTATCTAAATTAATTCTAACTTGCGGTAAAGCCAAATGTATAGTTAAATGATTCCTAAAGAACAAATCGTCTTTAATTTGAATTAAATTGTTTCAAACCTTTTATACAAAGAAAATTTATGGACATTTTTAGGACGATGAGGAAATATGGGCTAACTGACTTTCATTTCGAATACCCTTTTGGTGATTGCAAATATCCTTTTTATCCACTGAAGATTTCGGTTCAATTACCAGCCAGAGTTCATCTCGTTCTTCAGGAAGTCCTGCTAGAAAGCTTATAACTATCCATCCCAAGGAAACGAATATATCAACAACATTTTGACGGAAACATCATCTCCTAGAAAACACTGCTGTGACGGATGAGTAGCTGGCGATGAATGTAAATCAGAGAAAGTCGAGCAAGACACGTAGGGACAGCTGTACCTTCCCTCAAAAATCATACTGTTGTGAAATCAATCAGTGGTTCGTAAACATATCCAAAGAGAACAGCATTGGACAACCAAGTTCAAGTAACTTCATACGAAGCTCTCCTTAGTTTTTGAAACGTCTTTTACATTGCATTTTTACAAAAGACACCTTCAAAAGAATTTAAATAATTTAAAGTCTTACGTCAGTTACTCTTGTAAAAGTTTTGTTCTGTACTAAGATAAAAATAAAAGTGCTGATAAAAGAATCAACCTCGTTCATTTTTCTACACTGGTTATCATAAATTAAGGAAAAATCATAAAAGTAGCGATAACTCCCTCAAAAATAAGCCAAACCGTATAAAATTTCAATATGTTGCCAAGTAAGAGTAGCTGAGTAAAACTGCAATATATAAATTAGTGGAGCTGCACTCAGAATACGTAATCTGCCAGAAGCATAAAAGTCCATGTTTCAGAGCAAGCCACATATTTCACTGTGATAGTGACATCAGAAGTCTGAGATAGCCAATTCGTAACGATGACCTCCAGGCATCATTTGCCTCCAGAACTACAATGAAGAGCCATTGGGAAACTAGAGGCAGGACAAAGTCAAACAGAAGTGGCCAGATGGCTAAATGTGTCTCCTTCTGTGGTTCATGTTCATAGACTTTGGAGGCAATTTCAAACCACAGATTCGGCATCCAGGAAGTTCAGCCAAGGACGGCCAACTGCTACGACTAACGCCGATGACAGATATTTGACATTATGTGCATGCAGGAATAGAACAGCTACTCCGACTCTTCTTAGATCCTCCCTTGCTGAAACCATCGGAAGGTTGGTGTCAATGTTAACTGTGCGAGGAAGGCTTCACGAAGGTGGTCTGTATGCGAGGCGACTAGCCATTTGCATGCCGCTTACGTCACGCCATAGCAGGAATTGTTTGCAGTGGGCACGACAGCAAGTCCCCTGGACGCCTGATCAATGAAGGGCTGTTCTCTTTACGGATGAGTTCAGGTTAATTCTAGAAGCGATAGTAGGCGTTATTTGATATGGGATAACCTGGAACCCGTTATCATCCGTCAAACATCCGTGAAAGAGATGCATACGGAAGAGGCAATGTCTGTGTTTGGGGTGGCATCTTTTTGGGTGGACGCAAAGACCTCCCTGTCATTCCAACGGGAACCTTGAATGCTTAGGTTTATAGAGATGACATTCTTGATGCTTATGTGCCCCATATGCCGGGATAATAGGTGATGCTTTCCTGTTACAGGACGACAACGCACAACTACACAGGGCTCGCATCGTAGATGATTATCTTCAACAGGAAACAATTATGCGCATGGAGTCGCCAGCTCGATCCCCAGACTTGAATCCTATGCAGCACGTTTAGGATGCTTTAGAGAGACATCTAGCTGGTCTCATTCCGCCCCCTCAGACACTTTCTGAGCTTGGAAATGCTTGCAAGAGCAATGGCTCTCGTTTCCTATGGAACTAATAGACCGCATAATTGAAAGCTTCTAGAGGCGATCATATTCCATTTTGAAGTTACGTTTCCTATAACAAACTGAGACCTTCGATTTGTTCATTTTATATATGTGCCAATTTCTATACTACCATAATTGTCTGGTAATTTCTTTATATGTTATTTGATACCTTACTATGTGCTGTATACTGTGGGTAAGTTTCATAAAATTCTGCATGTAACTTTTTCCGTAATTGTGATGTTTGTGGTTTTTCCTTAATTTCTGATAACTAGTATATTTCTGTACAAAGCACCTCCTTTGGTATTCTCCGATGATCATCTTCACACTACAAAGGTAAGTCAGCTTATCCTTTTTCTGAATATCTATACATCCTGAATGAGGGAAAGAAAAATTTATTTGTGAAGTATGTTTTATTTTGAACCTTGTTATGTTATAAGGTATATCTCCCACATTCTTAGCGTGCCTTCGTGGTGTAATGGTCAGCACACTTAGCCGGTATTTCAGAGGTCCGTGGTTCGATCCCCGGTGAAGGCAATGCATATTTTTCATCTCTCCTGCTTGTAATTAACCTAATGTCTCTACAGTGGCGCCCGAACTAAAAGGGTTGTGGATGATGACTCTCCACACCCAGGATTTGGCGACTAGGTCCCCTAAAACCCTAGTCGCCCTTTAAAAAGGGGAGTATATAAGGTATATCTCCCACATTCTTAGCGTGCCTTCGTGGTGTAATTGTCAGCACACTGAGCCGGTATTTCAGAGGTCCGTGGTTCGATCCCCGGTGAAGGCAATGCATATTTTTCATCTCTCCTGCTTGTAATTAACCTAATATCTCTACAATGTCTAGTACTCATCTTTAGTTTTTAATGTTAGGATTTCTTTTGGCTTCTGATATTGCTTGACAAATCAAAATTTGTTTTGATTTGAGTATATGTAACCCTAGTATTGAGTATTTGTACCCAAAAGTTCTGACCTAACAAATGTCTTTGAGACCCATATATGTTCAAAGTTTGATATACATAACTGCAGATGATGTTTTTTTTTTATTGGGATAAAATAGATATTATAAAATAAATGCTCATTAATGCTTCTAGAGAATGATCACATATTTTTAATCTTTTCCTTATTTAACCTTATGAAATATACTTACATTTTTATTCTTAAATTTATACATTCATAAATATGATATAGCAGAACATAGATTTCGAATGATCACTATGCTAATACTTTCGGTTTTATGTGGAAAAAATAAATATAACTATCTTCGACTTACATAGGGTTCATAAGTGATTGCTTTAGTTGAAGTTAATAATTTTCAATTGTTGAAGAAATCGTGTTCCTCGAAATTCGGTGGACGCACTAAATTGTATTACTTCTGCATAATAAATGTGTAAGCATAATGCTAATAGAGAACACTTAGATGCGTACAAAAGCAGAGTTTCAGTTATCCATTCCAAAGTGTGCTGAGCTTATTAATGGTAAAATTAAAGCAGCATAATTTAAAGAAGCAACATACTTCTCATTCCCAAACACAATTCTCAAACTTAAACAACAACAGTTCCTAATTCCGTCGCGAGCTCTGAAAAGGGCAAACTTAATTAACTCCCGCTAACATCATAATTTGTATGACGCATAATTTGTATTTGTATACGTAGAAGCTTTACCTTAATTTAATATCAGTCAGCTTAAAAGCCAGCTTCCCACTCTTTGAAGCAGATCCAGATGATTGACCAGAAGACCTCGTGAGCGTGAAGTACCTATTAATGTGTTCTCTGAAGTATCCTCCACGAGAAGCTTTTACAATCAGTGGGGATTAAACGAATGTTAAGGATTCTTCAAAAGAGGATGGTAATGCTGAAGGTCCAGTATTACTTCTGCTTGCATCGTTACATTCACTTGAAGAGAGATTCTTAATGGATATTTAGAGGACGAAACATTTATGATATGAGACAATGGCCATTAATGAAGGCTAGGTGTGATTTTTAGGCCCCTTGAAAGGATATTTATTGTAATCGCTAAGCAAATAATAGCCTCGCAACGTAGAAGCTCATAAAAGGCGTATGCTATAAAATAGCTATGAGGAAACATTAGGAATTTATGTACGAGAGTGAAACAAATTCTGTAAAAGAAAGAACGAATATTTTTTCGAAAAACTATCTATAACGAAGTTCATGAAATCATTCATTTATCTATATATAATACTTAACAATATTTTAGATACGTGCTCGCACTTGTAAAGACTACCATAATGTCACAAACTGAAATTCGTAAATCCTATATAATAAAATTGGTTTTATTTAATTTATCACTCCGACGCTTTCATAAAATTTGAAATAATAAGTCTTATCTGTCATTGGTGTAGCCTGGAGCAATAGGGGATAATTAATTATGCGTTGGAGAAGAGAATACTTTATATTCTACTCAGTTTCTGCTTCAAGATCCTGCTATAAATTTGCTTTGATGTTTTTCATTTCGAGAGCTTTTTAATAATTTGAATACTTGAAATGCTGTTTTATAATCACTTCTAAGTCTACTACTACATTGATATAGTTATCTCTAAAAACAAAGAGTCTGTGTGTGTGTGTGTGCCTTTCGTTCGTGTTGCGAGTAAGCTAATAGACCCAGGGCCACGAAATTTGGTACATAGATGTATCTACACAAGAGCCAGTGCACCTCGAAGCCATTTTTTTGAAATTCGAATTAGAATTTTTTTTATTTTATGTTTTGTGACCAAATCGCGTCATTTTGAGACATAATGGGCTACAGGAAAGCGAGATTTCGCTCTATACATTTCATAGGATATAAAGAAATTCAAAAATTTTGTAACTGATTCTGAAGTGTAATTGAAGAGAGCTCGAATAAGTAAAAGAGCTGTATCTCTAAAGGTTTAGATAAAATCTTCAATGCTGATATACTTCATATATTTTCCAGGCAGCAAAATATATAGTAAGCTAAGGATTTAGCTTACGACTCGTCATTAACACTGAGCAGTGCATACTGATCTTGAATGATTTATGATGTGTCAAAACTATTAGGCATTACATATTCCAATGCAAATCAATATTATAGCCAATCTATCATTCTTCAAAAGCTACAATTAAAATGTCTGTTGTCCTAATATGGATGGTAATCAAAACATCCTTAAAGATTGTAATTAACCTTCAAAGATTCTGGAATTAATACCATATAGTAAACGTACGAGATGCAAGCGTTATTGAAATGTGTCCATGCTATGAAGTAAAATGTTTCGTAGCGATATTTTAAGAATCCCATTTAAGGAAAGGAATTACATAGCTATTATTATAATCAATTTATAAGTTTCAACGTCTTTTACCACTGTAAAAAGTGACTAGTTTTTTAATGTGTAATGTAAAATGTGACTAGTCAAGAGACTTATTTTTATGTCTAAAACTAAAGATGACTTTGAGAAGGGTTAAAGGACACTTTTATTTTAAACTCAGTAAGATGAACAGAAGGCACTGCTGGTGCTTACAAAGTCCACCAATAATTATGGTGAGAACTCAAAGTAAAAATATAAAGGTAGAACTAAATATACATACCTAATAACCAAAAGCTACAAAGAGCAATTTTTATCACGAAATTGGCTAGGATCACACGGGCATAAAATTAACTGTCGTGAAGAAACAACACCGAAGACAGGAACTCTTATCTAGAATAGCAAAACTAGAAACGTGGCCATCAAACGGCAGGACATGCTCTGACTTAACAATATATCAAAGCTTCACATAAATACAGGCGATCTAACTTGCATTCTGTTGCAACACGGAAAACAGTCTCTTGCAAAACGTAAGGAAGGAAGTGACAGTAAAGATTCCAAACATTAATGCAAATGAAATAATCCTTATAAATTGATGCCAGAAAGATTGAGATTAGAATTCAGCAATTTTTTGTGTTAATCTTCAGTGTTTGCGGAATGACACCAGAGCAGTTTCACTTGGCAAAATAATCACGAAAATTAATATTTTTTTAAAAAAATGAATTAAAATTTGCAAAAAAAAGGTACTAAGTGAAAATAATTGCTAATTTTTATAAATCTAAGAAATATATGAACCGAAATTAAACATTAACAAACAGTTTCGAAGAAAAAAACTACCTGATAAATAACACATTGTTCTGCAACATTACACAATGACGTTGTAGGGGGGGAAAGGGGTAGGTTATTTTGGATTTATTGCATACAATGTTAAATTTTTAGTGTTTTGATTTAATTAAAACTGTTAATTAACAGTGGAATATTTTAAGGTAGTAATATTCTTACCCAATACGGATTCATATCGAATCAGCAGTAACTAATCCTGCTTATTCATGAGTTTATTCCTTTTACTATATTTTCGCTTATGTAAATAAACAACAACAAGTGAATGATTGCCTCAATAGAACGCCAGGAAACAAAACATGCAAAATTTAAAGAACTGGAATTTTAGAGAGAAGTCTAGATTAAATTAATATTCTGAAATTTCCGTTTGAAGTTTGCACAAAATATTATCTTCGAATTGAAACGTTCATTCGAATATATATACTCTAAATTCTAGAAGCATAAAAATACCGTACGGATATAAGTTACTTCATTTTTCCGTTCTAAGAATCATATCCTTATTATCTTAACTACATGTACAGCAAACATTATTATCAGCAACGCTGACGATAGCTGTGTACATACCAAATAGATGAGTTACAGCATTATGTGAGAAAATAACAGATGTGTGTAGTCTAGAATAGTGGTGCTTCGTACTCGATGGAGAAGAACATATAAACCGTAGAAATTTAATAATAAATGAACTAGCTTGCTCCAATTGAAAATTTTGGCAATAACAATGGATTGTTTGTATTCTTGGTGTACACACTAAGAGAAATTCGCTAAGTAAGGCTAATTACACATATATTACTGGTAGGAGCATGAGATCATTTCTTTCGTATTACTGTTGTTGTTATTATCATTATTATGTTTTTGTTATATATTGGTACAATAAATTGTTTCTGAAAAATGCATGATTGTTTCGTGTTATTACATAATGATAATGTAATAAAACAGTGACGCCCAAGCGGTACAGTAGTAAAGGAGTATACTGCGATATCGAAGGGCCCGGGTTACGTATATTACTCGTAGGAACATAAGAGGATTTCTTTCGTATTACTGTTGTTGTTATTATTATTATTATGTTTTTGTTATATATTGGAACAATAAATTGTTTCTGAAAAATGCATGATTGTTTCGTATAATATAATAAAACATAATGATAATATAATAAAACACTGGCGCCCAGGCGGTATAGTAGTTAAAAGAGTCTACTGCGATATACTACTGGGTTCGAATCCCGGAGAAGTCACAGATGTTTGTAAATATATATAGTGTCTGTCCAGAAATAGGGGTACTCTAAATATGCAGCCAGCCGAAAGTTCTCTCGAGAGTGGTAGTGGAAGCGTTGTGGGAGACCCTCAGACACGTCCCTCCGAGGTGCTCCCCGTTAAATTTGGGAGCGAAACGGAAAAGTCGGGTCGTTACCTTACAAGGTATTTCTCCCGCCTTCTTAGCATGCCTTGGTGGTGTAGTGGTCAACATACTTGGCGCGTATTCGAGAGGTCTGTCGTTCGAGTCCGGGCGTAAGCATTGCTAATTTTTCACATCTCTTGCTTAGAAATAACCTATATGGTTCTCAAGGCTCTTGCCAACAACAGCTGCAATCTTGCTCTCCTTGGCACGATGCATTTCGTGAGCTTATTCGGATGTTACTGCAAGACAAGTGAGACAAGTCACAGCAACACAATGGCATAATAAAACATTTTCCATTAGTAATCAATATTTGATGTTAACTTTTAATTTTATAAGGTTATTTTTCCTTTAAAATTGAAAGCAATACTTGATCTATCAGTATCTCTACACTTTAACAATTTCATCTTCTGCACTAAACGCAGTTTCATGATTAGCAGATTTCATGCAGATTATCGTTGTAGCAAAGAATTAAAACAACGGGAAATTTCGAAAGAATGGTATACGAGAAGAATTATTAATCCCAGTTCTCCTATGAACAATAGAATGCAATTTGCATATAATCGCAGTCTACCGTTTCACACTAAATTAAAAGCGTTTACCTGTCACAATTCGAGCATATATACACATATTTATAATTAAGTTTTAAATTTTCTTCCCAGAAACGAAACGCACAGTTTAGCTTATGTTGTATCATATATTTATCGAAGTTATGATATTTAATCTGTTGTCATAATTTAACAACATTTAACTTCAAGCTTAGTTTATTGAGGAAATATTAAAACTCTGAGCTTTAATATGCTTGGAGCTATCGAATTCCTAAACTTACTGGTGCGTATCTCGATATATCGGCTCTCAAGCAATATTTGACTGGAATTAATCTGAAACCGGTTGTTTCCGTTAATCATAGATTATGGAAAATTTGATGCGCTGGTGCTTATGCTTCCAGAATGTCTTTGAGAAGAAAAATGGCTTATAGTTTAACGCACAATTTAGTAAAGTTATTACATAAATCTGGGAAGATTATACAATAATATGATCCAAAGATTTTATGATTTAACATTTAACGGAGGATTTCAAATTTCAAAGCCAGAAATGGCAGGCACTTTCAATCAAATTCCTATAAACTTGCAATAAAATGCATTAAATATCTGTTAACGTTTTGGGGTTAACATTCTGCGTTTGTCGTCATTATCAAAATGATGAATTCAGTAAATAACAGCTTATGGAATTTTAAAATAAATATGAGGCATGCGTCTGCTACATGTTTGTGGAAAACATTACTTCCTTCTATAAGGTATTTTCTCCCTCCTTTCTGCATGACTTCGTGCTGTAACGGTAGCAAACTCGTCGTGAATTCGAGACGGCCAGGGTTCGAGTCCAGGCGAGCGAATTTCTCATTTTTCATGTCTCTTTTTTTCAAAATAGCTTAATGACTCTACAGTGGCGGCCGTACTAAAAGGTGGTGGATGATGATTCTGCTGTTACCTCGGATGACAATTCTTCACCGCCAGGATTTGGCTTTTGAGTCCAATAATCCTCAGTCGCCGTTTAAAAGGGAGAGTATATAAAGTATTTTCTCCCACTATCTGCATGCCGTCATGGTGTAAAGGTAGCACACTCGGCGAATATTCGAGAGGTTCAGGGCTCGAGTCCCGGCGATGACATTTTATGCCTCCTACTTTAAAATAATTAATTACTCTACATCTATCTCTACTGTTCTCCTGAAATACCCATTATAAGCAAGGAAATATAGTACTTTCTAATAAAGCAAACTCAGAGCACTTCAAGCCTCCAATTTGGATATTATTATAACGGATTTACGTTATTCGAGGTTTTAAAATTCGGTTGAAATTTACTAAAACAAAAATGTGATATGTCTGTTTATTAAGAGCATGAAACTTAAATAATTATGAAGTATTAAGAAATTTCAAAAACAAGGAAAAAATTCATAGCAAAGATAAATATGTTAGTATTAATTATATTAATAATGGAAAAGTAAAAAAAAAGTGTATAAATTACTTTTATATACAAATTAAAGCAATAGTAAAAGAAAAGTGGTGTAAATTACTTTTATATGAGTGCAAAATTAATTAAAAAAATTTACCATATTTTTAAACACACTAATTTAATAATATTTTAAAACATGGAAAGCAAATCTTTCTTACAAAACGAACGCATAAGTAAATAAATTTTTACATAAGAAATTTTGTTTAATAATTTCAACAACACTCTGTATTTATTAAACTTTTCCTCCGTTGAAGTTTCCTATCACCTTTGAGTGACCGAAGGTACTACCTTCAGTAAGGTTTAGCAGTGTCTGTAAAATTAAACATTCATTTTTGGTTATTCAAACATTTTAATTTAAGGCTAATTTCTTAGGATTTGCTCAAAGAAAAATTAGGTAAATGAAAAAAGAAAAGATGTGTATAAATAAACTGAACTGTAAAATTCGAGATCAATGCAACCTCTTGCAACAGCAAGAATAGTAATAAGCAGATTTTTGTGCTATTTTAACACTGACTTGTTGGAGATACTGAACTACGAAATAAAAAGTGAATGTAAACAGCATAAAATATCCAAATTAATGTTACGAAATGCCCAGCTGCGGTAATATAGATTCCTCGGAAAGCGAGGTTAGGGTTGCCAGAAAGTGGCAAGGGAAGGCAAAGTTGCCAGGTTTGGCAATAAATCGCCCATTTGATGACAAAATCGACGATATGCCATAGACGGAGCGAAAACATTTTAAAACGAATTCTTACCGGTTTTGCCTAAAATGTTCTCGCAGGCAGGTCAAAAGCTGTAAATGCCCTGCATGTACGCGGAGTAGCAGTGTATCGTGAAGAGTATCTTGAATGGATTGAGTTCAGTAGTAGTGCTTTGAGTTCAGAGATCAGCTTGAGAGCGATAAACCGAGTCGGGAGCTGTTCTTTAGTGCTTGGCCGCGAAACTCTCTTCACCGTTATAGCGTGATAGCCTGAAAGCTGTGTTGCTGATTATTTCAGCATGTTTATTGTAATTTTTTGACGACTGCGTAATACTGACATCCTGTGTAATACTGACGCATAAACTGTGGTTTGAAATCGCTCCAAATCCAAACCATAGAACTCAAAAAGATTTTTAAAATTCCTGCTTGACAATATGAACCAGCCTGTGTGATAAATCTCACAATAGCCCTGTATTTTTTACCATAATCAGTTTAATATATAAACAGACAAACAATATTAACTTCGTTGTTCTATGAAAATAATTCTGCTACAGTAAATAGAAACCAGAAATGGAAATCGCTGATTTATATAGGGTATAAAGTACTTTAACTTGAGAAAGAAGTCACAGTATTGCATATTTGATGGTCTTGGTGTGTTTATATATTTCATGTCAGAGAACAATATTTTAATTATCAGTAACCAAGTTACGTTTTCAGAAACGCTTGTCATTTTCAGAGTTAGTCTCTACTGCAGGAAGTTATTGGGGCAGAGTTCACTGCATCATTACTCACAGAGTCTGTAATAAGCAACTGGAAGTCAAATCAAGCAAAAGATAAAAATATTAGTCAAAAGATAAAAATGCTTTATCTATCTTGAGTCATAACGAACTGCCTCTTTAATAATACCCACATAATATCGTAGAAAAGAGGGTAGCTAAAGAAAATGGTTATTCCGTTTCAGCAAAATTTGTTTCGAGAAACACTTCCGAAATTTAAAGAAGCTTAATTCTGAAAATTAAAGAACGTACGAGCATAGAAACGGTTTTTGGGTAATGGGTGTC
Organism: Stegodyphus mimosarum; assembly: GCA_000611955.2. Classification (NCBI taxonomy): domain Eukaryota; kingdom Metazoa; phylum Arthropoda; class Arachnida; order Araneae; family Eresidae; genus Stegodyphus; species Stegodyphus mimosarum. The sequence goes on from KK112590.1 coordinate 60,564, forward strand.
CCGATTTAGTGAATCTAGCATTAATATTTTAGATATTAATAATTGTCAGTCTCCCGATAACCACATAATTATAACTAGTATTCTTAGAACGGTAAAATTCTTTTTCCAAATGTTAATGATTGCCCAGCAGCGTCTAGCAGTGAAGTCCCTGAACACTGGTAGTTCGGCCCGAGGTTCGATCCCGCGAACGGGCAGGTGGCAAGGACATTTTCGTGGTTTTCCCCATGCATAACACGTTGATACAAAACCAGATTTTTACTGATTAAAAACTTTTTATTTTCTAATCCGTTTTGTTCGTTATACATCTCAGGTGTGAACTCAGCTCTATCATCTTATCGATGGGCCGTAAAGGATCATTAATTCTGCATAGAAATTATTACAAATTTAGTTTCAATTTTATTGATTAAATTTATAACGCAAAGAAGACGTAGTCAAGTGAAAGGTGAATAAAGCTAATTGCTTTCCATTGAACATTTAAGACATTTTTTTTGTTATTATAGGCGCTGTTCTAAGTCAGTTGCATGCTTAATTACCTGCTTGCTCCAATAATAAGTGAATCAATATAAAATATTTAATAAGTGAATGCAAAAAAAGGAAGGGGAAGGAGGAGAACTTAAAATACGAGAATTTCAAATGATTATCTGCCACCATAAAATGAAGTCTATCATTAAAAGGGAATATATATTTATTTACTTCTTTAGAGATTAAAAGAGCCATACATATACTATGGGTATCTCCTTGAATAAAAGTAGCCCCTACAACAAACAACTTATAAAGTCATTAAATCATTATTATTGAAAAAATTATAAATCAACTCTTGCTTCTTCCTGTATTTCGTTTTGGAATATAAAATGTTATAAACAGAAAATATTAAAACAACAAATTGCACATTACCGTTTGCAAAAAATGCATACAGTAGAAATCTTGATCATAACCATTCAGTTTTATTTTCAATGAATGCTAATATACAGAAGAAAAAAATTAGAAATTTTGTAATCAATATATTGTATAATATTAAAGACATATTTTGCTTAACAGAGATATAGTATAAAATAGCACTTGCTGTAAAAGATTTCAAAGAGGTACAATATATTATAACATTTGAAATGATTAACTTTCATATTATGAAGAGAAACTCACTTTTAGAATATCCAAGATAAATAGATTTCTGGATATAATAATTTAATTATACCTAAGATAAATATATTTCTGGCTATAATAATCTAATACGTATCTCTGGATTTTCAGGCGTTTCTAATTTCCACATGTAATGAACAGTATTTTATGACTGGTCGCAAACAACAATATTTCTTTCAGACATTTACAAGGAAAGAAAAGACAGTTTGGAAACTTTAAATTCATTCTAGCATTTCGCAAATAACTTTATTACTAAAAATTTCCAAAAAACGTTTTCAAGAAGCTGTGTATCGTTTTCATTAGATCGCTTGCTCGAGGTTTGCTACAAATAATTCACTCAAGCAAACTGGCAACAAATTTTGTTTCATGTGAACTCAAAATTTGATTATTGAAAATTATAGCACTTTCTGGAATGTGCGCAGACATTTTCTTGGAAAGTTGATATAGAGAACCATCATCGTTGCTGCCTATATCATATGCTATAGCTGATAATTTCTTGATGATCGCGAGCATGCGCATGGAAAAGTTGCAGTCCGGCAATTATTTTATATCATGAAAAGATTTAATAACTTGAAACAATTCCTAAAATAATTTGCTTAAAATACAGTTTTAATGGATATTTCAATCATAATCATTAATTAAGCATTTGTCCATGAATCATTGGTAATGGCATGAAATAATTTCTGAAGTTCATTGTAACTAAAGTAAACTGAAAGAAAGTTTTATCGGAATTTCATTTCCTAGGTCTTTTAAATATTTCTTTCATGTATGAAATTTTGTTAACACCTACTGTAGACAGATTTAATCTATATCAATGTTCATTCTTTGGATGTGTTTTATGATTTATTAGATTTCTCGCATTACACAAATTTCTGGATAATTACAATCTGATGTATTTGTTAAACTTCATTTATTACGCAGATGTTTATAACTGAACTACCAAGGTTTAATAATAAATATCATATGAACATTAAAACATCTTATGGCTTTTCTATGTGGATAAATATTTATTACCATTCTCTGTCATACTGTTCTATCATTCTCAAATGTAACATGAGTTTCAAGCTCTGAACTATCTTTCTTGCAAGATTATTCGTATAGCTTCTCATCATTAGAATAAGTGGTACTAATTCCGTTAGAGCGGCGTCAGTTAAAAATACGCCACTTTCTTTTTTTTTGCCACCAATTGTTGCCAAGTATAAAATTATGAAATAATAGTAGAATTCAAAAGACTAGAAAAAAATTAGTTCTGTAAAAGTCACCTTTTTTTTAATTTCATAATTCTTAAAGAAAGTAAATTGTTCATTTCAATTTTTTAATCTAGACTATTCTACAACACATTATAAAATGTAACAAAACAAAACGAAATTAATCTAAACAAGTGGCATAAAAAATTCTACAAACAAATAAAAAATAACAAAACAAAGCGAAATTCAATCTAAACAGGTGGCATAAAATTGCAAATATGATTCAATATTATAGAAAGGATTAAAATTTTCGGGTATAACTGACGCCACATAAATTCTATCAAATATGACTTTAAATAGTGACGAGCAGTTCCTCGCCGAGTGAGCTACCGTTACACCACGAAAGCATGCTGAAAGAAGGGAGAAAATAACCATACAAACTAATTAGTCCATGTTATAAACTTTAACTACGGTAAACTGATTGGTTAAGTTTACAGTAACATCGTAGTTTTGATGATTAATTGGTTAATTTATTATTACACCTAATAGAAAATTTTCATCGTTAAATATAAATCACTGATATCCTAATCATAGCAACCAATGAAACATCAGGCGTTTCATAACGATTCTATTCGCACAATAAATCTTAGATCTACGTAGAATAAACATGTTATTGCGATATTTAAAATTAAGATTGTTATATTTCAGATTTTACTTAATAATTCTAATTTATCAGAATTAAATGAAACTGAAGCTACAATATATAGTAGCTTTTACAAATCTAATTATTAATAGCTTTGCATGCCTTGATGTTAATCATTTCTGTCAGTGTCTGCTTTCTCTCCTTACACCACTATTGAAAAGAATGATTCCTGTATCGGTTCTAGGGATACGCGATGACCTGGGGGTTAATTGGAGTTTAATTATGAAATAAGTTTCAAATCACGATGTGATGAATGCCGTTGTTGTTTGGTAGGCACGGAGAAAATTACCGGCAGTGAAACAGAATAAATAGTTTCGGAGGGTATAATCATTTTCCTCGCGTAGGCTTCCGCTGTAAATTGCAGAACCTGGGAAACGGGTGCAGGATTTAATGAGGTGTTATTATAGTTGATCAGATGCAGCAAAGTCGGAAGTCTGTCCCCAACTAATGTTGAGTAAGTTTTAATGTGTACGAAAATTTGTTACAATAAATACTAATTTTAAATGCTCAAAGTTTTGAGTGCCGCAAGGATTAAAACTTCTCCATAAATAACTACTAAAATTAAAATCTATTATATTCTAGTTCACATAAGTTAAGAAAAAGAATTACGGATTGATTTTAACAAAGGTTAATATGAATAACTATACATTTGGTAACTCCGTCTTATACACATACAAGCAATAAAAAAATATGGTCAGTTTAATATTTTTGTAATAACTATTTCTGCTAGCATAGATAACATGCTTATTATATCTATATTTAACGAAAATGAGCGTAGTGTTTAATCTATAAACAACAAGCATAGATTTAAAATATTAGACTATTTAACATTTCATCAGTAGAAAATAATAATATGATACAAAAATGGTTTCGGAAGTCACTAATTTATTATAATAAGGTTTCATGCAAAAGAAATAAAACTATATAAATATTTAAATTAATTCAGAGTAGAAGATAAAAGTCATTAAATGTTGATTTCTATAGTACAAAGTCATTCAGTTTATTCGTAGAAGAAGAACTAAAAATGAAGAAGGCCATCGCCGGTATTAGAACTCCTAACCTCCCAATTACCAGATGAACGTGCTTTTTAATTACACTACAAAGGCGAGCGGTAAGAAGGGAAAAATGTACCATTCCTTCATAAAAGGCTACTTACTGAGCAGGCAGGGAATCAGTTGCCAAATACTGATGATTACGAATTATCGTCCGCCGTATCCCTGTTCAGGAGCCACTTATGGAATCGTGAAGTTTATTTAGAGGAGGAAATATCCAAAGTAAGATCTTCGTCGTGATACGAACTCAGGACTTTATGATTGCCAGCCGGACGTGCTTTTCAATTACATCACGACGGTATGCTTTAAGGAGAGAGAAAATACCTTACTCAGTGACTCACATTTCATATTAGAGAGTGTATGCAAACATTAGACGTGTTAGGAGTCTCAAGTTTTTTCAAAATTTAACGCAATTTTAAGAGTTTCTGAAATTCTTCGAATAATTTGCATAAGAATAAAAAAAATGTTTAATATTAAAATCGTTCAATTAAGGAAAAATTTTAAATAATGTTAACGATAATTAAAAACATAGTTTATAGAAATATATATATTTAATGTTTTAATGCGTAGGCGGAATCGGATATTTTTAGCGTCTTGTGGCTGTAGATAGGGCTGAGTGGAAAGGCATGATAACACATTTACCACAACTGAGCTTGAAGTATCACAATCTTAAATTTTGCGCATATCAAATCATGCTTTTGCAGACAAGATATCTTATAATCATAGTTGAATACAATATTCTCCATGTACACGAATTTCAAAGTACGACGTCATCTTAGCTGAGTAAGCATAGCAGCAAAGCGTCTGGTCAGGAGGATAGCTTAAGCGAAAGAGAGTGCCGCAACTCAAAGGAAGGAGGGAGGGAGTCAAAAAGTTTCAGTTCGAGTTTAAAAATGTTCTGGTTTACAATTATTTTGATTGAACAAGAGGTATCTGCATTAAACGTGGAAACATGGAAGATCATGGAAAGATTAACATGGAAAGCTCTCGAATTTGAAGAACAGATGAATTTACGGGGAGAGTATAAAATCTAGAATTGTTAATTTTGAATATATATATAGTATCTCTCTCTCTGTATATATATATAG
>KK112590.1:79403-136810 GCA_000611955.2 Stegodyphus mimosarum
AATATATCGAATTTCAAATTTAAAAATCAAATACAAATACAAATAAAATACTTAAATAATTGATTACTTAAATGATTAAAAACACTTAAATTTTGCGACGCAGAATTCGCAACACAACACACATGTATTCAGATGCAGTTCAGATTACGGCAAGTCTATGCGATAATATGACCTCTTGCGCTCGTTATGGCCAGAGTCCGCTGGGTGAAAATAAGGCATGCTCGTAGTTTACCTCGAACGCAAAGTCTCCACCGACTATACGTCATGACAGTCTAAGCTTAGAACATATGCAAGGCTACAGCGAACCTCTTCATGGCTTTTCACGGCTCATCCCGTAAAAGGGAATTGTGAACGTTTCTTTATATTGTTGCTAAAGTTAGCTCATCGTATCTTTTGATTCGCATCGGCATATACAGAATTTCAGAATTCCCCGCTCGAATCGAAAATCCAGCATTTTCTTTCAGGTCAGATTTTATGAGATTTATGCTTGCCACAGAAGTACCAGTCAAATCAGCAGTAAACGAAACCATTTCATTTCCGGATTTATTGGGAACATTCTTCCGAATTTTGACAAAAACATTTATAATGGTAATGTTAACGAAACTGGGTAGTGGTTTTAAAGCCTTATGAAGTTTTGAAAATTGTGCACATATTTCGTGTTAACATCAGCTTTCTTCTCCCGGTCAGCTAATGTATGAATGCTTTTCTCATCAAGAGGGGGGTGAGGATGGGTTTGCTAGAGTTTGCAGTTTCCTCAGTAATGTTACAAAAGGGGATGTCTTCCTACTGGTAATCGATTGATTGACATAATGTTAGCAAATTTTTAAACAAAAAGTCGATGCAACGTAATCTTTCGTTTCACACAATTTTTTCCTTCCATTCCCTTTGTTCAACAGTATTTATATTTCACAGCATAATTTTTCAGTATAGCGTCTCGAATTTTCCATATTCTGCGGCGAATTTATATACTTTTTAATACTAGTACAGGGTATTTAAGATAAGATAGTTCTAAACCGTTTGCCAGTAATAATTAGATTTTAACATTCTGTCTATTTACGCTTATTAAATAAGTTTCATATTTATATTAAAAGAAAAATCCTTGTTATATAAATAAAAATTTCCCACTGTAGCATTTTTCTACCTGACAGTTTGGGTGTCATTTTAATTATTTCATTGCAGATGGTAATGAAAGAATTTTAAAACAGAATTGAAATGAATTGATAAATTCGATTTCATAAAATGTATTTCACTTTTCTTGTTTTATAAAATTATGCTACTTAAAATGCGTCAAGTTATTTTAGAATTTAAATACTATTTCTCCTACAGTTCTTTGATTTATCCAAATTAAGCTGTTTTGTGTAAACAAACATAAGTTTCAAAAATATTCTAATAGAATTTTCATTAATTTTCTATACATATTTTCAATATCTTAATATAGCCGTCTTTAGAGTCAGTTAAAAAACGAATGGACTGATGCATATATGTTTTCCTCAAGTTTCGTTGAAGAACCTAGTGTTACCCAATAATCGGGAATCTACATATTTCACAAGTTTCATGGAGTAATAATTTACCAGAGCTAAATAAAGTTTGCGAATAGCTTAGGTTAAAACGTATTTGGCCTTTCAGAATAGCTTCACGTATGTTCATTCGTCAGCTAAGTAAGTATACTTTATTGTAGCTTGTTAGTATTTATATCAGATTCTTTGAGAAAGCTGTGGGCTGTTCCACAGTATTGCAAATGTTCAAGGTACATCCTATCCCAAAACGAAATCACTCAGTCACACCATGTGGAGTATTTCTATTTACACCAGAATCTATGAAATGATTATGGGCTGTTCCAACAGCATTTCAGCTGATCAAGATACCAAATGATGAGGATCTTTGATTTATTGAAATAAAACTGTCTTATATAAAAAAGATATAAAACATAAAATATTCTAATAGCACTTTCATTAATTTTCTGCACACTATTTCAATATCTTAATGTAGCATCTTTAGAATCAGTTAAAAAAATGAATGGACTGATGCAAATATATTTCCTCCAGTTTCGTGAAAGAACCTTGTGTCACCCAATAATCGAGAACATATTTCGAGAGTTTCATGAAGTAATAATTTACCAGAGCTAAATAATGTTTGCGAATAGCTTAGGTTAAAATGCATCTGACCACTCAGTATAACTTCAATTCCTCAGCTAAGTACGTATTTTACTGTGGCTTGTTACTATTTACATCAGATTCTTTGAAAAAGATATGGGCTGTTCCAACAGCATTGCAAATAGTCAAGATGCAGCCTGCGCCAAAATGAAATACAACGAAATCACTCGGTCACAGCATATGGAGCGCTACTATTTACACCAGATTCTCTTAAAAGGCTATGGGCTGTTTCAGCACCATTTCAAGTGATCAAGATACATCCTGTGCCAAAACGAAATATAAAGAATTCACTTCATCATAGCATAATAATATAAATTGTTTAAGTTTACTTCACATGAGCTTATGGTTAACCGGGAATTCACAGAAAGAATTAAAGTCGTCCTGGGCTCGATTCCCAGTGGGGTACTGATTCTTAGAATTTTTATTTTTTGTTAATAATAGCATTCAGTCTGCGTTAATCTTGTTGCATATGTACTTGATGTTAATGCATTGTTTAACGTATTTTAAATAACACTTTTGCCTAAGAATCTCCAATATCCTTGGGCGACTTGGGATTAGGGGACCCAATCACCAAATTCTGGTGGTGGAGAATCATCATCCACCAGCCTTTAGTTTGGGCGCCACTGTAGAGACATCAGATTATTTCGAAGCAGCAGAGATGAAATATTGGCAATACCTTCGCCGGGTCTCGAACCACGGACCTCTCGAACACAGGCCGAGGGTGCTGACCACTACACCACGAAGGCACGCTAAGAAGGCAGGAGAAATACCTTATATGCCTAATTATTTATCCCAACTATTCTAACTTTATAGGATTGCGTAGTAACATTTCTTTCCTTTTAAATAAACAAATAAAAGTCTAATGCCCTAATTAATCTTTTTCCTGACTTAGTTCCCAAAACGTAGATCGATTTCCCCCGTTAACTCTCGATTCCTGCTATCTGAAACGACATCTCACTATTTTTCTCTCCCGCTGTCTTTCCTTGACCAGTAATAAATTTCACGACCGGTAGCTCATTCTTCTTTCTGCCACCTTTTCCTGGCACCTAACGTTACTGATGAACTTCCATCCGACCTAAAGGACTATTCGAGGGAGGAGGAAACATGGTAGGTTAAAGTGGCGGATGGCAAGCGCATCCGTCCACCCTAATTACGCCCTTCCTCCAAGGCTTCCTTTTCCTTATTAACCTCCGTAGCTGGTCTTCAGGCGGGAAATTTAATCTACGAACACAGTATCACTAATGACGAAGTCATTAATTATTGAAGGCTGTTCAGTTTTATACTCGCCTAGACGCGTAATAAAGGCAAACCGATATTCTGAGATGTCTTCCTGATATGATGGATCTCAAGCTTTTTGGCAGATCTTTGATAGGGTTTAATTGCAGAAAAGACAGATAGTCACAGGAATGTTGTCCTAATATCACTCATTAAATTTATTATATGTTTCAAATATCACCTAATTTTAGAAACATCTTTATTCATTTAGGTGTAAACTTCATTATTCAGTATAGTGTGGTAATTTATGTTTTTCCTTATATCCGTCATATACCTTCGGATAAAGAAAAATAAAGAGACAGTCATTAAACAAACGTGGTAATAGAAGCAGAAAGAAATTAAATGTATTATACACAGCCCCGTTTACCACATATTCTCAAAAAAAATGCGAGATTGAGAGGAAATTGATTCAGTTATTTAAAGGAATGGACACTCGTCCTGTAAATTTTCGTAATGCGAGTTTTATTTCAGAAAACGGGAAAAGATAGGCTTTAGGGATACTGCATCTAAAGCCGTATATTATCAAGCTGGTTTTTATCATAACTTCTTCCTCTTTTTTTAAATAACTGCATCTAAAAAATAACTGTGTTCGCATGTTTGCTTACGCTTATTCATAAAATCCGAAACATCATTGATCTTAAATTTTAAAAAAAATCTAAAAATTATTTGATTAGTAATGTTTCACAATAGTTTAAAATAAGGTGATAACACATTCTGAAAGGAAAAGTACTTAAAATTCTGAGTTTTTAACTCCTCGAAAAAATACTATTGTTTTAACTAGTTATAAAATTAAGTCCATTCGAAAGAGGTGTTGTTGCCAGTCCACACTTTACGGAAGACGGGGACGCCTGATGTATACCTTAGGTTAACAGGTATATGTCCCTCGCCCTCCCCATTGTCTGTTTTTATACAGCTCCACCAGAGCCGAGGGAGCGGACAAGACAGTACCAGTACGGTCCCTGCCGAACCTGATCCCAACCTGGGTACAATACCCGGGTTCTAGTCCTGTGAAGAATAAGGTACAATAGTACCTGATATTTTACCCCCGTGGTTGAGACTGTCTAAGTACAGATCCTAGCCAGTACTTCCCAGGAATTCTCCTGAGTCAACCCCCGGGGGGATGTTGCCAGTCCACAGTACTTCAGATCTTTATTTATCCTCAGTATAATATGAGTGCTTTGTCCTTCATCAAAAAACAAAATTCACCGTTTAAATATCGCTTGGCCTGAACTTCTTAATAATATTTTGCAATAAGTTATTTTATATCATGAATGGCGTTAATGTAATACTTTTTTACACTTTACGATTGTTAAGCAAATTTATATTTCGATGCTCAGAGTTGTAGAGACATTAGGGTGTTTCGAAGCAAGGAGGAATAAAAATGAACAATGCCCTCGCCGGAACTCGAACCACGCACCACTCGAATACTCGCCGAGTGTACTGAGCACTACACCCCGAATGCATACTAAGAAAGGGGGGAAAATACCTTATATACTCCCCCTTTTAAAGGACAACTGGGGATTAGGGGGCCCAATCGCCAAATTCTGGTGGCGAAGAATAATCATCCACTACCTTTTTTAGCTCGGGTACCACTGTAGGGACATATTATTAGGGTTATTTTGAAGCAGAAGGCATGAAAAATGAGTAATGCCCTTACCGGGACTCGAACCACATACCTCTCGAATATGCGCCGAGTGTATTGATCACTAAACACGAAGGTATGCTAAGAAGGCGAGAGAAATACCTTATACGTTTGCCACATTCAAAATGAAATCTATACTTACGATAAAAACGTTTAAATGTACAAATCTTGCAATGCTTTATTTATTTCTTAAAATTTATTCAAACGGTAGTATAATTTTTTATATTTTATTATTTATCTGAAGAAAAAAGAACATGATCAAAAAATTGATTCAGAAATAAACTGGTTTTTTGAAGATGATATATTTTCTGAGTTAAATTTTAAATTTTATTCGACGATAAAGCAATAAAAAAATAGTTTTAAGTTTAGTGACAGAAGTTGCTACATTTCTATAAGAAGAAAAATGAAATGTTTGTATTTATGGTTTATATTTCTTAGCATTTTTAATTCTTTTAATTTAAGAATTTATAATGGTGAACTTTTCTTGTGATGTTAGACTGCAACTGGAAATTTTGATTGCAATCCTTAGTTCGTGTATTTTTAATTAATTCTGTAAAAATACAGTCACTAAAATATTTAATATATTTTTCCCCCTCTTTTAGAGGGAAATTTCGTATTTATATTTCAGTATTCACTATATTTCTATATATTTCCTGGAAAAGCCACTTTATTTTAATACGAAATTAAGGTATTAGTTATTACTGGTTAATACTTTATTCCTCATATTAGTAACTCACGATGTCATCATTTATACAATGTATAGTTTATGCACTTATCAGAATACATTTCTTATAAATGTAGCTTAATATTCAAAATAGTGAAGAAGTTAAAAGACACCCACAAATTATAGTTTAGAAAAATGCGAAATGTCTGTAAGGTTTACATTATGTTAATTAACAGTTATTTTAAGTTTTGTATCTTTCCTATCTTATTCTAATTTCAACTTACAATCTCCTGGCAGAATGTAATTTCAGATACGCAGATAATGCAAATGAGGAATGGGTACTATTTAAGTCGTGACTTAAATGACTTCAAGAGAGAGAGTCTGATTTCCTGACTAGCGCGCGTTTGCCTTCTGGCTACATCTCTCTTAGCTATTATTACGCTCGGCCATATCTTAGGCCTTTGCTAGGCTTCGCCGTTTTAATTAATACTTAGGGGCCAACTAGTTAGATTCTGATAGCTTCGGCTATATTCCTTAAGAGCTTTAGTTAAGCTAATTTTAGTTCAAATTATTAGTATTTAAGTTCAAGCCCAAGTGGCGGCTTCATGTAAAGTTCCAAGCCGGAACTGATTGTAAATATATTGAAAAATAAAGGGTTTTAAACCCTTCTCAAGTGTTACGTATTCTGTTCACACACTTAAGCGATTATTCGCTTGTTAAGTGTTCGTGGGGTTCGGAGTTAGAACTTTAGATTTAGCTAATTGAACCTCATATGTCTTTAACATTTTTGTCGATATATGTGTGCAAGCTTTACATTTATGCAGCTTCTTTATTATTTAATTTCTTTAAAGATTACTCAGGTCTCTAATATTTAGTGGCAACAATTTGAAAAGTGAACCGATATTTACAGTGAATCAACGCAAATGCCAAAACGAAATTAATAGCCCTTCTGGGCTAAAAATATGTTTGAGTACTAATATAATACATATTTCATGCGATAATAGCACATACGTAATGCATAAGACTTGATATCTGCATTATTCACTTTATTTATTTTGTCAGGAATCTCTAAAGTCGGTAAAATTCACATTTTTTCATCATTTTTAAATAAAAAATACTTAGCAGATTTTTTAAACAATACGAATTTTCACCCAAATCGGGACAAAGAAAGTTTCCCGTTTCCTGATTTTCATTCCTCAGGAACTGGATCCTGAAGAAGAGCGATGTGTTGCTGCTTGTGACTTATCTCACTTGTCTGACGTAACATCAGAAGAAGACCACGAAATTCATCGTGGCAAGGAGTGCAAGATTGCGTCTGTCGTTGGCAAGAATCTTGAGCAACAAACAATTGACACTACGACTTTGTTGATTTCCAACCCCAATTTTCACGGAGAGCACCCAGAGTGGACGTGTTTGAGAGTTTTTCATATCTCTTCCTTTACCACCACTCTCTAGAGAGGTTTTTTGGTTCGCCGCCCATTTAAAGTGCACCCATGCCGCACAGGCAATACACATTTACTAACGCCCATGCATTATCCGGGATTCGAAGACGATCTCTTCGGTATGGCAATCAGCGACGCTAACCACTAATCCGCTTGGGCAGCAGAAGAAAGATATAAAATAGCATTTTGAAATGGCCGAAAAACGAATTCCATATTAGAATATAGATTTTATTTCTGAGTTTCGAAATGGATTTGGGCTTTTCATTCAAAATTACAATTGAAGGAACATTCAACGCTAATTATTTCTTCAGTATCTCCTTAAATATATTAAACTATTTGAATTTAAAAGGGTTTTCAATTATCAGAACAGAAAAAGAAGATTTAAGAAATACAGAAAACTCCAAAACAAACTGAATCATTGTTTACATGGGAGAAATATTCCAAGTTCCAAAATCAAAAATGCAATCAAATATTAATTTACTTACTTAAATATTTAAACATAATTAATCCGTAAATTACAATTAAAACACTGCCTGAAAATGAGCAAAGATGCAGATTGTAATTAATTTCCAAATGTTATCCATTTTTATTAAAGTTGATAAATTTATTTTTTTTAAATTTATTTCCATTCAATTCGTGGAGCATATCATTGCAAGGAAATACATTTCTTTTAACATGCGGATAACAAACCCAGTAAATTTCAGTTCTTTTTGCATTAAAATGAAATCTCTGAGTGTACAAAAGAAGCATTTTGATAATTTGAATATAATTTAATTTTTCACCGTTGGTACTGTCGTTTAAATCCTTGAATACCTGTCGCAGCTCATAAATCCGTTATGATTGAAAGAGGAAAGAAACTGAATAGCAAATTAGAAATGACTGATATCCACATTCGCATATAATTCTGTTTAAGTTGACATATGAAGTAACGTGTGACAAGTATTTAAAATGATTTAATTGTAGAAATATGCTTTAAAAATAAGCAAAGCATAGTTTCAAAAATTGTATTTCACTGAAATCTATGCAGAAACATATTTATTTGTTTGATCAAATGTAATGCATTTTAAATGCAAATATGTGCACTTTCGTTTTAAATGTCATAAGAAGGCAACGCTGAAATGGAAAGCTTGCATATAACAACTGGTGCTTGCATATGCACTGAAACATATATAGTACAGCTTGCCTACACTTGCATGTGAGCAAGTGTACATAACATAGACAGACACTGCAGCTTGCATACACTGCTCTGCAGCATATACAATACAACTTGCCACATATGCACTGCAACATGTACACTTGCATATAAGGAAGTGTACCTAGCATATACACTCACGTTTGTGAAAATTGCAACACCATGAAGGACTTACGCGAGTGAGCTGAAATTTTCAGGAAATGCAAAGTAGCGCATGATATGCAAATGATTAGAATTGCAAATCCGTAGCGCATGCGTATGCTGAGCAGCGCCCTCTGAACGGCTGATGGATCCGAATAAATAGACGGCTGTAGCGAGGCGTGTATGGTTATCGGTGGTTATCTGCTAGTGGTAAACGTTAACTCAATCTGTACTTATGCCTCGTCGACGAAAGAGAGCGAGATTTGAACAACTTACAGAGTTTGAACGAGGGAGAATCATCGGCCTTCGTGAAGCTGGATTGTCGCATCGTGCAGTAGCCTCTCGTGTGCAGCGTAACAGCAGCACAGTGATGCGCGTTTGGAAGCAGTGGACGGACGAGTGTCGGACAACTCGGAAATCCGGGAGTGGACCCCGAAATGTGACGTCAGCTCGCGATGATAGACACCTGGTCCGCATGGCGCGGACGGACCGTACAGCTTCCTCTAGACAATTGGCAGCACTGTGGTCAATAGCTACAGGTGTTTCATTGTGTGCTTCATCAATTCGTAGACGTCTGCTGCAGTGTGGACTGCGCGCACGGACTCCTTTATACAGGATCCCCCTAACGCACGACCATCGCCGCCTGCGGCTACAATGGGCCAATCAGCATAGAGACTGGCGTGCTGATTGGCAGCATGTCGTGTTTTCTGACGAATCCCGCTTTAATTTGTGGTACCATGATGGCCGCATTCGTGTCAGACGCTATGCCGGTGAACGCCACCTTCCGGAGTGCATTATCGAACGCCACAGTGGACGAACACCCGGAGTTATGGTCTGGGGCGCCATAGCATATCATAGACGATCTCAATTGCTACGAATTGTGGGCAATCTGAACAGCAACCGGTATATCCGTGAAGTTCTACAGCCCGAAGCTGTTCCCTTCCTTCAAAGCTTGCCAGGCGCTGTATTTCAACAGGACAATGCCCGCCCTCATACTGCTCGGATTGTTAAATCCTTCTTTGCAGCGCAGCAGGTACAGCTTCTTCCTTGGCCTGCGTGTTCCCCGGATATGTCGCCAATTGAACATGTGTGGGATGTCATTGGTCGGCGTCTTGCTCGTGATCCTCGTCCTGTTGCGTCTGCAGACGAACTTTGGGTACGCGTACAAACGATATGGAATGCTCTTCCTCAGTCAGACATTCAAACTTTGTTTGACTCCATGCCACGTCGTGTAGCAGCACTTATTGCGGCGCGTGGTGGCCACACAAAATACTGATTCTGATCTCTTGTTCTTGTTTGTTTGCTTTGAACATTTAATCATTTGTTTGTACCACTACCACTCAACTGTGTATTAAATTGCATTCAATTATGACGATTCCTTCTTGGTGTTGCAATTTTCACAAACGTGAGTGTACATAGGATGCGCACTGGAACTTGCATACTGTGCACTGCAACGTATACACTGCAATATATGCACTGCAATTGCATATAAGCAAGTGTACATAACACATACACTTCAACTTGCAACATATGTACTGCAACTTGCATACACTTGCATATAAGCAAGTGTACATAACATATACACTGCAACTTGTATACACTTGCATATAAACAAGTCTACATGACACTGTTGTATATGTATGCAGTGTATATGTAGCAGTGACATATATACTGCTACATATACACTGCAACTTGCAGACACTGCACTGCAACATATACATTAAAACTTGCAACATATACACTGCAACTTGCATACACTTCATTACAATATATACAGAGGAATATCTACAGTTCAACTTGCATACACTTCCATATAAGCAAGTGTACATAACATATACACTGCACTGCAACAGAAACACTACAGCTTACATAAAATCGCATATAAGCAAATGTACATAACATATAGACTACACTGCAACTTGGAACACATACACTGCAACTTGCATACAACAACTTCTTCTTGCATATACACTGTTTGCAAGCCTGTATATACACCTCTCTGCAGAGAAAGGAGGCAGGAAAAGTACTTCGAATGAGAAAAATCTTGTCCACCTTGTAGAAAAGCAAAGGAAGAGATGATTTAAAGCAATGTCTGATATGTCTGAATTTACAGTTACTTTTGGTCCGCAAAAAATGAGCCAGTGAATGCTTTGTACTGAGACATTGTAAAACAAGTGGCATCAACAGGTCAGACTCATTATGAGAACCTTATGAAACATTCCAGCGACGATCAATCACGTGCATAAATTTTAGATTGGTGACTCATAATTGTCTTAACCAAAGAAAAATTAATCTTCTGACTGTGTGCTGTGTTATTGAATATTGATTTATTGATATTATTTAATATTTCTGAAACACACAAAAGTACTAGCGGAATAAAACTACGTATTCTTATGGCGCTATCATTATTCCAAATAAGTGAACTACAGAGGATCGACCATTGTAACCTCGCAAACATTGTGACTCTTCTTAGTAGAATTGTTTGATGTTGAAGAATAGCGGAAAGATCAACCTATTGCCAAATAACCTTCAGCCTCTCAGTCTGTTCAGTGTCAATAGAGAATCGAAGCATTGAACAAAAAAGTGCACTGTAATATCTCACCTCGGATAAATTTCCTGAGACTCCAGTAACGAGAATGCTATATTTTAATAGAAGAATCAGAAAAGATCAATATCGATGAAAAGCAGCTTTGTATGAACAAGAAATTGTGCGCGTCGGTATTAGAGAAGCAATATGTCTGCAGAGCATCATTAACTTTAGATTATGACGATCTACGTCTACATCATCGGTCTATGCATTGTGATATACATCTTTACAGTTTAACATTTATATTGGAGCTCCAATCACCATATAACAGGTCATATTTCTTTCTTCTGTTTGATGTTTTTCAGTATAACCACGATTATTACATATTATTGTATTTCTGCTGTAGTAGCCCCCAAATTTCCATGGACTGTACACAGACGTTTAATGAAATATCTTGCAGAGACATTAGGTTATTTTGAAACAGGAGACAGAAAAAATGAACAAAGCCCTTGCAACTCAAACCTGTTCCTCTCGAATACGCGCTGAGTGTGCTACCAACACACCACGAAGGCGTGCTGGAAGGAGAGAGAAAATATCTTATTTATTCCAGCTTTCAAGGGCGACTGAAAATTAGCGCACCCAATCACCAAATCTGGGTGGTGAGGGATTATCGTAAACCATCTTTAATTCAGACTCCACTGTAGAGTTATTTTGAAACATGATACATGAAAAATGAGCAATGTCCTCGCCGGGATTTGAACCTAGACCTCTCGAATACGCGTCGAGTATGTTACAGTTTCACCAAGAACGCATGTTGTAAGAAGGGAGAAAATACCTTATATTCTAATAAACCTAGCTTGACGAAAATGTAATGCACAGCGCCTCAGTGTCATTTTCAGCCATTGAGTTCTGCGACAGTCTAGAATGGAAGAGAAAAGGAAACTCGATAACATAACCTTGAGAAAATTCGAAAACGTAGACCTAAAATTCATCTTCCATCACACGCACGAGACATTTGATTGATTAAAAACTGTAAAATATGTATCTACACCTTAAAATTTACGTATGGCGTAATTGATTAAAAACTGCAAAACGTGTATATTACGTAAATTTAAGTTAATATGCAACTTTAAAAACAGCTAAATAGTGTATTTATATATTGCATTTTCTGCGTGGATTATTGTAATTTTGGCTAAGTTGTAAAAATATTAAAACTCATTACTAAAGCTACAGTAATGGAATTCAGGATAAATGAATATACAATAAAACTCAGTATCATATGATTTAATTGTAATATTTAATTGCATTTCAATTCGCTTGTATTTTGTTTCTGTGTTGTTTGTTTTATCAGTATGGCTAACACATTTTATAGCCGCATTAAACTATTGCAAAAATGTTAGAATACTTAGCCAGAAAGCTAATTACAAGTAAACATTATTGAGTTTTAAATCACATCAAATAATAGTAATATAAAAATTGGAATAATGACAACATAACATAGAAAATTTGTGACATTTCTTCACACAATCGTAAAAACATTAGATGATTAATTAAGGAAAAATTTGCAATAGATGGAGGCTATATAAAAAGTAAACTCTGAAGTCTAATAATGGAATGAAAACAAGGAAATATATCTTATCTTTTCACTTTAACCATGCAAAAATCTCATAGATAATTATTCAAGTTCTCTGACGAAGCCTATACGATTCTAATGAGGGAGAAACATAAATAAACCGAGAGGTAAGTCATTCTAAGCAATGATAATTTTAAGCAAGATTAATTTACAATTCTCTAGAGCACACGAAGTAAACAAGAAAATAAATAAAATATTAGTTTATATTCTGGCAGTTACACAATTCAAAAATCACATAATTACTTATTTGAAACTTGCTGTTAATTACCTGAAAAGAAATCAATAACATAAAATGTTTGCTGTATGAAAAATATTATCCCACCTTCTTCGCTTGATGGTTAAATAGGATTTAAATTCTGCTCGATTATTAAACTAAAAATTAATCTTGCTTCCAGCTACTAACGATTTAAATGTTATGCACTTGTTTAACTAAAAATTTGTTATGCTTATTGATGAAACTGAGATTCCGTTGTACTAGCTTAGCTGTATCTAACTTAAGTTAGCTAATATCCCGAAGAATACATAACAATAGCAATTATACAACAGTAGTTTCCAGTCGCCGTTATTAGGTACTCAATGCTACTCGTTTTAATCAAGTTAATTTTTCTTTTATATACTAATTAAATTTGCATAAATTTGGAGCAAGTGACGCTAAGAAATGAGAAATAAAAGAGATAGAACAAAATTAAGTAATCAACTCAAATTCCTATAAAAATATACAAGCATGCAATTTCTCAAATTTAATTAGTACTTCAAGTTTCTATCCTTAGCATTAATCTATTTTAGTTGTTTAATTTCAAGGCTTTTTGCATTTTCCTTTATACGAATGAATAACTTTGAACACGGCTTGCATAATCTTGCTAACACTACAGTCGTACCTTTAGAGTAAATGCTGTTTCTGATATAAACGCAAAACAAAGGTGGAATAGTCTATATAATAATACTTATGATTAAGAACTCTTACAATAATTCACTCACTATGCTTCATTCATCTTCAAATTAGCAAAAAGACAATGGATTGTGAAAATTTTTGTTGAATTTTTCCCCCCCCAAAGAAAAAGGGGAAATTTAAATTATTTCCCTTCCAATTTTGCTAAGTCTCAAAAATGAATTAATAAGGCATAATATTTTAAGCCTTTTACAATACAAAATTCGTTAATAGAAATATAAAAGGTATTTTCAAGAAGAGTTATATTTAATTAAATGAAATGTTTGACTTAGCCAAAGAAATCTACGATTTTAAAACTTATTTTATCTAAATGTTTCGAGGTCGTGGGAAAAACATCGTGGGAGGAAAGAAAGCAAGGAGAAAACATCGAAATTCTAAATCGTCGTGGTACAAAACATCATCATCGAAAATATAGCGATTCAAAAGCTTCCCAGTATCGTTTCGAAAATATTGCAAAAATAAAGCACATATAAATCATCGCATGACCATAACGGCTTTAAAAATTAGCATAATGATTTGTGAATGCAAAAAGAAATGAGCAATGATTCTACCTTTATATTTTTGATTCAACTAATAAATCTTTGCTGAAAGAAGAAGAAGGAAGTTAAGTATGCATATACTGAAAAAATAATTCTAGGTATAGAAATTAATAGAACTTGAAACTTTTATGGGTAACTAATAAAAGTTGTTAATTAATTATTTTTTATAAAATTTTCATGGTATTTTTTCTTGAATAAAATAGTCTAAAAATGATTAGCAAAACGAAGATAAGTAACTGCATATAATTACTTCTATTAAAATTGTTTAATTAATTATCAAATTATGCTAATTGCTATAAAAGGCATTAATTTTCCCCTCATTTTCATTTTTTGAATGCTTAAGTTTCCTTCTGAATTTTTGAGCAAAAATTTATTAATTAACTCAAAAACACAAGAGAAAATATTCCTCATTTCTTTCTGCGTTCGCAAATCATTATGCGAATATGCATTTACAACTTTTAAAATCTGAAATGCATATGTCTGAGATGTTATCGTGTCATGCGATGATCTGTAAGCACTTTATTTTTTACCAGGATATTTTCGAGGACGATGTTTTAAAACCGCAAAGTTTCTGAATCGCTTTATTTTCGACGACGATGTTTGTATCGCAGTGTTTTAGAACTGCAATGGTTTCTCCTTGATTTTGTTTCTCCGACGATGATTTGTATGACGACGTTTTCGCCTTGCGTTGTTTTCTACGTGACGTTTTCTTTCGGGATGTATTTCACACGATGTTGTCGCCTGTAACCATTAATAATATTATTTCAATATTCATTATCGAATTATTCCATTAAAACTTATATGGACTTTTGCCGTGTACTTTGCCGTGTTTTGTTTCAATTTACATGTTATTTAAATGTGAAGGTATCACAAGAATTCTAAAAAATTATTTCTAAGGACCGTATACCCTCTAAGACAATTCATTTAATGAATCAAATATTGTTTTAAATACAAATAAAATTGGCGAACATATTTCTTATTCCAACATGCATATGAAGATAATTTTCCATTTAATTTTCTACAATCTACTCATGATTTATCAAAATCTTTGCGAAGTTCCTTATAATTGATTAAAGTTTCTTAAAATATCAGAGACATAATTGAGACAAATCACTAGCGTAACGAAACCAGAACGCCATAGCAAAATAAACACATTAAGGGGCGTTTGTATCTGCGTAAGCGAGGGCGAAATTTAAAAATAATTTATTTTTAATGTTTAACTACACCAGCTTTTACATACCTTTCGCGTTTTAAGAAATATTGCTTTTAATAACGTTTTCTGCACGTTTTAGAACTCTTACCCATTTTTAAAACTTTATGTGAAATGTATAACTTTCACAAAAGTAGAATTATGTGGAAAGCATAAATTTAACATTCTATAATTCAAGTATCAGAAAATTTAGCATTTTGGGCTTTCTCGATGAATGCGGGTTTTCCGAATTTTTTATTTATGTAATTCTAGCAGAAGTACCCGATGCCAGTTACGTTAGAGAGTAATGTATCTGACAACACAGAGAACGATACCGCTGCAATCCTTCTCTAATAACGATACAAAAAATACGATTCATAATCATACATTTTTCAGTCTGATGCGATATGGAAACCACATAAAAAGTTTCCATAGAAAAAAAATAAAAAAAAAAAGAATTCTCTTTGATTATATCAGCATCAACGGCAATCAGTTTTTTTGATTTTTATGTCTTTGTTTTTATGATTATTTGACGATTGATTTTCGTCTTTCTAATCAAATGGTCGTAAAAGCTCAAGTTCCTTCCAATATTTCACCCATATTCAATTTTAGTTGATTAAATGTGGCAAAACATTTATCATAGTTGATCAGAAATTAATAGCGTGAACAAACAAACACACATTCTTCTTTATATATATAGATTTATATAGATTTCGTAAAACTTATAAATTTTTAATTAACAGACTCTACGATTTGAAAGCGAGCAGTAGCAATACTTTCCGAAATAAAGCATTTTCGCCTCCGAAGCTGGAGACTGTTGCCGTTCTGAAAAATGAGTGTGAAAATTAACATTTTCAGAATTTTTAATTAATATCTCGGCTGATTAAAGTCGTTCGTACGAAGATGGGAACAGTCGAAATGACTTCCCACTAATTTTTGGAATCTGAAATAATGTACTTAATTTTTGGCAATGTTATTTTTATTTAAAACTTGGAAATTTTTATTAACAAACCCTTGGATTTTAAAGTGAGCAGTGGCAATGACTTTCGAAATAAAGCAGATTTTCATCTCCAGCTTGTCACTCGGAAAAATGAGGACGAAAATTATCGTTTTTTTGTGTTTTTAATTAATATGTCGGATTTTAGCTATTTTGTTTTTGGAAAAACGTTACGTCGACCTTTTGAAGGACCCAGAAAATAATTGTAGGAAGTTTGGTGACCGCGAACAAACACACTAACATACATTTTTCTTTATATATATAGATATGATGAATGCAACAGAAATTATGTAATAAATGTTATTTATTCCCACGTTTATTATTTATCTTGTTTACTTTTAATACTTGCTTTTCTGAAGTAACATATTTATTAGAAAGACGTTTGAAAGAATCTTGGATTTAATGATTTTTAATAGATAATGATTTTTTAAGATTTCTTTTCTAGCTGAGAGTAAAAACAATAAATGAAGCAAATCGTTGTCCAACAAATGGTAGTAGTTAACAACTATTAAGTAATAACATATTCTAAATACGTATATATCTATGGTTCAATATACCTCAAGATTCATAGGCTGGAGTGAATATTTACTGCCCGCATATCCAAATATATTACCAAAGAGGCTATTCCAAGAGATTCCTGGGTAGATGCTAGAATATATTATACTACTGTGATAAAAGATAACTTATCTACGGAAAATCTATGTCTCTCCCAGTTTCCTTTAATCTGTAACTTGGACAGATCTATGTAATTGGACGAAAAATATCTTATTCCATTCTGAAAGACTCAGCTGCAGAACAGTCATTAGTTCTTTACCAGCTTTATTGGCATCTACTATCTATCAGGAGAGCTGTTGCCCACCAGTGGCCACTATTTTGATGACCAGACATTGAACGACGACGAAGAAGGCTTTATTCTTTTTATAGTCACTCTGATATCTTTTCCTTTTCCTGTCTTATGACACTTGGCATGCTATTTCTAAAAGACGAAAGGTGTCATGTTTTGGGGTTCTTCTCGTATTGCATCTTATTTCTTTTTTCTTTTATGCCTTGCGGATGCTGATGGAAAGAAAGCATTAAGATTCATTTCCTTTTCGAAATGAGGTGGAACGCCTTTCGATTAATTAGACTATAGTTACGATCTGTAGGGATCTTCAAACTCAAAAATTTTATAACCGGCTTAACCTTGAAATCAAGGACATTGGGCCTAAAGTAAGTCACTGAACTAAGAAACCTTTCAGAATTATGTTCTTTATATTTTAACTGTAATCTCTCCTTTGTATTAAATTCAAGATCTTTGAATAAATTTTTATTTCTATATCTGAAAGGAAAGATATTACACAGATGATGTTAGACAATTTTGGGCCTTAATTTTTCATTCAAATATAAACATCTGATCAGTGGCAATAGTTATTTGAACAAAGCATATTAAGTTAAATTCCATTAGAGGACTTCAAATGTCCAAGTTTGAGTTCTAGGATTACAAGCATTTTAAGCTTTTCAAACATGATTTCATTAGATTTGAAAACAGAATTTTTCTTATATGATGCCTTTATAAACAAAAGCAATCTTAAATAAATCGTTTATTCATTACAAGTGTCATATTTAAAATGCGCTAACTTACTAGTAAAAGTAAGCACGAGCTGTTTAACTAAAGTTACATTTACGAATAGGGTGTAAGGTCTAATTTTATTAGCTATTATTAAGTAAACCGATCTTATTAGGAAACTTGGAGACTTCTCCCACAGGCGGAAATAATACCAGCCACAGAAGCAAACCCTTTATTATTCGTTAAATTCTTCACACAAATGCACATACTTCATGCTCACAATAACACAGGATTAACGTTTTGTCTGTTACCTATATTTATTAAATATAATGTTCTTTGCACTTAAACTATAAAATTCAGTTCAATAGCAATATCGCAAAATAATTTTAAAATGAGCAAATCTTTAGAATTTCCAATACATAGTTCCGCGCGCTGGAGATAAAAAGGATTTTTTTCACCTGTATAGTGTTGCCGTTGCTCGCTTTTAAATCGTTGAGTTTGTTAATTAAAAATTCGTTAAAGGTTTACAAAATGTGAAGTAGATAATAAAATAAATTCCAAACCGAATTTGGGCTTCCAGATGCCCATATTCGGGTGGAAACGTACGTTATTCAAAATTGAATGGCTCTAGGTACCGTTGTTTTATCACAATGCGAGAAATATGCATACATTTATGCAGATTCTCCATTATTTAATTTCTTTAAATATAATACAGGGCGATAATTTGGAAAGCGATTGTGACTTTTAAACTTTTCGACGTAAAATGCCAAAACGAAATTAATATCCCTTCTGAACTACGTCCTTTGAGCTAATAAATTTAAAGAGTAGTGCTAGACTAATGGTTTAATTTAAGGCTAACTAGGTTAAATGAAAAACCTACTCGTCGATATACTTATTAAATGCCAAAAGGGCTTATCCAATCAGTGTAACAGCAAAGACAATATAGTAAAGTGCGCTGGCTAGCGAAATCACGCTTTAAATAAACTTCGAGATTCCCTGTATTTATACTCTCCGGACTTGATTTTAAATTTGTGTCCTGACTAGGAAATGAGAGTTTTAAGGAAAGGTACCAATCTGAAAATAATTTGTTATGCGAACTAAGGAATGCGAACTACGAGGTTACTATATGTAATGAATATTAAGTGAAGGAGAAAACAATGAAAAAAATGTAAGCTGCGATGAAATAAATTATCTATTATCTAGAGCTAATATAATTTTTATATATTTAATTGTTTTCAAAAGCCTTAAAGAATTCCACTTTATGATGATTTTTTTCCTTGTGTTTATAAGCAGGAGTCTCTTTTTATACTCAGAGACGATGACTATTACATTTTTTATTACAACAGCCCAGTATTGTTTACTGATTCATTTATATTTGAGAATGATTTCAGGCGTGTTAGTCTGGAGATTTCAAAATCCATTCAATTGGTCGGAAATCTATCGAGAAAGGTTTGGTTTGGTTTATGTGTTTACGGAAGGCCTCAAAGGGCTATCTGCGTAAGAGGAGGGATGCCTTTGTGGAGGATTTTCTGATGGAAACTGGTTCGTATGCACGTTAAACGCTGGAAAAACCACGAAAACACCCATGCAGCCAGCCATTTGCGGGATTCAAGAGCTACCAGTGTTCAGCGACCTTACCTCTGAGACGCTGGTGGACCCTCCGGAGAAAGGAATTGGTGCAAAAGTTATGGAATCCTAGAATTCTCTTTAACAGGCAGCATTTACCTGTGCATTTCTACCATTATGACTACGAATGTTGAAATACACAGATCCGAAATTCTTGAGTCTTATGTACAGACTTTTAGGGTTGTTGTCGGTATACGATATGTTTAGCCCAGATGCTCTCGAAACGTGTATGTATGTGTAAATGAAAAAAAAAATGTTAAAATCAGAAAACTTTTTATATAGTTTAGTGTATTTATTTAATTGTGGATCGCGAACAAAATGGAGTAACAAAGCGAAATACTGGGATCACAAAAATTTAATTTAGGTACATGTATTTAAAGAAATTATAAATGGTTTTTTAAAAGAAATTACATCTGTTGACAGAAATGAGATTAATTACCTGCGATATAAAGCCATAATGAGATTGTTGAGCTATCGATTGATTCAAATTTGGAACTTGAGTTTCAAGAACAATTCCTGACGGACGTCTGAATAAATGCTAGAAATGAATTTCCCAGAATTTCTGAAGTGGCATTAAATGTTTTTCTGCCATTCAAGCATCATATATTTATTTATGTGAAACTACTTTTTCAGCTTTAAAGCTTATTAAATTAAAATATCATTTAAAGCTGTAAACCGCTGATAATGCTTTACATCCAGCAATGTCAAATATGTTGCACCAAGATTTAATTTCATTTGTTATGCAAGGAAAAATCAGCACATATATTTTATTAAAACGTTATTTTCTTTCATTTTTTTAATACTTAAAACGAATTTCAGTTATTCTTTCTCATATGTATGCAGTTTGCCAAAGAAATAAATTACTTACGAGAAAATATTTATTTTTATAACTTTATTCTAATTTTAATATATGCTGTCACGAAACAATCTCGACAATGAAAAGGGGCATTAGTAGAAAAAAAATATTAAGAAACATTGTAGCCGAAAATGCTCAGCCTTATGAGTACTGCACTGCGCTAGGGTCAAGTTATCTCGAGAGCGGAGTAATCCAACAGATGAAGTGGCCCGCATATTCCCCATATTTAAATCGGAAAAATATGTATGGGGCACTCTTGCATAACTGCAGCCCCCATCTAGCAGTCTTTAGAACTTCGAGGGGCTATTGAAGAAATTTTAAAATTTTGCTCTCTGGACAATCTGATACATAGCATGGAAAATCTCTGTAACTCTTGCATTTCGGCCAGGTGTGACCAAAACACCGTGGTAGACTATTTTTATGTGTCTCCAAAAGTTCATAACACTAACTTTTCTCTATTCCACATCATATTAAATTTCCTATGTTCTTATTTATTTTCCACAACCCTTCCGGAAATGGGAAATTCTGCAGAGATACATCAGGCATAATAAAATACAATCCGCGCACAAGTTCTATTTTTTAGCTGCAAACTCCTTCACATTGCATGAGTATTTATGTCTTTTCCTTCCCAGTGTTTAAGGTTTTTCTTAAATCCAGCATTAAATAAATACAGTAAAATATAAAAATGCAAATAAAAAGCTTACAGATGTTATATTATGCCCAAAGCAGCTCTTTTTTTCATTTACACATACATACATGTTTCGAGAGAATTTGGGCTAAAATATTTAAAAACAGCATGTCTTTAGAATTTTCGATAGACAGTCTCGCCTGCTGGAGATGAAAATGTTTTTGTCGTACAATGTTGCCATTGCTCGCATTGACCAAATATAAAATAAAGATTTACAAAATAGACAATAATACAAATTCTAAATTTCGAATTCGGGCTTCCAGGTGTTCGTATTCAGGTGGAAGACTATGTTATTAAAAATATGATGTTCTAGATACCGTTGTTTTTTCACAATGCGAGAAACATTAGCACATTCATACAGATGCTTCATTATTTAATTTCTTTAAATACAACGCAGAGCTCTAATATTTGGTGCCAACAATTTGAAAAGTGATACAACGCTTTTAGTGGTTAATCACAAAACGTCGTTTCCAGACTAATAGCTCTTATGGGCTAAGACCTTTTAGGCTAAAACTTTTAACTATATATTATTCATTTGTGACTAAAAATAAAATCGTATAATAAAACCGCAAAAACAATCTGTATTAGGACATTAACACTATTTCGGAGAATAATAGAAATAATACTATAACTATGATACATATAAGAACGATTACTTAACTTCTGAATAATAATTTTGATTTGAAATATAGCATTATCAGTAACCCTAAGAATTTACTTTTAGTCACATAAGACTAAGAATTTATGATAGCAAAACAGTTCTGGTTTCTTTCCCTTTGAGTGTGTTTACCGAAAAGATGTAACCTAAAAACCTTTTCATATATTTCACTTCATCTGTCTTTTTTAACCTATTTTACTGCTAGTTTTTCTCCTTATATTTAACTTCGGAAATATTAATCATTTCTTGCCGAGTATATGGTAATACCATATTTTCTTTTAGATTTGTCATCAAGGAGCACATCAAAATATTCGATGACGAATTTTTTATAACTGAAGATTGCTTAAATTTTAATTAAGACATTTACTCTAGTCTGTGAAAATAATTAATATAGTACTTTTGGGAATATATCTAATAAAATTAGTGCATATTATGGGAATGCATTTAATATAGCTATGTATTATGTGAATATGTCTAATAAAATTAGTGCATATTACGGGAATGCTTTTAATATAACTATATCTGAGTATATTTAACATAAATATATGTTATATGAATACATTTAATATAGCTATGTATTATGTTGATACTTAATATGAATATATATTTTGCGAATACATTTGATATAGTTATATATTATGCCAATGCATTTAATACAGTTATATATTATGTGAATATATTTAATATAGTTCTATATTATAAGAATATATTAAATATAGTTACATACTATCTGGATATTTCTAATGTAGGTATATATTATGTCAGAACATTTAATATAGTTATATGCTACGTGAATATATTTAATATTGTTTTATATTATGAGAATATATTAAATATAGTTACTTAACATAGGATTATATCTAATAGAGTTTTATTGGAAAACCAGCAAACAGTGTTTGCAAAATGTTCTAACATATTCAACTATTTTCTATCGGAAATAATCACTGAAATTAAAAGCAGAAATAAACAAATAAATTTGTGGCGAAGAAATTCTTTGTTAGTCTTCCACTCATGAACGAAACATTTTATTTAATGTATTTAACTTTATGTTTTGAAATATAACACACTTGATGAAAAGCTATTAAATTTTATTCCAAAGAGAAGTAAAATAAACAGCAATTTTATGCTTCACTTGTTTTTCCCACAGAGAATTTAAATTTAAAAAAAAACGATTCGTTACCTTTTTGAATAAATCAAACAATTTATTGATAAGACTTTTTCTTATGTAACCTGCATCTGTAGTCTTACTACTCTTTTTTTTTCTTGTCATAAAGTATGACAGTAAAAATTTCAGTTTTGCATTAGAAGGAAAATGTGGAAAGTTTAAAATTATATTCAGATTTTAGATAAATAGCTTTTTCGAAGTAATAATAGATTCTTTCTATTATTATTTCGTAAAAATCATTAATTAAATTCGAATGAAATATTTATTTTTGAAACAATCAAGAAATTTTAACATATAAAATTAAACTTTTATTTTATCATACTATTAAACAATAGTTTCGTACTTTTAGCAGATTTACATTAAAGTGAAAAATCTCTGTCTAGTAGAAACCAATTTAAATTTGAGTGGCAGTTTAATTTAAACATTTAAATTATTTTCTTCTTAATGTACACAAGTTCTGAAACAATTATCGTAAATCTTTTCTTTAAACATAGTGCAAAGAATAATATAATTTCTATTTAATCTTGCTAACAGATTCTAATGCCCTATAAAAATCTTATCAGAACGTCTGAAAATCAATGTATCTCATTTTAATGACATTTAGCTGGAAAACCCAAGAAGAATAAGTACAAATTCCAGCATAAAATAGCATATAATCTATACAAGAACTCACATTGTTTTCGGACGCTTATAATTTCGTAATTGATTTGCATGCATCTTGTACTAAATATTGAAACACAGACTCCAACGTTTTTTCGAAATATTATTTTTTCCTCTACTTTAAACTTTGCTCGCTGCAAAATGAGTACGATTAAAATATTTATTGCAATAAAACAATACACTCAAGAAGCGTTGATATGACATAATAATTTGTACATTTTAAAGTTTTGTTGAGATGTTTCGACACGAGATAATTCTTGTCATAATATTTTGTCTCCAATGAAAACACGTAACAAGAATTATCGGTTGTGTTTGGAAATTCTTATCTGTTCGGAAAAATATATTCAAAGTTTCATAGCTGAAGTGACTATGGCAACACGGTACATATTAGATAAAATTTTGTTTAATGGTTTTTAAGATGCTACCCGAATTCGAAATACATTCAAAACAATTTCGAATGCAAAGTTTTCAGTTTTTTTTTTGGTACTAGAAAACGATGGAAACTTCGTGGAACTAAAAATACACTGAAATCTGGACCACATTCCAAGCTAATATGCATGAGTCGGAGATTAATTTATGAAAAAACAAACAAAACACCAAATTTAATGCTATAAAACTTGAAAGAGATGTATAAGAATGAAAGATAAGTCCAAAACTGTTAGGAAAGCCATTTGATGAATCGAAAATCTAATATTTAAACTTTCATTGTTAACAAACTTAGGATATTGTTCGGAGAACAGCCTTGGTTGCGCCAACTTGACTTCTTTAAGGGTATGGGCGACATTTCATCATGCCAACGGAAGTAAATACTACATAATAAAATACTACAATAATAAATACTACAGTAATAAACACTATTAATATACTACAATTAATAACTACTACAGATAATAAGTAATACTACAGATAATCTCTTAGCAAGGGAAAAGTATTACGGCTGTCTACCTAGAGGAAGTACGTCATCGAATGTCAACCATTGCCTGCCATACCACAATAAGTGTTTCTCCCTTTAATTTCTATACTACAATAATAAATGCTAATAATAAATACTACAGATAATAAAGTAATACTACAGATAATCCTTTAGCAAGGGAAAAGTATTACGGCTGTTTCCTTAGAGAAAGTACGTTATCGAATGACAACCATTGCCTGCCATACCAGAATAAGCTGTTTCTCCCTTTTTGGCGTCAAGGCGTCTCCGAACAATATCCCAAACTTATATTAAGATTGGAATTGTCACCAAGCAATAATTTTACTATAATGAAAGGTTCTGATCATTTTTCTTTATAGTTTTCCTCATTCAGTAGAAAAAAAATGTATAAAATAAATTACACAAATAATTTTTAATTTAAGCGGCATCAGTTAAATACACTAAAATGTAAAAGCAAATTTTCAGCTATCGTCATATCCTTGGTCATAAAAGACTAAAAGTTAAATCTTAGGGCACTCACGTATGGTTTTTACAAGGAATATTAATAGAAATTCAGGGAGCAATATGAACAATAACATGAAAATAATACATTTAATTCATTGAAATTTTTCTTTGATTTAAAATCCGTTATTGTCAAAATTATGCAGTTTCACTTTTAATTGCATTTGACCAAGAAGGTTTTGATAGCTAGCTATTTAATTTTTAGTATTTTTGATTAAAATCAGGCAAAGGGCTTTTGGTACATAATTTTATATTTGCCTTTTCTAAATTACTTATTTCATTGTCAATAATTCTTAGCCTGTCAAGCATATGATAATGCGTAATTTTTTTATGCATCACATCAAAGAATATATGATAGAATTCGATATGAACGTTTTTATTGAAATAATTATATTTATTTTTATTAAGACACATAATAAAGTTAGTAAAAATAATATAAGGGGACTAATATAAGACGGGAAAGAACTTTTTCAAGAGTAAAGAAAAGTTATCAAAAGGAAGAAATCCTTGCATTTAATAACAAAATTGAACACTCAGTGGATAATAAATTATTTGACGTTATTTGGGTATGTATTTTAAACTAATTTTAATTTGTAAAATTATTTTTATTTCTTTTATCGCGGATGTGTAGCAAAAGTCATAGCAAGCGAGGTATAGACATAGCGAAAGAAAATTTTATTTTAGTATACACTTCTTACAAAATGAAGGAAAGTTTAATCGGATAGTTCTAAAAAAGATATATTATATGAATGCAGTTAATATTTGACACAATAGATGTTCAAATGTTTTTTGTTTAGAATGGTGCATAAACTTATATATTATAATGCAATTCTAATTACGCGTATTTCTTACATTACATTATTATACACAAATATTAAAATAATTTTTTTAATTGATTAGTAATATCTGAACCTACTGTAGGCGTGTCTATTTAGTTAAGGGATATTTCCCCCTTCTGTTAAAGACATTTGCAATTTTTTAACACATATACTTTTATTTGATATTTAACTGCAAAACCTGAAATGTGGTTACTACATAAGCGTTGTCTAGAAAACTTGTCAGCATATCGAAAATCTAAGCAGTTATAAAATTCTAGTTAAATTATGTGTCCTTGGCAACTAGAACTTGAGAAGAGTACAGCGACTATTCGCCGTGCTTCTTACAACTGCAGAAACAAAATCAAAAGAAGGGTTAAAATACTCTTTTATTCAAAACAAAGAATACTAATAGTTGGCTCCTCTCGGGCCTTACAAAAAAGCCTCCACTTAAGATAGAAAGTAAGAAACTGACTTAAATCAAATTAGCTAAAAGTCAGGCGAAACTGTACACAAATAACTAACCGAGTTGGCCCTTATTGAAACCTCACCTATATTGAAATATTGAAACCTAACAGGCAAGTAAAACTGACCGTAGGACCGAACGCAGCAAGATAGGCTTAAAGCTATCACGAGGCCAGAAGGCAGAACACGCTCTACGGAGAACATTTGAGCTCTTCTACGGAAGGGACTGAGGAAATGTTCCTTCTGAACTTCCTATTAAATACTGGTTTCATCTCGTTTACATAAAACGCGATGCTGAAAACTCATTCTGACAAGGAGTTGTAAGTGGGAAATAAAATGATAAAGGAAAGGGTTTCAAAACTGAAAATACTGTTGGAAAATTAAAATCATTCTTACACAGTCTTTATAGAGAGAGGTATTTATGGATATACATTTTAATTTTTTAATAAAGTATTGAAAACATAGAAATGCTTTCGGAGAATTAGCTAGGAGCAATACATGTTCCCAACCTAAATGCTGTTAGGATCCCTTAACAAGGAGCAATAAAGAAAATTAAAAACTCCATAGAAAATCCTCAAAATCATGAAACTTCAAGTGAAGAAATAAAACGTCCCGATGCAGTATTTTCTAAAGAAGAGACTATTCTTGAGAACCGTTAGCCTACAACAGCTTATCGATGTATTTAATTTAGAAAGAAGATATACTGGAAAACTGCGCTTCTTAGAAAACATGGAATTTATTGTTGATGACGGCCTACAAAAAATACTTAACTAAACATGTATCTTAAGCAAGAAAAAAATGCAAATGTGTTTTCAAGTTCCCACGGACTTGCTAAATCAATGAGTTGTTTCTAAGCTTGATCTGTAATAATTAAGTAGTAAATCTTCAAAAAAATGTGCGAAATTTTACGGCCGGAATCTTAGGTTATGATTAATGAAAGATTTGTACATTAAGATTACGATTGTAGTGTTTTGTGTTGTGTTGGTAACCTGCTATGTACAAATGATCATCTGCTATGTACAAAATTTATTTACATATTCTATAAGATGGAATTTTATTAATATTATTGTACTTTGCTTTATCTTTCGTTGTGTCGTCTGGTCACTTACACCAAACGTTCTATCTTTCTTATCTTCAAGAAGAGATTAAAGTGTCAGAAAATTATCCATCCGGAAGAGGACTACTTATATGAGAAAAGAATTAAGTCACTAATCGATATACATACCGTTAAGAACATCATTTAATTACAACAGTTAAGCCAAAAATATCAAGAAAAGATTTACTTAAATATACTTCTCATTAAATATATTCTAGAATTTATAACTCGCTATGTTATTAAAAGCAAAATAAGGATATGAATTATTAAGAAGTACGCTTGTTTTAAAATGTGCTGTTTTAAATTGACCAATAAATTAAAGAACTTAAGTCATGTCGAATGACAATGCACTGAAAATTGGCATCAGCAGTGTCACGTGGAAGATAAATTAAAGAACATACATTTCGCAAAAGGCAACAGCTGACAGATCGCATTGATCAGAGTTGCACGTCTCTGCATTTATTTGTGATTTTTGATCTACTCTTATAAAACTTTTACTGAGCTACATCGCTTGGTTTAATCATTTGACTGTAGTATTTAAATGACTTCAAAATTTGTATCCAGATTTATAAGGAAAAGAGCAATTTTAAATTTTCCATTTGTTCCACTTACGAAAATAAGCGTCTGCTTTTGCCATTTGGAAACAAAGCAAAATGTAAATGTTATAAATTTGCAGTTTTACAGAATAACACAAGTCAACATACAAATAAGTGCTGACACTTTCAATAAGACAAATGACAATATGAATGGGAAAGTAATAAAAAATTTGAGATTCTAAAATATGAACTCATTGCGCAGAGAAAAAATGAATAGTCTAAAATGCTACTTTTGATAACGGCCTGGCATGTGAAAAAATTTATTTTAAGACTACTGTTCCTGTTTAAAAATTATCAATTATTATATCTTCTTTTTTTATAAACACAGAAGGTAAATTTTAACTTTATTAAATTAAATTTAACTTAAATTTTAACTTTTAAGTGAAAACTTTAACGATAAGTCGTTGCAAGAAGTCGTCGTTTTAATTTTAACGATAAATTAACTTTTAATGACAAGTCGTTGCATGAATCAAATAATGATATATCTGAATCTCAATTAAAGGATTTTGTTTTAGTATTTAATTTAAAGCCCATTCATTAAAATTTCGATATAAATAATGAAAAATGACTTTTGATAATTTTTCAAGTATACGAATCAACTTCGATTATATTCCATAGAAAAAACATCTTGTTTAAACAGAGGAGGCAATAGCTGAATAACCGATTAGTTTAAGAATAGTAAAAGAATCGTAAAATTTTGTTTCAATAAACTGCAACTCAGTACTATTTTATCACTTTCAGAAATTTAGCAATTAATTATATCATAACTTAGTTTAAAATATTTAAACTGTCCGTAAGCTTTACAGATAAAATAAGTAACAGCATTATTAAAAGTTAATTTCTTATTTACCAGTGACTTAAATATATTTAACAGGTTAATCAGAAGAGACTATATCAAATCCTAACGTAAGTAACTAGCAATAACCTCATCTTTTTTTACCGGTGAAAACGACTGAGGCATCTTTCGTAGCCCTAATTTTCAATTTGCACTGACAAAACAAATCATTTATAGAGGGAAGTTTTCTGTTGGTTAGAAATTGCTTAAACATGTCTGATTCAGTCTAACATCAGTACAGCATCAATAATGTAATATGCAAATGCAGCCCTCTATACAATAAAAATCGCATAGATATCTCTGATTTAGTTAGCTTCAACACATCATCAGCTATGTAATAAACAAGCGTAGCACCAACAGCATTCGAAATGACATTATACAGATATTAAAAACAAAAGACACAACAAGAAGACGTGTGAGACACTCGACATAATGCTTTTTGTCATGGGAATCCTTTTTCCGATTCTAATTTTGAATTTTCTTCCACATAGATAGCACTGGTTAATAAAGTGTAACATTTTGTTTGTTCATCGAATTTATGTATAATTCTTAGAGGTTTAATATTTCATTCAAATCTATTCATAAAACGTTTCAATCTTTAGGGTATTTGAGTATTCTCATGAAAGTAATAGTGATAATAAATATGGAGAACGGTAACTTAATATTACAGAAACTGGTGACTGATGCAAAAAATTTCATTTTATTTTTGCTTTTAACATACAAATATTCGTAAAAATCATCATGATTGATAATTTTGGGTGCTTATGTGTACCCATTACAGATGCTGCTATCACCCGCGGCTTTATTCCGGGAGGGAGGAGTGGTATGAAATTACCTTTCCTCATATTTATCGTTATTGCTGCGTTCTTTCGTGCGAATATGCTCTGCAATGAAAATCATGCAAATTGTATAAGTGTGCATCACTGGATTTTTGTGAAACAGCGTGAGTGGATTTTTGTGAAACAGCGTGAGAGTTAAGCTGCATATACCACGTATGCATGTGCGGAAGGAGCTGTGTGCTAACTTCAGTCGCAAGGACGTGGCATTCATTCAAAAATGGCTGGTGTGGATGCAACTGCGTCGAAAACGGATCATCAAGTTGTAATTAAGTTTTTAACACTGGAAGGGTGTAAGCCGGTGGATATTTATCGAAGAATGGTGGCTGGGTACGGAGACTCGTGTGTCTCGAAGCCCACGGCGACGAGGTGGGCGAGAATGTTTAGGTAAGGTCGCCAGAAGACAACGGATTTACCGCGCTCCGGTCAGGAGCACAAGGTTGTGGCAGATAAGCTGATTACGGACATTGACACGGCAATCAAGGCAAATCGACATCGAAACAATCGTGACGTTGCAAATGCGTTGCACATTACCACCGGTACTGTTCACAACATTGGCAGCAACAGTCTGAAATAAATGTAAAGGCTGCAATTATGAACTGGTTCTATGATCAACCGACACTAGTCTTCGCTGACGAACTCGTAACCTTCCCTAGCAACGGGATGCCTGCCTTAACGCAATGGTTTATTTATTTAACAAGCATTTTATGCATTTCAATCATTAAATATTGCTGTTCCTATCTATGTATATGTCTTATTTCTGTTGCTACACATCCCTTGGATACACAACTCGAATCACTTTCATTTGAACGCCTCTGATACATACTTATACATTCTGAGTAACATACGTTAACTGGAAACAGGGTACTTGGATTTTAGCTTGAGGGAAAGTGATATATTTTTTTCCCGAAACAAACTGTGGATGACAGAAAATGTCTGAATTTATTCATTATAATTAGTCGCTAAAAGTAGCTAAGAATTAATAAAATCATTGTTGATGAATACTTTTATCGATGACATCTATAAATGTAACTGCCATGTTTGAGTTAATCAACTTAGAAATTTTACTTTCGTATCACATGTTATGAAACATTAGCCGCTGCTGTTTAACGGCTAACATTTAACTACCGTTAATACTGATATTTAACCACTGGCAATTTCGATAAATACAACGACTGTTAAAATTAAACTGCTACAAAAACCTTCCATGTGTGTGTTATGATTCTGTATTGCTTGAAAACATATCGATTTCTCAATTTGTGTTGTGGCCTTTTAATATTTTGCTTTCTTCTTATATCGAATTTTGATAGCATTCAAACTTAATCAACATTTTCACTTTTTCTTGGAGGAGTGGTAAAAATGAGGAAAGAAGATGCTGAAGAAAAATGTCTTTAAACTGTTCAATTTCCTAGAGTTGTCTTTTGTCTCCGAAAACAAATAATGACATAACTCAGAAATAAAGATATCTTCAAGAAGACAATAAAACCAAAAACTAAAAGAAATTTGCTTGATATTCTGGAGAAGTGAACGTTCCTTGGTTAAACGAAATCGGATTTTTATAATCGAATGCGCGTGTATACATCCGGCAGCTTTGTACTGTCTGTACTAGAACAATCAATCTTTACATAAAATGCGAGCAAAAAGGCTCAATAAGGCTTTAGCTTCCCTCTATTCTGATAAGAACGCCAGGTGAATAAAATGGTTTCTCAATCTCAGACGGGGGAAAAATAAAATTAAAGATACAAAACGTTAAAACAAAGAAAAAAAAAGAATAAAACACATTTGGCCCGTATTTCGAAATACATCGACTTAACTTCACTGTCATATCATAACTTAAGGCTCACTTTGTTTTACAGAAAAACTCTGTTAAATAAGATTTTATGTTTCTTATTCTTTCTTCGGCGGATGGTGGCCGAGAAAATGGAAATTTAAAGTCTTTCCTTCTATTAAAGAAATAACAAGAAACGCAAATAAAGAAATGTCAATATTTAGCAAGAAAATAACTTTCGATAAATGTATACTCTATTCAGTATCTTTTTTTTATTATTAAAAGTCTTGCAGTGGCACGGGTAGTCACGAGAAAATGTTTATTAGTTTATAAGAGTTTCAACAAATGGAGTTTTTAGCAACTGCGTTGGAAATTTTTTTGTATTTTTCTCATCAAAAATGACTAAATCTTCAACAGCTGCCAAAAGTTCGTGATAAAAAAAATGTAATTTAACCTGAATAAGCGTGTTCAGTTTTAAAGAATTCTTTGAATAAGATAGAAAATGCTGTTAGCATTCCAACGCTAAGTTTATGACAATTACTTGTTGAATTCGATAGCACATTTAAGGGAAACTTTGTTAATACTTTTCTTTCACAAACAGTTCCATTCAGCCTTCGAAAACTTAAGCAAGTTAAGAACGTGCCGAGCAAAATCAAACTATTCTGCTCGAAGTATTAAAATTACGAACTGAAATTAACCCATTCCCTGCCATGGGCCCCATTTGGGGATCACGAAAATTTTTATCTTGTTCATCCCTAAATTTTAGGTTTTCATTTATTTTTAAAGTCATGTGTCTACATAATAATCTACTCTTAATGTAGATAGCTAATTTATTAGTTTTATTTGCAAAATAAAATACATATATGACATTTTTTCGAAAAATTTCCTGTAAACAACGCTTTTTCACATATGTCTATTTTCTAAGTGAATATCTGTTAATTTATATTAAAATGAATTATTTTTTCTGACAGAGGTTGTTTGCACATGAGTTCTGAGTAATATAAAATAAAAATTGAGCACATTGTTTACTTCATGCCGTCAGCACCTGTAAAATACAATGATCCCCATTTGGGGCTCACGGTTATTGCAATGTAAAATGATTTATTTATGCTACAATTGAAATTTTCATTTGTTCAGTTATCTGGCGCAATATGTTTCCGGAATTTCCAAAAAGGCTGTTACCCACAAAAGTGTGGAATGCTTCCACTGACAAATATAGACTTGATACGGGGGGAAAGAAAGGGGGAGAGTTCCAGAAAGAATGTTTCTAACGAAAATGTTGAATTTGCCCACTAATAATAATAATAGAAACAAGATGTGGGGGTGGAAATAGCAGGTGTTGAGAGCAGGTGATTCTGAAACGCACCTGCTTCTAATTGGGGTGGGACGTCGCCAGTCCTTTTCGTCTATTGGGCAAGATATTTAAAATTTTAGAGCAGATGGACATGAACATTGTGCTGAGAAGTTGTGTCATTTAGAGAGTTTTATCCGCAAGATCAACATGGTTGGATTTTGATAAATGTCAGTATTATTATAATTTGTGTTTTTTAAATATTTTTTTATTTCATTTGGATAATCATGAGTAGAAGAAAATTTTCAACGCTAAGAGAGCTTGAAGAATATTGGGACAATGATCTTGATTTGACAGATGATGATGACCCAGGAGGTACTATTGACATAGTTGAATTACCACCAGATAGAGCGGATGATGTGTCTGATTTAGAAGATATAGATGACAACATTCTGGAAGATACAATTCCAAACGATGTTCCAGGTTCATTAGAAATTCATGGCGGTAGGTGTAATGAAGAAGTTACTGTTCAAAGAAAAAAGAAACCTAAAAAAGAAAAACCCATATCAAGGTGGAAAAGAGAAAGAGCATCATTCAACATTTCTAGTCAGGGAGAAGAAGAGTGCGAGCAACGTAGAATGACCATGATAGAAAGAGTAAAAGATAAAAGACCAGTAGAAATTTTTGAAATGTTCTTCACAGATGATCTAGTAAATCACATCGTACAGCAAAGTGTATCTTATGCAACTCAAAATAATCGTCACCAATTTACGCTCTCTTCAGACTGCTTCAAAAAATTTTTGGGATTTTTACTGTTAACTGGATATCACTCTTTGCCTCAAGAGCAGATGTATTGGTCAGAAGAAGAAGATATAGATATTGGAATTGTAAGGAAATGTATGTCGAAAAATCGTTATATTGAAATAAAAAGAAATCTACATTTCAGTGACAATACAAATATACCACTAATAAATGGAAACAAAGACAGATTATTTAAAATACGACCAATCTTGGATGAGCTGAATAAAGCATTTATGCAGTTCGGCGTATTTTCGTATAACATATGTATTGATGAACAAATGGTACGTTATTATGGTCATCATTTTCTAAAGCAGTTTATTAGAGGAAAGCCCATTCGCTTTGGGTTCAAGCAATGGGCAATGTGTTGTGGTGTGACCGGATATTGCTATAATGCTGACATCTATGAAGGTAAGCCAAGTAGAATTTCAGAAGAAGATAATTTAGAAGGAGATACTTATGGATTAGGTGTGTCAGTAATATTGAATAAGATAGCAACCATAGACAAACCAGAGGAACACTGCTTTTATTTCGATAATTTTTTCACAAGTTTTGATTTGCTGAAAAATCTAAAAGAGAGAAATATACCTGCGACAGGAACGGTGAGATGTAATAGGATGAATAAGTGCCCTATAAAAACAGATAAGGAAATGAAGAAAGAATTTAGAGGGGCTTTTGATTATAGATATGATGAAATAAATGGAATATTTGGTCTTGTTTGGAAAGATAACAGCATTGTTAAAATGTTATCAAATCATTTGGAAGTTTTACCTTTGGGACGTGTGCCGAGATGGTCTAGGGCTGAGAAAAAAATATTAAATCCAAAAACCAATGGCCATAAAAATTACAATTAGAAAATTGGAGGTGTTGAAAAGCTTTGCCTGAATTTAACAAAGTTAAAGAATAAAATTTGGGGCAAAAAAATGGTACTTTCCTATTTTCACTAATGCAATGGATGTGGCTCTAGTTAACGCTCATACAATATATTGTATTGCTAATGGAAAAATGCCGCTATTAAATTTCAGACGAGAAGTTGCACGGTTCTATTTGAATTTACATTCCGTGTCTGACCCGAAAAATTGTGGACGACCATCGTACAGTGTGAGTTCACAGAAGCGCGTACCAGAAGACGTAAGAAAAAATCCTCAAGGACATTATTTAGAAAGAACATTGGACGGAAAACAAAGAAAATGTGCGGTTTGTAAAAAAAATGTTCGGAAACAGTGCGTGAAGTGTGATGTAGGATTACACGTAGAATGTGTTATTCCATGGCACTCTTAAAAAAATTTACAGTTATTTACATGCAATGTACCGTGATCCCCAAATGGGGATTGATTTTTAAATCCATAAAAAACATATTTTTTTTTGTATTGTAAAATTTAATGTACTACATTGGTTTACATGTAAATACGTAACTATATATTAAAAAATATTTAAAAAAAAATCTAGCAGTTAATGGGTTAAAAGAAGCTAATCTTTAGACTAAGAACAATCGATTTCTGACGTCGATTGTTCAATACGTAAGAACAGTTCAACCACGGAGAATAAAAAATCGCAGAAACAAATTTCTGGTAGAGGCAATTTTTTTAAAGTTTATCTTTGTTAAATCTCAAATTAAGCGCTCAAAAATTGAGTGAAAGAAATTTAAATATATGCAATATAAATTTATATAGTATCTTGCGTTAAATGAATATTTCAAACCTTCTTTTCTTTCGAAAATAACACCTGTTTTCCATAATAATATTTTCTTAAGATACCTCGTATTGTGCAGCTTCTTGATGACGTCATTCTCAGTAGGGATACCTGGGGATACACCAATGAATAGAAGATCCCTAAACAAAAAAGTGCCAAAAATCAAATAGAATCTGAAATGTAGCGACAGAGTTTAGCATATGTGTTTTTTTACAAAAACCTACAATACCTAGCTATATTCATACATACACATTTCTTTTTTTAATACATTCATATATATTTTTTTTATTTAATGCTCGAGGGTTTCCAGTTTCTTATTTTTTATTTTTTTAGGCGAATTTATATGTTTTAGGCTTTACTGTCGGCTAGTTAATTCTGATTTTAATAATTTACTTTTGCAATACCTTTAATCATTTCATAAATTTACGCCTGACAACAGAACTTTCTAAACCACCTTAACTTTTCACTAAAGTGTAAAAGTAGGAAATTGATCATGAATTTAATTTAGGTTAAATGTAATCAAAAACATTGGTGTCACTTTTAAAAAGTTCTCCTAAATTGCAAACTAATTTGGCATCATCTATCGTAACAGACACACGTCGACAATTATCCAAAATTGAATTTGAGTTATAAAAGCTTCACCTGCAACTTGTAAGTTTGTACCCAAAAGTCGCTGCCATTGAACAAAAGTACTGGTCTAAATCTGAAAATGCAATGAAAGGTCATAAAAAGACCCTCCCATTGAAATTCTGAAACCTCCATTCACAGTTTTCCATTCCAATTTAAGCATTTAAAAAAATCTTTATATTGTACACACGAAGACAATAATTAATATTACTAATGTTAGTTTATCAGAGGAAGAAGAGAAAATTCTGAAATATAATTTTAACTTCTCGCAAACCTCAAAATTTTTTATTTCAAAAAGTCTTCCTCCTACCAAAAAAGCTTTCAAATTCATTAATTTTTTTTCAGTTTCAAATACACAGAAAGAAATGATTAGACATCGTTCGTCCATAATGTGAAATTTAACAATAAACTTTTGACGCCTAATATAAAGGCAAGATAAAAAGCGGCATTACGCAAAATTTCTTCTAGTCTGGGATAGAAGGCCAAAAAGGTGGTCAGATAGTTGTCATGGACCATGGTAGTCATTACCACTTAGCTCTAAAAAGAAGGCCATTATAACCTATCACTTCAGACCTTCGGACCACTCAAACATAAAAAGTGCCATTAAATCTTCACAAACCGTCAGGACCCACTTAAAAAAATCGTTTTCCTATCTGTTGCGAAATGTGCCAGATTGCATGATCAACTCAAAATTCATAAAGGTGGTATTCTATTCCGCCCAGTCGTAATTGCCTCGACACTGCCTCGTATCCGTCGGCTGAATATTTAGTTTCCAGATCTTCAAGATTTTAGCTTAATAGCATTTACACCACATAGCATTCAATAGATTTTATAAAAAAGGTAAAAAGCATTTCTTCTAGAAATTTCATCCTGGTATCTTTTTATATAAGATTATTATCCACCAGTGCTCCAACGGAATGCCATTTGAATGCCTGGAGGCGAGATGTTCGAAAATTGAATTTCTCATGTATCGAAATTGAAGAGTTACTTTCCCACACACAGTTTTGTCTAAAAACAAGCACATTTTGTGTTCCAAAATAATTTATTATAAACAAACTGAGAGATAAGTCATGGGAAGCCGTCTTACTCTTATCCTTGCTGATATGTACATGCATTATAATAAATAAAAGTTACTTGAAATTTTAAAATTCCTTGCGTGATTCAGCTACGTTTCCTCTGAAGTAATAAAAGATGATTTAAATATAGTAGTTCTTTAAACAATGAATTCCACAATCCCCCCCATTCATTCATTTCGAACCTGAGACATCCAATTTTCTTCCGTTTCTCGACATTCTGACGCACGCATCCAATTTCATTACTATTGCTTGCGATAAGCATAGCCGCCCAAACGATATAGTGGTTAGCGTCGCTGACTGTCGTGTCAAAGAGCCCGGGTTCGAATCTCCGAGA
The DNA here is from genome assembly GCA_000611955.2 of Stegodyphus mimosarum. Classification (NCBI taxonomy): domain Eukaryota; kingdom Metazoa; phylum Arthropoda; class Arachnida; order Araneae; family Eresidae; genus Stegodyphus; species Stegodyphus mimosarum. The sequence continues at coordinate 116,607 of KK112590.1, forward strand.
ATGCATGGATGTTTGTAGATGCATAGTGTCGATGCGGCATGTCGGCACTCTAAATATGAGCAAGTCCTTTCGTGTTGCTCGAAAATATATAAGTCATTTCGTGTGGCTTTGTGGAAGGGAAGAGGGATGAGACGCCCTCGGACTACTCCCTCCCGAGGTGCTCTCCGTCAAAACCTGGGGACGGAACTGAGCCAAATCGCATTGTGTCCTGTTAGGACACAATGCGATTTGGTTGTTGGCAATGGCAGGCGCAATGTTGCGCTCCTTGTCACGAGGAATTTCGTGGGCTTGGGCTGACTACGTCAGGCAAGTAAGCATAAGCAACAACAATAACACCGTAAACATACATTTGTTTGCCTTCCACCACACCTAAAATCATGATATTTTGATTAAACAGAAGTTTGTTTTATTTAATTCATTTGTTTTCCTTGAACTTCAGGTTTGCTCCTCCAAATCGGGTCTTAATCAAGAACGAAATTACTTAAAAGCGGTTGCTGTTGTCAGAGACTTTTCATCTAACATTATTGACCAAGCAGTTAAAACACTCTTATCTCAACATATCATAAAAGCGCCCTATCGTTTCAGGAGACAATAAAAATTCTGTTGTCATTCCTTTCTTTCCATCGATTAACTATAAAATTATACGTATTTTACAGAAATTCAACTTTCGGGACGTACGCTCTTCTGTCAATAAAATTCTCAGTTCAAAACTTAAACATAAGTATTGAACTGAGACTTAAGGACCTCCATTCCTGTGAGCTCCTGGAGTTTATACAAGATTCCTTGTGAATGTAATTTAATTTGCATTGGTGAAATATCAAATAAAGTACATTGATATATGTTTTATTTATCAAGAGACTGGATACATAAATGAAAATATAAGCAGATGCTCCGCGAATTGTTTGAACATAAATTCCTGGTTTTCACTTGAAACTTTAGGTAAAACAATAACTCTAGCATTACGCCTCCTTTTAAAACTTTAGGTTTTAAAACTTTAGGTTTTAAAAGTAGGCCTAATGCTAGAGTTATTTTAGTTGGCATTTCGAACACTTTAACTTGTAAGTCTGCAATTATTAGTAACCTTTCGTCCAATAATGGAACTAAGATTGTTCGAGTCGATATTTGGATTTATCAGAACCATTTTAAAAATTTTAAATGATATAGCCCACCTGGCAATACTCGGTTAAATTTTAATAACAATTAATTTTCTAATAAAACAGTTTTATGTGGAGATTTAAATGCACCTAGTCTACGCTGGAATTATAGGGACACAAACAGTGCAGGAAGAGCTATGGAGGACCTTTTGAAATCCGATACTCTCGAAATGATCTACTGAAATTCTGGCACTCCTACTTTACTCCACTGTAATGGAAGCAGTACTAACCCTAATTTCACTTTGGCTTCAAGCGACTAAGCTGATGAGGAGAACAGAAAAATAATTTTATGAGCCTATCTCTGGCCATCGCATTATTGTTACTTCCTTTCGAGTTAAGGGAAAACCTCTAACCCACAGTATTATTTTAAGAAGAGTTAGAATTTTAGGAAGGGCAACTGGAAGGTTTACCGGGATGAATTGGAGGTTCCTTTTAGTAAACCAACGAACTATGTTAAAAAGTGTAGATTCCTCCCTTCCGTATTTTTGCAAGATTATTTCAACCGTGGCTGAACTTTGGATACCTAAAATAACAAATAATAAATAAAATAATAAAACTGCAAGCCCTTTTGGAATGGTCAACTTACTCTGTTAAGGAAAAAGGCTCTGTCAGGCCCGTACTAAGACTGAACATTCTAACAATACGAAATATGTCAGAAATTTGAGAAAGAGGACTGCAGTTCTCCGTAAAGAAATCAATTTAGCAAAGCCCAAGATTTTTTTAATATTTTTATAAATAATATTGACTATCGTAACGTAGGTTGGCCAAGGTTTATAAATTTTTAAATAAATTGAAACGTGACTACCCCCATTTCTCAAGGCTACCAATCATGTTTAAAGGAAAGGCTTTGAAATTTGACAAGAATATTTCTAACGCTTTTAAGAATTTTTATGCTTCTAATCAACTTCTGAGTAGTGAACTTCTGAGCAGATCAAATGTTGATGAAGAAATTAATCAAGGACTTCCATAGGGCTTTGGAACAATTCCAAATTCCTATGGAATTTGGACAAGTGTCCTATGGAATTTGTCCTATGATTCCTATGTCCTATGAAATTCCTATGGAATTTGGACATTTGAGCAATTTGTCCAAATTCCTATGGAATTTGGATGGAATTTGGACAAGTCCAAATTCCATAGGAATTTGGACAAGAGATATCTAAAAGAGACTTTTTTAGCACTAGAAGAAGCTATTGATTTCCTAAAGGTAGGAAAAAGTAAAAGGACAACGATAATATACATCCAGAGTTTTTTAAACACCTATATTGCTCAAATGTTCCTTCTGTCTAATGTTAACCATAATTGGAACTCGTATGTACCCACTGAGTCAAAAAAAGCCATTATTATCCCTATTTTGAAAAAGGATAGACCTGCAGATAATATTAAGAGGCATCGACCTGTTGCATTGACTAGTGGTTTGCCCAAGATTGCAGAAAAGATGATAGATTGTCTCTAGACTAACTTGGTTTCTGGAGAATAACAGTTTTTTTTGTCTCCTGAACAAGCTGGATTCAGGATATATCATTCCACTGTTCTACAGGTACCTTATGTTAGGCAAGCCATCGAAGATTCTTTAGACAATCGCTTGCCTGTCCTGGCAACATTTATAAACTTTGATTCAGCTTATCATAAAGTATGGAGACTACGTACTATTCAGAAACTATACTACGTACTATTTTTTATCATAGTGTTTTTCTGTTGTTAGATATGACTGAGACATTTCTAGATTTAAACAGACAAACTGGCCTTCCACAGGGAACAGTCATCAGCCCATTTCTTTTTAATGTTTTTATTAACTGTTTAAGGAATACTGTGGTACCGTCAGTGGATTTCGCTCTTTTTGCCGACGATTTGGTTATATGGAGTACTGCTTCTAGATAGAAGCAGGATGATTTAAATGTGACTCTTAATAGCGATCTGAAAGAGCTGGAATATTGGTGTCTAAAATGGTATGAGAGTAAATCAGGATAAGAGCACGCGCCAGTTCTTCACTCTGACCAGACAACCTTTCACTTCGAAGTTGGAATATAAGAGTGTAAATGTTCAACATAATGATTCGACAAAATATTTGGGTTGTATCCCAAATCTACGTTTAAATTGGTGGAAACATGTGGAACATTGGGAAAAATATGCTATGAGAAGACTTTCTGTCTTAAAACATTCGGCTGGCTCAAGATGGGGCTGTGACAGAGACACATTGATGGCTACTTATAAATTATACATTCAACCAGTTAGTAGTCACTGTAGCGAGTCCTCATCACGGCTCCGGAGAGTGTAGTCCAGATCATCGAAGTCTTCCAGAACTAAGCGTTATGCATAATTGCTGGAGCAGAGAGATTAACTCCTATTCTTGTAATGCAGCTTTTAACCTGTTTGGAACCTGTTCGTGACTGCATTAAGTGAAAAGCTATCCTATTATACCAGAAACTAGTGCGTTTGCCCCGGTTAACACTTTTTGGAGGAACTAAAATAATGAAATTTCTAGAAGTCTTAAAATTCAAATTGGCATTATCCAGGCTGCTCAGAGAGAATCCGATGCTTTGGAGTTGAGTCGAGATTGTCTAATTTTACCTCATCCCCATTCTCCCTTGGACTTTTAAAATTTGAATATAAATCTTGATCTTATTCAAAGAGTTGTTAAAAATGAAATGAGCGATTCACAATTAATATCTACTGCAATGAAAACTATTGGGGTTCGCTATCCTCAAAATGAGTTATTGCTTGTCAACACTGATGGCTTTAGGTTAGAGGGAACACGCGGTGCCGAAGCAAGTATTCATTGCGAACTTTTTAGCTTCTACTTGCCAATGGTGCCTCTTAGTACTGTCTTTGATTGGCAAATAGAAGCTATTGCTGTCTCTGTTCAACAATTTTTGATTAATAGCCACTCTTTTGGAAAGGCAGCAAGATTGTCAGATTCCAATAGTGCACTTAAAGCACTCATCTGAATAATCAAAATATTTCCCAAAGAATTTTAGACTCTAGGTGTTTAAGGAAATGGCACACAGAATTTCTTTCCAATGGATTACAGCCCACTGTGGAATTATGGAAAATGAAAAAGCTGATACATTGGCTGAGAAAGGAACTTTGATAATACAACGCATTAATCGACCGCTTCCTGTTCATGCGACTAAATTGTTTTTTAACCTGACTCTTAGGACAATTCTTAAGTAGAATACGATTCAACGTGCTGTGGATAAGAGTTGAAGGATTCTGGTTTGAAGATACAACTTTCATTCTCAGTTATCCAAGAAAGACAGCGGTAGCACTATTTAAACGACTGATCGGACATAGCGATCAGCCGGCTAAATAGCCGTTTTCGAGACCACCTCTGCAGAATTGGAGTGGCGGATTCCACAAAAATGTATTTTTTTAACTCTAATCAGCCTATGATTTTTAAACATTTAAATAATTGTACTGCACTTTCTCGGTATGAGAACATTGTTAAAAAGTACTCGAGAGCCCGTGAAATAATGCCTTAAGCTTTAATCTTTGGTATTTGTAAAAAAAGAATTTAAAAAATATTGCCTTTGCGGTATAAGAGAACTTTAATTATGCGGTGAGTTGAAAGTCCTCTCGAGAGGCTAGGTGGTGGACCTCTGAACCCGTCTCCCCGGGGTGCTCTTCAAAACTGGGGGCTTAACTGAGCGAAATTGTAGTGTCACCTGCATAGTGCTCAAGGCTCTTGCCAACGTCAGGCGCAATCTTACTCTCCTTACCACGATGAATTTCGTGGGCTTGCTCTGATGTACTGTCAGACAAGTGAGATAAGTCACAACAACAACAACAGTTCTGTTCATGTCTAGGGAATGAAGGCACACAGAACAGAGGAACTCTTAACTGGCTTAGCAAACTACATCTGAACGACGTGAGATATATGATACCTTACTATCTCGATAAATGATGTCTTCTACAGGAAACAATATTTTTACTACGCAAGATATATGGTCACTCAAAAATTATATACCTTAGGCTCTAAATATAGCCCTGGTAGAAAATTATGATACGCCTTTCTGAAACGTTTCAAACATTCTGAAACATTTCTCAATCATTCAAATTTTTAGCTTACTTTTCTCAAACGTAAACCACCCGGATCAAAATCTTAGATTAAAATTTTGGATATTGTGTTAAGGTGAGTTTACAGCAGAAGACAAACTTTGTTCATTATTTGATGTTAGATATTTTACGAATAGGGCAAAATTCTTTCTCCTCTTTGGGGTATGCGTTCCATTAATTAGAATCTTCAAAATTACAGTTTGATCATAAATTCTATGCTTTTATAGTTTCCTTCTGCCAATTTTTTTATTGGCAGTACTCGAAGCCATTCATATTTTATATTGAAAGGATTTGAGGTTAGTATTTCATTAAACCTCCGAAACACCATTCTCTCTCTGCTATTAAAATAAAAATTTTTCCCATGCTCATGTTTATAGAATCGTGACGTTCTGAAAATAAAAATTTAAAATCATAATCAGGTAAAAAGCATTTTGTGGTGCACCGAATAAATTTGCTACATTCGTCGTAGAAGACTATCCAAACGCGCTCTAATAGTTTGTTCTCTTTGAAACTCAGTAAAATAGAACATAATCACTTTCACTATAACAATTTACACTTTCCTGTTGATTTGAAAAGTTTAACGTCACCTGCAGATTTGCATATTTAACTTTTTATAACACATTTTCAATATCAACTCAAATAAAGACATCAGATTTCGTCATAATAAACTCCTATTTCTTACTCTTTTTTCATAGCAAAACTGCTTTTGAGAACACTGGCTTAACCATAAGAAAAGAAAGTATCGAAAATTATCTTGCAAATATTTTTATTAAAAGCAACATTATATTTCTGTAAATGATGGTTAATGCTCTACTATAAACTAATCCTTATCTTAGAATTAAATAAAATTGTCTAAATTTATGTAAACCATAAGCTGCGTCAATTTTAATTTAAGCTGTTGACAGCAAAATGCATTTCAAAAGAATTCCGGCAGGTCTTTTTAGATTGAGAAATAAATTTTCTTTGACTCGTTTAATAAAAAATATCCCGTATAAGCATCAGCTGCTAGTGCAAATCCTCTAAAGTAAGAGAAATTCGAGAATTCTAAACTTGATAACAAGCGTCTCTCCGTATGCTTTAAAACTGACGCAGGGGCAGAAAGAACGAAATGTTTATCAAATACAGCAAACCGCTCTGGACCGGAACGAAATAGCTGAGAAATGGCTACGAAATAGCTACGAAAACGTATACTTTACATACTGAAGCAGAAAAAAAGTAATACTTTATGGGATTTTTCTTCGCTTTTTTACATACGCTGCGTTTTTCTCCGCTACCATTACTTTACATTCCCTGCTTAGAAATACGATGCTTTTCAGAGAAAAAGAGAAAGAAAGAAATCAGCTTAAGGCCACTTATGAGTCACGAAAAAAAATTCGACCACATTGCTGCATTCGATTTTCCCTAGCTCGTGCCATTTATTCTACGTAACATGTTCTTGATTCTCATGTTTCATGACCCCCACAGCCCCGATGCCCTTATCACTAGTAGAGTGATATCTTCCCAGGGAGGTACGAAAGCTTTGAAACCGCAGGCAGAACGAAGTCTCTCAGGCGGAATGCACTTTACGTCTTACATAAAAGTTGGGCTTGGAAGGCGGTTTTTATATTTGGCAAGTTTATTCGAGAATAAAAATATGCATTTCTCATCTTAAAACATGAAATAAAATTACTCCTGTGATTTTCTCTTAAAGAAATGCTAATTGCAGCTGCATTAGAATTAAAATATAATAATTCATATAAAATAATTTATTCCTATGGTGTTATCACGTGATTAAAATTTGATACTTTATCAGGGTACATTTCATAGTGCACCTGATTAGCTGCTGAAAATGCATGATAATCTTGTAGAGACTTTAGGTTATTTCTAAGCAGGAGACATGAAAAAGGAGCAATGCCCTCGCCGTGACTCGAACCTCGGACCTCTCGAATACGCGCCGAATGTACTGGCAATTACACCACAAGGGCATGTTAAGAAGGCGAGAGAAATACTTAATAATAAATAATAAATAATCTTTGAAAAAGTACTGGTAAATAAATGTCATTAAATTAACAAACACACATATTAATGTTTTCCATAATTCATATACAAAAGCAGCCGAAAATATGAGGACACAGATCCTTTTAAATTATTATAATAAACCTTGATAAAAATCGATCTTTTTTTCTGCGTTAATTTCAATCCTCACAAACACGTAGTACTTTTTAATTAACAGGTAACGTATCATTTTCATCTAGTATACTTAGATTAATTAGCTTGTAACTGTATTCATAGCAATACTTTTAAGGTAACTGAAAAAATTAGTTCGTGAAACTGAAACTGAAGGAAATTTCTTTCATAAATCATTCACTAATGTGAATTAAGATGGCGATGCAAAGAGAAATTATAATTGTAGCAACTTTATTTTATTATTCTAATAACTAGTACAATACTGGAAGAAGTAAACCTATAATAACAAATTTCAGCTCATTGAGCAGTGAGTAAAATCAGGTTCACTGAATTCCAAATTTTGGAAACTCTGAAACTCTGTAGAGTTATTTTAAAGGCATCAGTTGGGGAGAAACATTAAGAATGAAAATTGACAAGTGTAAAAATCACGGGAACATATCTACGTAGAACAGTTATTATATATGGTCATATTGCCTTTTGCTGTCTTTACATATTGATTTGTTTGTACGAGCTCGTGGATTTGGAGTGATTAAAGAATGAAAACACAATTTACTAGAAATTATTACTCAGAACATCTCCAAAAACACGTTTATAGTCGTCGAAAAACTACGACAAACCCGCTGAAGCAATCAACAACACCGCCTACATGCTATCAGTCTAAAATGGTGAAAAACGCTTCACGTCAAAGCACTAAAGTACAGCTCCCGATTCGATTTGGTCGTTCTCCGAAATCAAAGTACTTCAAGACTCTCCGCATTAGAACTTGCGATGCACTCGACGATACACTCGATAGCCTCAAGGATGTACACTCTCGAAGCACCAACTCGAGATACACTCGACGACCAACTTCACACTAGACTAGACTACTACTCCTTGTAAAGGCAGGGTTTATATAGCTTTTGGCCTTCCTTCGAGAACATTTTGGACCAAACCGGTAAGAATTCGTTCTAGCATGTTCTCCATCCGTCTAAGGCATATCGCCAATTTTGTAGCCAAATGTCGTCAGATGGGCGATTACTCGCCAAATATGGCAATCCTGCCTTCAGTTGCCATTTTATGGCAAACCTAAACCCGCTTTGTGGGAAAGCTATCTTACCACAGCTGGACATCTAATAGCACTATACTGGGTTTCCTTACTTTATTGAAACAGAAGGCTTAGAGCTAAAGGGGAATCAAGCGAGAAAACTATTTTCATTTATTTGCAAGGAAAGAAATTTTGAGCTTTAATAAACACTCATAAAACTTATGAAATTACAACAAAAAACGCTTAAAATCGAAAGCAATTATAGTAATAAGTATAATATCCGCAATGATAAAAGGAAGAAAGAACGAACAGGGGAGAAAGAGGAGGCTTAATTTTTTGCATAAAGATTCTCCAAAAAGGACTCTTATGCAGTTTAAAACGATTTGCAGAATTATATTTGGCTTTTTTTCAATTATTTATTTAATTTTTTTACTCATCTATGCCGCCTGTCTTTGCTTAATGATCAAAATATACGATGAGGTTCAACATTATGACAACTCTTTTACTAACGTGCTGTTCCACATTTGACAATCAAAATACCTACAGGTCATGGACTCTGTGCGTTCTTAATAAAGTTCCCGGACGACGACTGACCAATTTTTGATGCACGGCTGTTGCGATTCTCATAGATTACGAGAAAATTATGCATGAGCTCTAAGTTGCCGGTTCGTGACTTCTTAGATACGATCACTGGATTAATATCCAGCTTGTTAGGAAGCCATATCATCAACTGGAATTCATCTGCATGTTCACGAAATCATTGTGGCGCAATTTCGGCTTTGTGTTCTGGAGCATTTTTCTGCTAGAAATGCGCATTTTGGGGAGAGAAGACAGATGTTGTAAAAGATTTAATTGAGCAGCAATGATGCAAGTATAATCCGCAGCTTTATGGCGTGTTCCACAAATACTGGCCGCAAGGAAGTCATTGAAAGTATTCCCAAAAGCATTATATTTTAAGCCTGAACATGTCTCAGCCTGTTCACGTGAAGCATCACTCACCGTGACACGGCTACTTACCTGATGAAAAGAAATTATATTCTACTTTTGTATATAGCAATCATAATGTTCACAGGCTCATTATATTGTCAGGACTGAGTGTTCTGTGCATAGCTTTAGGGAACATGGTGAAGTCACTCCTTCTAAACTACAGTCCTGCTCTGGAACAGTGAGCTGAAAAAATGTTGGCTTGGTTCTGATGTAGAAACTGTGCTGGAGAATAACTGCACGTGAAAGGGATTTAAAATCCTCTTTTATTAAATCACTATTATTTACATACTTCCCTTGTCGGGAGAGTCACAGAAAGTAAAAGGCCACACTTGGGCCTAACCTAACAATCAAATAAAGTTAATACTAAAACTAAAATAGAAATTTAATTAAACTTTGCTCGCAGAGCAAATCGCGGAGTTTGGCCTCTAACTCACTGGTGCGTAGCAAGAACTACTAATACTAGCGCACTTCAATTTATTGCAATATGCAATCACGTAGTAAGCACTGTAGCTTATAATTTTAGCTGCTAGCTGGTCAGGCGAACGTCGAACAGAATGACCGTAATCTGAGACTAAAGCTCTCTCACACTGAGAGGTTTCTACCTCTGGTTTAAATATTACTTGGCTGTACTTCAAATTAGCATAAGCTGAAAACGCGCGCTTCTTCTGACGGGAAGTTGAAACAGAGAAGAGATAGAAAGATTTAAATTAAAATAAAACTTGGTTAGTTTAACTAAAACCTTACAATATTAGTAAACATCAATGATGCTGAATGAATAGAAATACAGAAAAAAGGTATCTGGGCTAGAGTCACGTACTCAACAGACACGCTGACTTGATGAACAAAATCATTCCTCGGTAGCTTCAGCAACGGTAAATTAGCTTTCCCACATTGCCCATCTACACCAATTATATGAATGACAGTGACTGTCTGATTCTCACAATGACGGCGTGACCGTAATGTTATGATTGATTAATGTAACCATAGCAAAATTTAAATGTCGCAGCATGGAAAAAGTTTAAAAGTAAATTTTCAACTAATATTTATTCTTAATGACTAACTCAATTTATTAAATTCGCATATGACAAGTGTAACTCCAATTTTGGAAACAATAGGGTTGATTTTTTATGATGACTTAGTGCCAATTACATAAATTATTAGTGATTTCTTAGTTAGTAATTCAATCACTGAGCTCCAATACCTTCAGTCTTTCCATCATTAGGTCTCGCATTATTTATTTGTCTCTTCCCAAAATTCAGAAAGGTGTTAAAGAGTCAGCATTTGGCAAACATGATAAGCAACAGAAATGATGTGGTCTAGTGCTAGTAGTAAAGGTCCATAACTAGTAGGCAGAAATGAAAGCACAGAAACGGGATGTAGCTTAGGATATCACTACCTTGGAATCACGTGACACTCCCAGAAATGCTGAAGACGCCGTCATATTAGATGGCATAATACGTAGTGGTTTCTTTTTTCCTTGTGGCAACAGCAATATTTTTCGAGAATCTGTTTTTTTACATTGTATTAACGACGATTTACCTTGAACTATATGTTCGGAGCATATGACACCATTTGTTAATCGATTAATTCAAATTTCTCATATTTAATCGAATATGTAATTATTTGATCTTCAGTTAATTTTGGTTTTTTAATGTTTATTTTAACAAAAATAATCTTTTTGTTAATGAATTTTATTTACTTACACGAGATTTTAAAAGCTAATTTCAAACAGTCACTGTTTGAGTTACTAGCTATCCATCTTAGCACAAGACCACTGGGAATCTGAAACAAAAGAAATTACAGCTCCTTGAGCAGAATGCGATCATTACGCTGAATTAGCATTGCTTGGGAGAAAGATATTATGGAGTACGTGTCATTTCTCCTGAAAGATGCTCAAATGTAAAATAAAAACCAAACTTGAAAAATCAGAAGCTGTATTCTTCACCAACAAAAGAAAAGTGTATTTAAGTATACCCCTCAGTATGTACAATATCACTATTCCCTGGTCCAAGAAAGTGAAATACGTTGGTATTATTTTAGACCAAGGACTCACATGGGCATTAAGCGTTATATATATTTTAAATACGTTTCGGGGTATTAAAGCTTTACTCAACCCTTAATTTCCCGAAACTCTGCTCTTTCGATAGAAAGCAAAGTACTCGAGTACCATGTTGCGGCATATCATAACCTACGCTTCTCCCGTTTGGGGTTTTGTTTGTGATTCAAAAATGAAAAAATGCAAGATTCAAAATGTTACAATGAGACAAATGGCTAATTGTCAATGATACTTTAGGAACGATGCAATTCACAATGAACTGGATGTCAACAAAATTAATAATTGCATTTAAAAAATAGAAAAACGTTCCTTAAAAATATTGGCGAAGCAAATAATACTTAATTCCTCTCATTAATTACAGCCATGCAGATCAAGGCAATAGAAAACGATGGCGTCAGGTCTTAATACATCTAAATTAATTATTTTCACTTAATAAGTATACTGTAATCTCTTAATACCTTAAATTCCTAAATTTTGTTATGTATTTCTCCCCGTGTTCTCATTACTTCCGGTAATTTTGCAATTTTCACATCAAAATTATGTATGCTAATTCAGCCTCGTCCCCCCTTCAATACCTGATTGCTCAGAAGTGCACTTTCTTTCCAGCTACGCCATTGGTTATTCGATCATCTGACCAGTTAGCTCCAGCTCCACTCCAAGCCTCTCGGACTTCGGCGTTCTCTCATCACTTCGGATTTTGACTACCTGATGAATATTGCTACGAAGATCAGTTAATTTACCATGCAATTGCCTGTCATTCTGTTCAGCTGAACAGTAGCTAATTTTTGTCGTTACACTGACCTGGTTTAGGCAGAGTAACTCTGTATCTGAAGCCTTACAAACATGAATTTCTTGTGAATTAGCATTTCTACTGGTTTACACTTGTTATGCCAGCAAACGTCATGTAATAGCTATCTGTTCCACTAAGGATCTGGCTACCAGGAGCCTGAATCCAGTGTCTCTTACCCCTAAGTCTTCTCCAACGATAGGTAGCACTGTAATGAGTAATACAGAGGCTGTTCGCACACTTTTTAGACGATTTTGGTAAGCGGAAATAAAAAATAGTTTGCTGCAAAAGAAGTAATTGCAATTGTACTATGTTTTTAAGTTTATGTTATAAGTCAAAATTATCGTCTGTGGCTTGAAAGTTTTGTTTTTATTCAAAATGGCGAATTTAACAAAGCAGTGGTTCGAACGCTACATTTACGCTCTTTCGAAGAGAAATATGCATACTCCGTTATCCAAAAACGATGTGAGAGTCATGGTTTTGTGATATCTAAAGCGTCGATAGGTAATATCATCAACAAGAAAGGGAAAAAAATACGTCAAATTGGAGCCTCAAGTGGGACAAAAATTCCAAACAAGTATCCAAGGAAAAAACGGACATCTTCGACTATTGCAAAGGTACGTTGTTTGATGTTAAAAGAAAACCCCCTAGTCCAAGGACAATTGCAAAATCATTAAAATGCTCAGTGTCCACTGTAAACAAAATGATAAACATTGATTTGAATCTTAAGAAAGCGAAAAAACGTGATGTGCATCGTCTTCTTCCAAAGCATATTGCTCAACGCAGGACACGCTACAGAATTCTATATGAGAAACACTTATCCAAAGAAAAATGAAAAACAATTGTCACAATAGATGAAGCATGGGTGTATTTAAATGATTGTAACAAAAACAGAGCCATTTATTATCATAAAAGGGGAGAACAAAATTTAAGTACATGGTTCAAAGAATCGAAAGAAAGTTTTTCTAAGGGATTCATGATTGTTGCTCGTTTTTCTTATAATGGCAAATTAAAAATAAAAAGAGTGCAAAAAAATGCAAGATTAACTCCAAATACTATCAGGAATATATTTTATCACCAATTTTTCTGAATGAAATACCATCGCTTTACCCACAGTGCCATCCATCTGTGAGACTCTATCAGCCCAAAGCTAGCAGTCACACATCAAAATCCACCGTAAATTTCCTGAAAGAAATGGAACAAAAAACTGGTATCAAGGCCATACCCTTCACTGATATCCCTACTAAATTTCCGATGTGTCACCTATTGCTTTTTGTGCTTTCGGACTTTTAAAAACTGCATTATCCAAACGTTGTCCCAAAACTCTAACAGGACTCTGGAAAGCTCTTTGGGAGGAATGGGATAGAATACCTCTTCTGACACTTCAAAAGGCATTATTATCCTGGAAATTACGGTGTCGAAAGATAGTTCAGAATAAATGATGTCAAATATAACATTTAAAACACAAGAACTTTATGTAATTTAGTTTTGTGAATACAATATACATCGTCTACAAAATGTGCGAACAGCCTCTGTATGAATAACATAGAATGATAAATATTAAGATTATTCGTCATTTATTGATTTGGATTTGCAAGCATTATATAGCATTCTATTATGCTCCCTCACTTTCACATATGCTCTTAAAAATTAACATAGACTAATTTTCGCTATATTAACTATCTGTCAGGGGAAATCTGAACTGAAAATTACTTTATACAAAAAAAAAAGTCAAATTTACCCTTATTGTAGGTCCTTCGTTTAAACCGCAGCCTCGTACACCATTTTACTGTTTTTTTTTTTCAAGTGCCCAAATAAATAGAATACATTGAATCTTTATTTTTCGTTCCATCCGTCACTCCGAATGAAACCATATGGAATTTGCAGGTCTTTACGTGATTGCGTCTTATTAAATGTACATTTGTTTAAACAAATTTCCGAATATTTCATGGGTTTAAGAGGCAAAATATAGTAGTACATAATTTGTACTTATATGAGGTACCTAACTTTTTTTAAGGTTTTAAGATTTATAAGTTAGGGTAAGGTTGCGCAAGTCGTACCTGTTAAATACTGAAGGTAGTATCACGCTAGCTGCACCTCTTCCAGCAACACGAGTTACCCTCCAGTCAACCATATTTTTTCACATCGTGTTCGTTTCCCTGTAATATTTCTGGGGAATACCGCGAAGAGAGTATGATTTAGTGCGTAAACTGCAAAGGAGAGTACACGGTTTATGTGCTGGAATTGACAAGAAAATGAAAAAAAATATATCTTTTGATCATTGTTGTAATTAACTATATAAAAATTAATTGAGAAAAAGTCAATTTTATTACAACTGTCGAATTTTAAACGTAGTACGACTTAAGCTTTATGTGGTAGGACTCAGAATACAGGCTGTCCAAATCGTTATTTTTAAGGTCGTGTTTATGGATTTTATTAACTTATCCAAGAGAGTAGACTGTATGAAATTTTTAACGGTGACAACACGAGATATTATTACCAAACCTAATTTTTAATTTTTTTGCATATGTCATACCATTTATATCTAAATTATCTTAGGGTGTACCATTACCCTGTGTTGCTTATCAACCAGTTTTGTTTTTGAGTTGTTTTAGCTATCTAAAACAATTTATACTAAATTTATTGAAAGCAAAATTCTCATGCAAGAGGATCTGTGCAGTTTAATCCCGCGTATTTTAAAGGGAGCTGTTTATTGTTTTTTCTTTTTTACTGGCAGGTTTTGTTTCTTTCCTTGGAGCAAACGGATATCGTGAAACAGCAGTCGTTATAAGCCATTTGTCCGCAGACGTTATATGGACAACCGTTAGGATAACCTATCGTGAACAATTTACAAAATGATGATAGCGTGTACTTTAGAGCTTTTATCCATATTCAATAACTTTCCAAGTGATTTCACAAGGTGTATTTTCCAAATCGGAAATCTTTCTGCAACTTCTGAGAACGAGGTTTTTCCATATGTTTTCCTACCCATTCCATTCGATACGCAACTTTCCTTGTGTATTTATTTGCTTATTTTTTCAATTTCTTACTGTGTAGTTTCGAAATAAAAAAGAGGAAATAACGTAGTTTCGAAAGATTTTCAATAAAAGATGCTAGCCCATCTTTGCTGTATATTCCTGTTTACGAAAAAAGCTTGTAGAATTTACAGGTATCTATAGTTATTGTAAATATTTTAGCTTTAATGGAATTCAAGGAATTTTCTGTATTCAAAGGCAAATCAAATATTCTCTGAGCAAGATATTGGCAAAATATACGTACCTCTTAAATGTTTCACAGAAGAAATTTACAACAGCTGACTTCTATTATTTCTTTTAATGCATTAAAACAGAAAGGGGAAACCTGTTCCTAAGTTTAGGATAAGAGTCCACAATTAAAATACCTTAATTACTTACTTTCAGAGCAATTAACGTTTTCTAAAATTAGGCTAAGATTCATATGCTTTTGTTCATTATTAAGCGAACGATAGAAAAATTTTAGAGTTACATGATTTCATAAGAATTTTAACTAAAATTTATACTCAATATAACACATCACAATCCATCCAAATCTTGAGGTAATAGAAATTTAAGCCAATATAAATTTTACACAACATACATTAAGCCGGATGTATAAAAATACGTTTATGTTTAAAATCTTCTGCTTCTACAAAAGCAAAATGTGTAGAAACAGAAGACTCAAGAAATACTTAAGTAATTTCCTCAGTTAGTCAGCGGATGAAAATTAGTTTCGATTTTGGAACTGCAACTTTATTGTAAAAACATTGTTGAAAAGCTAGCAAAAATCACAAAATGTTACTTTGCTTGTTCAAGTAGAGAACTTTTTTACTGTTTACCGCTAATCATTTACACATACAATGACGTTTTACTTGTTCGAATTTGAAGGAGTCAACGGAGAACGACAACGACGCAGAAATAAAATCTGAAACATGCTAAATCCACGTGTATAGTGAAATGTGTAACAGTAAAAATTCTGTTTAGGCAAAATCTAAACATAATTTCTATTAATTTATTACGGCACTTTGTTAGAAGTAAATGGTTTTATCCATTTTATCAGTCCATTATTTAAACGTATGTATTTTATACTGCCAATTGTCAGTTTTATCTTCTGAAAAGGCCTTTTAAGTTTCTACAATCTTAGCTTTCGTCATTCGTGATATCTGCTTTTTCGAAACTATCAGAGAATATTCAAGATATCTTACCTTATTTCATGAAGTAGTCTATGCACACTGACAGCTTATGGTGTAAAAATTTTTAAATGAAAATTAAAGTTGGAGATGTTAGAAGACAGTAATTTGAAAATGTTAGAAGACATTTCTGGCAGTATAATTCAATCGTTAAATGCTAGTTCTCGTGGAAGCACAAAGTATAGAGAATCGCGATTTTAAACTAAGAAATAGATTAAGAGGATTCCGATTCAATCTTAGAACCACTGATTATACATCCTCCAGTTGATGATCAGTTCAATATTTTTATTTAGTTTATTTTAATACATCACTTTATATCTCATTGCATAACAGCATTTTGCTGTTTAAAAATTAAAGGTGAAAAAGATAAATCTGTGCCATATATTAATTTCTATCTTCTATACTTAGCTTCCAGTAAGTTGCTTTGTTTTTTAGGACGTGCTATTTCAATTCAAACAGATCATTGTCTTCATTTCAATTCAAACAGATCAAGAATAAAAGTAAAAATCTTACCTTGTCAAATCTTCTTTCTCATTTATAATAAAAAACCTACGGCGAGATTGTTTTAATAATTGAAGACAATCTGCTCAGAGCAATCAAATCACTCATTATAAAATACAAAATATATTTTAATTTCGCATTGCATATCACTGCCTAATTAAATTAAAAAACACAGAAGATCCTATCACCCTGCGCATATCGCCCATTACTATTTGGCTAGTTCTAAAACGTTCTGATTTCGCTACTACGCTCACGCTCGACCCATGTGGTGTGAATGGTTTGGCGAAAGTTTCCACCATTTGAATATCTATAGCTAAACGATGAATATCTTAAAAGCCGTGCAGGTGCTCATCTGATGGTAAATAAAATAAAATAAAATAAAAACAACAACAAAAAATCTGAAAGATTTCAGATTTTAAATTACGTCCAAAGGCGCGTTTTTTTAACGTTTCGTGTGCTACCTTTTTTTATTAAATATCATGTACTACGTGCTCAAACCATAAAATTCAGTTCAAAAACAATATCGCAAAATCATTTTAATATGAACATATCTTTAGAATTTCCGTAAGTCTCGTGCGCTGGAGATAAAAATGTCTCCTTTTTCCGTACAGTGTTGCCATTGCTCGCTTTGAAATCATTTAGTTTGTTAATCAGAAATTCGTTGAAATTGTTACGAATTTCACATTTATTTGGTTATTTATTTAGAATTGTAATTAGATTTGCTTTATGTTGCCTTAGCAACGCAGACGATTTTTGATGAGAAAGCTACGTCAAAAAAAAATAACAATAAAAATAAAAGAGCGCGTGCATTTAATGCTTAATAGATAAATATCTCGTAATTACTGTTGCCATCCAGAAAAATTTAGAATCGTGGTTGTTCTACTGATAATTAAAAGCTTATAAAAGCCGAGGTGAAACACCTCATCTCAGTTACTTTCCTTTCCTCTAAGCAGGATATAGATCATGCCATTCAATGCCTTACTGACACCATCCTTAAAGCCTTCAGAGATGCTACTACCACCACTCAACTTACAAGCAAGAACTACAGACTTCCTCACAGCATCAGAGAAATTATTCGTACACGAAACAGGCTTCTCAAACTTTGGCATAGGAATTGGGATCCAGAACTTAAAAGAGAAATTAACTCCCTTAACAGAAGAATCAAAAGCCTCATCATAGATTTTAAACAAGAAACCAGAGATGAATTTATTTCAAAACTCAATATAAATGACGGCTCCCTTTGGAAATACCTTCAAAATCTCAAAAGACCTAGCATTTACAACAAACCTATCTATTCAAATAACAAAGTTGCCTACTCGCTCAAAGATAAAGTTGAAATCTTTGCTGAATATTTGGAAAATCAATTTACTCCTAATACAGAACCCATGAATCAAACCTTCAAAGAAGACTTGGAAAATTACGTGCACTCTTGGCTGCATATCCCTAGTGTTAATAATCTAATCAGGCTCACCACTCCTATAGAAATCACTAACATCATCAGAAAACTTAACATCAAGAAAGCTCCAGGTATTGATCAAATTACTAATAAAATGCTCAGAAACCTCCCTAACAACATCATTTGCAAACTTACCAGTATTATTAATGCCTGTTTTACGCACAACTACTTTCCAATTTCATGGAAACAAGCCAAAATCTTTCTCCTGCCCAAGCCTGGAAAAGATTCTTCTAAACCAGATGGCTACAGACCTATCAGTCTGCTTTCGAGCTTAGGGAAAATTTACGAGCGGCTTATTCTAACAAGACTGGAACCTTATCTTCCTCTTCTTCCTGATGAGCAATTCGGTTTCCGAAAGAATCTTAGTACCACAAGACAACTCGTACGCATCGTCGAATTTATTGGAGCTGCTTTTCATAACAAGCAAAGTGTTGCGCTCCTTATGCTAGACGTAGCAAAAGCTTTTGACCGCGTCTGGCATGAGGGGCTCATTTTCAAACTTATCAATATGGGTCTCCAACGAGAACTGATTCTTCTTATTTACTCATTTCTCCAGCATCGTACTTTCTATGTTATTCAAGGCAACGAAAAATCCAATATCAAGCCCATCAGATCAAGCGTCCCCCAAGGAAGTATCCTAGGACCAATTCTCTATTTATTCTACATCTCTGACTTCCCTAAACCAAACCTTAATCATTATTCTCTTCTCGCCTGCTACGCTGACGACACGGCAATTGCTATTAAATCCATCCAAGCGAAGCAAGCCATCGCCAAGATGCAACAATATCTTCATTCAGTAGAAGACTGGTGCACTAACTGGAGAGTCAAAATCAACGCCACCAAGTCGCAATTACTTATCCTCAATAAATCTAAAAAGTTCAATAACCTTCAAGATCTCCTTCTGTTTCAAGAACCTGTTCCCATTGTATCTAAAGCTAAATATCTTGGCATCATTCTTAATAGTAAGCTTACCTGGTCTGATCATATTCAAAGTGTCAAGAACAAAGCATTAGGCATCATGATCAGATTTTTGCCTGTTATTGGAAAATACTCTAATCTCAGTTTACGTACCAAAAGGCATATCTATACTTCCTGTATTAGGCCAATTCTTTGTTACGCTTCTCCTGCCTGGAACACTGCTACCTGTAAGCAACTTTATCATCTGCAAGTAGTTCAGAATAAATTCCTTAGAACTATCACTGATGCCCACTTCTTTATTAGAAACGAACTTCTCCACAGAGATCTCAAGCTTGAAACAATACAGGACTATATTAAAAAATCCAATGATAAATTTTTCAACAAGGCTGTGCAGTGTGACTTTGTGAACTACTCCCAGATATTCAATTATGAAGTCCTTTCAGAAGACAAATTCATCTGCCCATTAGCTGCTCACACAATCATAGATGGAATCTGACAAGAGCACTCATGACAACTCCTCGTTGGTAGTTGCTTAACCTTCTTTTGCATTTATATATCATTGTTTTACTCTTTCTTGCACCTGTGTATTTTTATCTATGTAAATATCATTGTTAGAATTCTGTAGCATCTTTTGAACTTTTATTCGTTTATTGTCAAGTTTTTGCCTCGTTTTTGCCTTCTTTCAATGTCAATGAATAGCTTTCTCCGCTGTTCTGGTCTTGTCACTTCTTTTGCGATGTCCTAGGCCACCTTTTCTTTTTTCTTCTGCCTCCGTCTTCTCTTCCGAGATTCACCCACGTCCGGATTCTATTACGTCATGTGCCCTAGGGCTTTATTTCATGAACCGGCATCGCTGCCTAGGCAGTAGCCCGGTATAGCTCTTAACCAGGTAACCAGG